>OY282560.1:191066060-191525626 GCA_958295665.1 Tipula vernalis | reverse complement strand
TATTAAAAATTAGAAATTAAAAATTTAAAAATTTAAAATTCAAAATTTAAAATTAAAATTTAGAAATTAATAATTGAAAATTAAAAATTTAAAATTTAAATTTATTAAAAATTAGAACATAGAAGTTACAAATTACAAAAATTAAAATTAAAATATGTTTTCTAATAGTTGCGAGGTTGAAAGTATTGTTATATAATAGACGGATAATTGAGCCACAATTTTATAAAAGAAGTTACGTTTATATTAGAAGACGTATTTTAATCACAAAGGAGAGTTCGTAAAAGCTGAGGATATAAACCCAATGACGGAGGGCACTATACACATTTACTCTCAGAGGCTGACAGATTGGTCTATAATAAACAAACAATAATTTTAGTTCTAAAATTGTATCAATTTGGTCAGTGAGCCAAGGTTGCGAAACAAGTGTTTCGGTTGATTCAAAGTAATGAGGATAAAGCCTCATGACCACTAAGATGTGCAAGGATGTGACAAGGATGACGTTTTCCTCAAATGTTATACAAATATTATTTCACACCAGTGAAAATTGATGTGTGAGTTAATCAATGAATTTTAACTATTTGATAAAAAATAATGTAACTCGAACAAATCCAGAAGAAATAAACTGTATCGCAGCCCTGTAAAACCTTTAATTTTAATATTAAGTGTTGATTGGCTTTTAAAGTGTCTTTATCATTCAAGTCATTCTCTGATGATATATTCCAAGTATGCAACCCCTGCTCTAAAGCTGTATTATTATTATTTATATTATGATTTATTCATATTATTTATGTTTTGATATTTTTTGAATTATTATTATTATTTTTTTCAATAGAATGATGATACCTACTCTTAAAGGAAACTAAATGACTTTGTCAGAAGAATATGGAGTTATAATACATCAGTGTATTCAGCTTTTCTTGCTAAATTCTTTCTACTTCAAGTTAAATATACATATAGTATATTTTTCACATAAAAATACGTTACCACGCATATATGTATGTATAAATATCCATTTTTCACTAAAAGTTTTGCCAAAAACTGCTCTTTGAAAGGCGGCAAACTAGTTTTACTTATTTGGTTTTTTCAATCAATAAATCCAGTAAAGAAGTTAATTCATTTTTTTATTGCCACTCTCTCCTTAAATTTTAATTCCATTATCAAATATCACCTAAAACATATATCATCTCCATAAATCCCAATGTGACTCCTAAACAAAAAAAAAACAAAAAAAAAAATCTACAGCGACATCAAATTTTCACATTTTTTTTTTCGTTCGTTCAGTTTTATATTTTGGATTCATTCCAGATAGCAGAAAATCCTATTTATTTTTCCAATTCAGTTACGTACATATTATGTATATAATATTATATACACTACATATATAATACAATATATGAAAAATAAAAAGCCATTTTGTTCTGCATGTGTATGTGTGTGCTTCAAAATCAATTGTATACCTACATCCAAAATCATATATGTATACTTCTACATATGCAGTCATACATATTTATGTATTTATTTATAAACACATGTATGTATACATAAAAAGCCAGCCTTTCAACCCTCTTTGTAATAACAATACATCAAGTTCGATATATTTACGATAATTTTTGGCGTTGAATTTTTACTGAACATACAATACTGGTTAAACAAAGCCGTATTTATTAAACCAAAATTATCTCTATTTACATTTACATGTACTTACTTACAACAGCATCGACAAAATCAATATGATTCTTCTAACCGTCGCTTCAATTTCACTCATTCAATTATCTTCCACAGCTGATTCATTCATTAAAAAACAAAAAAAAGAAACGGAAAATTTAATTTTCTCACTTTATTATAACTTTAATTTTCATCCCGCAGAAAAACCGAAAGTATTTTTATTTTTTACTCATTTCACCTTGTTTTACTTAACAAAAAAAAAACTTCTTAAAGTAACCTTCATTTATTGTCTCGACAAATAAGCGGATGAAAACGAAAACGAAGAAATACATAAAAAAGTATAATGAAGAAAAATAATAATGATTTTCATGGAAATTATGCCGCGGGAAATGTAAATATCCATGTGTGTATATGTATGTATGTATATGTAGAGTAATAATATAATGATAATAAATGGAATCAGCTGATTTTCATTTTTTTCCCAACAGACTAGTACACAATATGAACTTTGTTTACGTGCTTTTGTTGTGTTTGCATAAATTAAAAACAAAAAAAGTTAAAAAAATAAAAAATGAGGAAAAGAAAAGTTTGTGTTTCTGGGTTTTCCGTTCATTCATTTTCGGTTTTCGTTTTTTTTTTTTACTACTCTACTACTCTAACGGGGAAAATTAATGAAGAAAGTGGAATTTTATATTTACATTTTTTTTTTACAGCTTGTTTGGGAAATTGATTTTTTCTTTTTATAAATACGTTCTTAGTTGTGTGCATGTGTCTCAATACTATTACCATTTAAAACTGGGTAATTAGGATATTATATATTGAAATCGTGGAAATTAGTACATTTTACGAATTTTAATGAGGCATTGGCGCAATGAGGACCAAATCTGATAAAGGAATACTTTTGACTTTTTATGTCAATTATCTTCAAAGCTCAAAAAATAATTAATTGAAAATTATCTACTTTACTTTAAACGAGGTAAATTATGGTTATCGAAATTACAATTTTTATTGTTCGCACTATAACGAAGGGGTTAATATCGTTCTAGAATATCGATTAGAAAAATGTCGTATCCGTCCTTCTGTCCTTCCAGTTACACTTATTAATTTAATAAATTCAATTTTAATTCTAAAAGAAACTTTAATCCTTTGAAAATAATTTAATATAATTCACCATTTTTGTTATTTTATGAGTCAAAATTAAAAATTATAGATTATAAATTGTAAAGAAGTTCACATTGGTCCGAACAATGCGAGCCAATATTTCAGAAAGAGATTTAATATCTCTTATTGTTTCTGGGCTGCGAGATACTTTCGGATATATTACTTTGTTGGCCAGTGCTCAGACAGTTGAGCAGTTGATTGATGCCGTGCCTGCTTACGAGCGATTAATATCTTATGGCCGTACTAGTAACTCTATTGGGGCCAAAATTAAAACTTCGGACATTAGAAAATTATCTACTCTGTCTGCTGCTTCTGACCAAATGCAATCTAGATGCTATAATTGATCTAAATTTGGACATATGTCAGCTAATTGTTCGGCACCTATACAAGCATCAGGGTCCTGTTTTACGTGTGGCTAACCCGAGCATAAAAAATTAAATTGTCCAAAAAAAAAAGGTGTTGCTGCTGGAATCCAGTTTATTCCCGCGGAGAGTATAATGAGGCTGAGGAGCTGTCTCAGACCATGTGCAGTATGCCACAGGTAAGTGTTGCATTTGGTAAAAAATCTTAAGCAGTGTACGCAATTTAATTTAATTAATTCTATCTTGGATACCGGTAGTCCGACCAGTTTTCTGCGTAGGAGTTTGTTTCCTAATGATGTATCTATTGGCCCCTTAGTTAAATAGGCCTTCATTAGTATTGGTAATCAACCTTGTATATATGGTAAGGTTCAGTGTTATTTGCGTATCCGTCACAATTAGTTTTTGTTTTCATTGTTCCAGATCGCATACTTTCCGTTGATTTGCTAGTGGGCCGAGATATACTACATATTTTTAATATTGAATAATGTTTTATAAAAATAAATAAAGTGAATTCGTTATCATTAAATCAAGGTGTTAATAAATTGGCATACGATACAGTAAATGTGTCTGCCTCTGTTTCTGATTGTGGTCGTGATGATCATGTCCTGAATACCTATTTGGCTACGGTATTCCGATCTGAGCCGTTAAAAGGTGAATTGTCCGTTGATAATCCTAGTGCAGCTTTGCTTAAGGTTTCCTCTCTTATTAGATGTGTTGAGGAATGTATTATTACTAAATATTTGGGTGTTGATTCTTCAGAAATTAATGTACCAGATTATGAGATGTGTATCCGTCTGGAAAATGACGTACCATATAATACCCATCCGCGACGCCTTTCAGTTAAGGAAAAACAAGACGTAAGAATAATTATTCGTGATTTATTGCATAGTGAAACCATTAGACAGAGTGAGTCTCCTTAAGCATCACCCATTGTATTAGTTAAGAAGAAAAATGGTAAGACACGTATGTGCGTGGATTATCGTACCATAAATAAGAGCACTGTCCTCTGCCTCTTATGAATGATTGCTTGGAGTATTTGAGTAATAAGAAAGTGTTCAGTCTATTGGATTTGAAGAGTGGATTTCATCAGGTTAGAGTTTCTGAGGGATCAGTTAAGTATACTTCATTTGTGACACTTGATAGACAGTTTGAATATCTGCGTATGCCTTTCGGCCTTAAGAATGCTCCTTCTGTCTTTCAGCGATTTATTAATAAGATACTTAAGGAGTTTATTTACAGTGGGAGAATAGTTATTTATCTTGATGATATTTTGATAGCTAGTGAATCAATTGATGATCATTTGAAATTATTAGGACAGGTGTTAAGATGTATTGCTGTACATGGATTGGAGTTGCAATTAAGCAAATGTAATTGAGTATTTGGGATTTGTTGTGTCTACTAGTGGAATCAGTCCGGGTACTAATAAACTGAATGCAGTTGTCAGTACCCAGTGCCTACCAATGTTCGTGAGTTATATTCATTTATTGGATTTCTTCCGCCGATTCATTGCTGGATTTGCTCGTATTGCTGCCCCAATGTATCGCCTCCTTCAGAAAGATGTTGTATTTAATTTCAGTGATGAGTGTCTTCAGGCGTTTTAAAATCTTAAGCAATCTCCTACTTCCGCTCCGGTATTGGCTGTGTATGACTCACCGCGGGAAACTGAGTTGGACACAAATGCTAGTAAGATTTTACGGTTTTTTAATTTAAAAATGCGAATAAACCAATTCGATCTCATTCGCCTTATTATATACTCAAACCAAACTTCTAGAAATTTTATGATTTTACCAGTAAGAATTGTCTGGTAAAATTTAAAAAGTTGTAGCATTGAAAATTTTCACTTTGGTTCAGTAAACTTTTGCTATTAAATAACTTATTCTATTCTACCCTAGATGTCGCCATAAAACTATTTTATTTTGATTTTTGATTTTGGCGCATATATAGCTATAAACAGAACAAGAGCGACGACGACAGGCGATGACGCCACTCAAATTAAAATACACAGAAAGCAAACGATGCGAACCAGTGTCGCTTGCGACGACGTCAGTGTGGCCAACCTTTTTTTTAGAATCTATTTCTAATTTTGTCGCCAGCGTTAAAATGTTACCAACTTTACATCTGTTTTTCTTTGTGTTGGTAGTTACAAATTTTAGGCTGACAATTTTTTCATATTCTAAGTTTTCGCTTCGAAATTATTTAAGCTAGTGTGACAATTTTTAAGGTTATGTTGTTTGTTATGTTGTCGTCGGTCGCTGACGCTCTTGTTGTATTTATTAAGGCCACATCGCCAGCGATAAATAAATTTTGAAGTCGTCGCTTATAGTTATCGATCTTGTTCTGTTTATATCTTTACTGAAATACTTTTCATTACGACGTCAACTTCGTAAAAGTAAAGATTGAACATATAGTGAATTTAATAACAAGTTATAAAACCATTCTTAAAAAAACTTTTGTTAATAAGATACATACTATATATTTATTCACATAAATTTTGCTACACTCTATTTTGAGCCGCAGCTCTTTCATAATAGGGCACATTAAAAAATTAAAACCTGCAAGTCACACTCCAAAACCGCACAGTCTTTCAATCTTGTTCGGTAAGTTTCGTTCTTTGGTTAAATTGAATAAATTTCTCGATAATTTTATGAAACTTTATGGTTTACGGAAATCGAAATGTTCTTGTTAACATTTCCCCGACAATTGTACGAATTTTTTTCGGTAATTTTTGGTTTAACTTTTTTACCTAAAGCCAATTTTTCCATGAGTTTTTGTAATTTAATTTCTAGGAAATTAAATTAATAATTAGTTACTAATTCCTTCGGTAACCTTTGATTTGAAGCAAAAGGGGCAACAATTGTAAAGTGGCTGCATTGTCCAAATCAAACTCGTGCTTATTCTCGAAACTATGTTTAACTGAAGGATCTAAAGATAGTATGTGTCATGGTCAGGTATTTGTTAATATTTTTACGTCCTTTTTATGTTGTTGTACTTCTGATTTTACAGAAATTTTTTTATATCAGTCCGTCTTTTTCTTATCTGCTATTTTGTCTTTGAATTTAGTTTAACCATAAAACGCTTTATTCCCAATTTTGTTAGCTAACATAAGTTCCGAATGGTTTTTGAGTGTTTTACTGATTTTTCCGATAAATTTTGGTACATAAGTTAAATGTTGTGGCTCCGCCACAATGCATCATCTACATGCGTTGGCGTCTGAGTTCAACCAACAACCAGTGCAACGTCTTCACGCCGCTCAACGTTTTACCATTTGGGAACACACGCATGTAACCATCAAACTACTGTCTCTTCCATATGAAGAGACAACACAAAAACAAAATAAAATTATTTTCTTCAGTCTCGCCGCGGATATCAATGCTTCAACACGTCGCTCTTTGTGTTGGCCGCCAACCACTCATTTTGTGTGTACAATAAATTAAGTTTATTAAATAAATTAATTAAACTTATTCAAAATAAAATAAATTTTATGTTAATTTAAATAGTGTGTGTTCGGTGTTATAACTTTTATCACACAGTCGAGACTCACATCGACTGTCCCACCATCAACCGGCCACAGTCAAGGCCAAAACTGGCCTTAAAGCGGCCACAGCCAACATCTCTTTACTGGCCCAAAGCCTATCGACCCTAGACTTCAGAATTCATTTTCTAGTCTGGCATGTCACAGCTTTGCCTACATGGAAACTTGGTCGACGCACCACTCTGCCTGCACTTGTGTCAACTCACCGGACATCTTTTTGGGCTATTATGGTTTTCACATTTGACTTTCACTTCGAGTTGAAGTAGGCGAATTTAAAATTTCGTATTATGGTTTTTATTGTGAGCGAGCTAAAATGTCAAAATTATTCGCCATCTATTTTTAGGCGAATCTTTATAAAAATGTTCGTTTTTAGTTTAAAACATAAAAATGGGTGGTACAAGAACAATTATAAGATTTTTTTGTTATTATTACGTCTATTTTTACATTATTTTTATTTGTATTTTTTAGAAAATCAAAAATAACCAATCAATACTGCATAACATATTTATTATATATAATTGTGAAATGTTGAAAAAACTTAAATTCACTGAAACACAACAAACTGTAAACAAACACAACAGCTGCCAAATGATAGAAAATGTCAAAAAAATTATAAAAAATAATGAGTGGTGCTTTATGCATTCTAATATTACTAAACATGCATTCGCCAAAATAAAGGCTAAAACCATAATAAGAAAAACTAACTCACACGACTTTAAGAATCACGGTGAATCGTTAGACGAGGCGAGAATCATGATAGTGGTATTAAAATAGCTCTGTCCTCGGCACAGCGCTCAGTGAGGCGAGATTAGAGGTGCACATCCGGTACATGGTCGAAGGCACCTGCTCCCAACCTATCTGGCGTGTTCCTTGACCCTCTCCTTCACCGTTACCTGCAATGGCACAAGCATCGATCGGCCATATTCTCCTCCCTTCACTCTGCCTCGGCCCATTGACTCTGTTTATGCTTCTTACAAGATAAGACATTTCAAGGGAGCGATCGCCACTCCTGTTCGACTGATCAAATATCAGTCTCCGAACAGACAGACAGACGGACACCAAATATGTTTCGCTGGGGGGACGGACTCACTTGCGGAGGAGTCCTGTAGCGGCTCACTCATGAGTGCTCCGCCACAATCTATCATCTACATTCGTTGGCGTCTGAGTTCAACCAACAACCAGTGCAACGTTTTCTCGCCGATCAACGTTGTACCATTTGGGAAGACACGCATGTAACCATCAAACTACTGTCTTTTCCATATGAAGAGACAACACAAAAACATAATAAAATTATTTTCTTCAGTCCCGCCTCGGATATCAACGCTTCAACACGTCGCTCTTTTTGTTGGCCGCCAACCACTCATTTTGTGTGTACCAAAAATGGTGGTGCAAAATAATAAAATTTAATAAATATTTTATTTAAATAAATTAAATAATTATAATTAATAAATTAAGTTTATTAAATAAATTAATTAAACTGATTCAAAATAAAATAAATTTTATGTTAATTTAAATTGTGTGTGTTCGGTGTCCTATCAGTTATAGATTCTTATATTAAATCCTGACTTTTTGACTTTTTACATTGGTAAGTATAAAACGATTTGAAATCAGGTCAATCAAACTTGTCCAACTTTTGTAATTACACTTTTTTTGATTTGGGCCTTCCCCTAGGAGGGATATTTGAGTGTTTTTTTTTAAATGGGTCATCCGGTATATTTATTTAAATAAAATTTAATAAAAAATAATTTGCTCTATAATAAGCCACTTTTAAAAGATGGTATGGTTTGTTAATATCTAATACTATGGTTCTATCAGTTTTGGAGGGCTCGAAACTCTTTATACTAAATAATAATGGACGAAATTTTAAGGTAATTTTGCCGAAATTTTACTATATTATAACCCTTGATTTACTGATGCTTTAAAGTAAGTTTACTCTAAGCTATTAGTAATTTTATATTATTAAAACGTCGGCTAGTTTACTGGCAAAACATCCACAAAAGAATGTAATTTGGAGCTTATTGGATAGGTCGAAATAACCGTATTCGTAATTTTATGGGTTTAGATTACCTTAAAATGTCGGTAAAATTACAGAAAAAAATATTGAAGGTTACGTTGGGCTGATCAGAAAAAACAAATCCTTCTAACGTTATGTGTAATTTGGACTTAGAACACAAAATTTCCTTTTTTACAGATAAAACCTAAATACAGTAATACTTACAGCAATATGAAAAGATATTCTAGGGTAATCTTGGACCAGAAACATAACGATTCAGTGAAGTGAACGCTGTCAGAAAAAATCATAAAAATATTTACATGGGGGTTAAGTAATAATAGACGGCATTTTACGGAATTCTAAAACCACAAAATTTCGGATACTGTATTCAATATTTCCTCAGTAATTTTGCGGGTCTAAAATTACAAAATTGTGTAGCATTATGAAAGCCTAATAACGATCCATCTAAAATACATTCTGAGACCTAACTATAAACATTATTAAGCCTTTGTGCACATAGCTCTTGATCAATAAGGAACCGCTCGTTTTCATTAAGTTTTATTCGATTTTGCTCATTTGAAACTCATAAATAAAAATAATCCTAGTAAAAATAATAAATACTCACGCTGTTACATCATAAAATCCTTATTTACGGTTTTCTCACACTAAAACTCAAATAAATAAAAACATGTTTTCATTTAAACATAATGCAAATTTTATAGTTCTGTTTACATAAAACTTCCAGAATCAATGCCAGCAGTTACTCGAAATATATTACGTAATTTATTCGAAAAAAATTCCAATATTTCATACAAAAAATGTGAAATAAATCAATTTTTTCTGGTAAATGAAATTTAATAAGCTTAAAACTCATCGCTTTTGTGAGAATTCACGTGTCAATATAGATTTTGTACGACTATAAAGAATCCATAAGAGTATTCCGCAAAAAAAAACAACAGGGAAAACGAGAAAATGTATAAAATTTTTCAAAGCAAATAAAATTATAACGCGAATAATTTTTTTTTTTTATGTTTTATGTCAAACACATCAAAATCTAATAACAGTAAAATCATAATACGTCGATCCTTAAGTATATTCCAAAAAAAAAAAAAAAAAAATCGAAATAAAATGACAACAATAACCAAGTACAACGCGAAAAAGTCATCTTCTAAAAAATTATTTATTGATTTACGTTGTTTTTTGTTTTTTACGTTCCCGAGTTTGTTGTTGCTTTCCCGCAATAAATCCACAAAAATACCAAATTTTGCACGAATTAAAGAACAAAAAAAAATATGACGATTTAAGAACTTATCCAACATAACAAAAACAACATTTTCAAATTCATAGAATGCGAAAATTTTTGGAAATCCAATAAAAATTGAAATTGTTCACCAATCACCCACACCGAATGCACAATTAACAGCAAAATTTACTAATCAAATTTCAATTAATTTAATATCCTTCAATTATACTAAACGGAATCGAAACCATCGTACCACTTTACTGCCGATTAACACAGAACCAATAATGAGCAGCAGCAGCAGCAGCAGCACAAAAAGTAAATTTTTGCTAAATGTCAAAACAAAAAAATTTGTGTTTCCACAATTAACACGAAATTTTCCTTAAAATTATAACTCAATTTTTTCATTCTTTAATGATTACAGTTGGGTTATATAGAGAGTGCGGGAGACCCAGCATATACGATATTATATTGGGAAATCAATATGAGTAAACGAGATGGAAATTAATTTGAGTTGTACGAGGATAAAATGCAACAACAAAAACAAATGTACTTCAATCACACGTAATAGGATAAATAAAAATTTTCCTTTTTCGTTATACAATTTTCGTTCGGAAGCCATTTTGAACATGCGCGATTTGTTTGAGTGGATTTTCACTGCTATATATATACATATGTATGTACGTGTATTTGTGTTTTATCATTTGAAAATAATTTGAATGTGAATAGAAGTGTAATTGAAGGGGTTTTAGTTATGTTGTTGTATTTTATATAAGCGACTTTCTATATGTACTGTGTGCATACATATAGGAAAATGGAAGGTTAAGGAAATATGGTAGATTGGAAATAATGTTTGAATATGTATTTGTGCGATATGCGCTTGGTATTAGTATAGTATGTTGCTGTCTAATGCGCATTTGTATACACTAAATTGAATTGTATAAAACAATTACAGTATGTATATGACATTGTTGCATAAATATAATGATTATTTGGTTTGGTGTTTGTCTAATTTGTTCATGGTATATATTACATAATTAAGATTGTCGTGAGTATTTAAGAACCATTTGGGAATAATTAGGTGCATTGGAATTTGAGATGTTTTTAGGAGATATTTTTTAGTACATTTTTCGTTCCACATGTTTTTGCGAAATGAACCATTTTAAAACACTTTGCCAACTCAATATACATTATTATTTCAATTAAAAATATTATCTTATACATTTTGTATGACTGTGCATAGCAATTAATTAATTTTCAGTTAGCCATTTAGCTTAATTAAGAAATATAATTTTAATTCATTAATAAAATGTTGTTTAATTAAAATTGCGAGTCATTAGTTCACCACAAAATTATCCAAACATTTTTTTTTATTGTGTCAAATTAGCAAATTGTTAAAATGTTTTCGAGTGCTTTAAATCTGCAATCATCAGCTTTATCAGCAAGAAACGAAAGAATAAAAAACATAACCATTTCGATTACAACAACAACAACAAAATGACTAATACCAATGGTAGACCAGAGATTAGCTAACTAGTACAAATGTAATCACTCTTGGTCGAGCTGAGTTTTTTGATTTGTTGTCGAAAAATAATGAGATAAACTCCAATATATTGAGGTATTAGTTCACTAATCGCGCTAAATCACTAATATTGAACTAGAAAGCCAGCTGCCCTGAGTTTGAAAAAATATTTTCTTCTAAATTTTGAAAATGGTCTACTCTCGTGGGAAAAGTTGGATCCGCCGCTGATTTGCAAACTAGCTAGTCAGTTACAACTCTATATAATAGATCGATAATCATATAAAAGTGGAGCTTACTGCTATCAGCGAATTTTGACCTTTTTGTTCAGTTTTATTTAATTTAGGAAATTAACGTGTGAATTTA
This sequence comes from Tipula vernalis, assembly GCA_958295665.1. Taxonomy (NCBI): domain Eukaryota; kingdom Metazoa; phylum Arthropoda; class Insecta; order Diptera; family Tipulidae; genus Tipula; species Tipula vernalis. Next base: position 191,513,788 of record OY282560.1, on the reverse strand, counting down.
ACGAAATGATTTATTTCGGTTCTCATTGCTATACAGCTAAATAAATTATTTTATTGTGATCAATAAACAAGTATTTTTTTTTAATTTAATTATTTCTAAATTAAAAATTAAGAATTGATTGATTGATCGATTGGAGTGCACGGCCAAGCCTCTGAGCTTTGTCTTGTGGAGATGGCCGGTTCCACAGTTTACCCTCTTTACACATAACAAAACGCTAGGGTATAACATAAACCGAGGTATAGCCGATTGTTAGTAATTTAAGACTATACAATAACAACGCAATTCAAATCCATTAATTCAATCATTTGTTAATGTAAAATTTAAATTTTAATCAGATTATAAAAGAGAAATTTAATTAATTAGTAATTTCACTAGTATACTATATATTAGTTAATAAACTTAATATTTTGCACACGCTCCCTACTTTTCATGCCTACCTACACTGCTTCAATTCACTACAGTTATAACCAATATTCCAGTGTTAACCTAGACCTTATTGAATATAATTTTGTTGAAAGTAAGTCAAATAACAATTGAAGTACAGTAATAATTAATTACTTAAAATCAAAGTCGACATTAATCACTTATTACCGAACTAAACTCAAAAATTTTATTAAATTTAGATCTCTGAAATAATTAATGAATCAATAAATAAAACCAAATGTTAATCCATAAATTAACTTCTTAATTAGAAAACTAATAAAATTTTTTAAATAATTTATTATATATGGCGAAAAATCATATTTTTTTGGAAGTCATGTTTTAATTTTATGATTTTTATGTTTTAGAATGTGAAGCACTAAATAACTGAAAAAAATTTATGGGACATGATTTTTTCCCCTGTTGTGGTTTTTTAAGGTACACAGTGTCAAATATTTAAAAATTTCATGCACTTGGTGTCGTATTTCTTGCTACAGAAAAAAATTAGTTGTCTGAAATTTGTAAAATTGGGCTCATTTTAAAGATGGGCCATAAAATAATTATAAAAATGTTATCACTTTTAATATTTATTTTTTCAAAATGGCCGACGAAACATTCTTTTTCAATTTTCTCCCATGTGCTAGCTTTTTTTTCCTTTCCCCATTTAGTTCTATTAGACATACTTAAAAATCAACGGCCAATCTCATAAAGTAACCGATTAATTAAAACAAAACATTGTTGGTGTTAGCTATGCATTTTTCAACCCCTATGATATCCTAAACCTTTACAAGTATTTTTGGAACTCCATTGAAAAATAGTTATAATAAATAACAAGTATTGTTAGGTATAAAGTTTAGTTTTTTTAGTTTTAGGTATAAATTAGTGTCAAAATTAATTTTTCAAGTTATATGTGCGACATTAATTTAGACAAAACAAAAATTTGGTTTATTTTAATAATTGATAGTGTAATAATGAGTAGCTTTAAAAGTGTTGTAAGCCATTTCATGTGTCAAACTGTTCGAAAAATTTAAGAAATGTTAATGATAGTATTAAAATTGTTGGAAAAATATTCGAGACCACTAGATTTATTTTTGGATAGTTCCTTAATTAAGTTGAAAAATCTGATTTCTCATTGTTTCATTTTACTACAACAATCTAGCTTCATAAAAAACATAACGGGAAGCCTGAGGCCTAAGGAGTTGTTTTTTGTGACTTTGCAGAAAATTATGTATTTATAAAGAAAAATGCAACACAATAGTTCCATCGGAACAAAATTAGGAGAAAAATTGCAGCACTACTACAATAACTTCATTACAATATCAGTTTACCTGCTCTAGATATTATAAAATAAAAAATGTTTTATGAATATATCTAAGCACAAAAAATATTTCGGCGTCGATTATGAGTGTCATTTCTATACAACAGCTCATGTAAGGGGACCGTGAGATGGAGTCTCACCAACGAATACTATGGTATCATTGGAACCAATGAGTAACAATTTTGTTAAGATACTAAATATAAATCCGAATACATCCAACGAACTAGTAGGTTCGAGAATTCAAAAACCATAAAGGGAACTCGTGATTTTTAAGCAGTCATTCCCTCAAAGGAAGGCTTTTAAGAAATATTGAAATATTGAAACTTATGTAAAATTTATATTGTAACTGTAAATACTTTCAAATTTGAGTCTTGATTTTGTAATAAAATATTTTTAATCAATAATTTTTGTTTTTAGTTTCATTTTGAGATACAAAAAATTTGTAGATTCTCATAGTTAAAGATATTTTGCAAGGAAACGAAACTAAATGTTCCACTGATTTTTTAGTACGTCAAACAAATAAAAAGAACGTGTCTGTGGCCATTTTGAAACAGGAAAAGTGAAAGATGGTATCCTTTTGAATTGCCGGAAGATTACTTTATAAATATTGTAAGAAAATGAGCAATAGAGAACAACATTTCACACTCATCGGTAAAACAGTTACGCTTGCTTTATAATGAATACTACGATAAACAAGTATTGAAACACTCCAACAAAAAAGCTAGAATTTCTGGAAATGGGTAATGGATTATATTGGCATTCTCAAAACTTGGATGAAAATAAAACAATCTCTTTATAGAAGTTCCAAAGCTCAATTTTGGCCGATCCTTTTTACGATTCACGAAATCAAAGATTTTACTCTAATGGTCATATGAATTTACAACGGATCTAATAAACCAGACGCAAACTAATTTTTAAAATCCTTTATCGACGAGTTGCTATCCCTTCTACAAAATGGTTTAATATAATTAACGGATAGAAGGTCATTATTAAAATTCGTTGTTTTATTTGTGATGATCCGGCAAAAAGCAGGTGGAAGTGTAATTTATATTTGAAACAAAAAAAATTCCATGGACCGTAAATTTTAATGCTTATTCCGGATGTCAAAAGTGTGAAGTAATTATATCAGTTATACACGAACTGATGCACAGATGATTCGTTTCATAAACAACGTGATCCTGATCACCGTAAAGAGAAAAGTGCTCTTCTTGCCCTACCAATGCTTATGGTTCAGGATGTTATTGTGTGTGACGTGCTCAATCAATTATATGTGGTAATAATGAAAAGGCTAATCTTATGTTGCACCGGTTAAATGAAAACTTAAACAAAAACCGGAAAGTGGGATTCTAGAGCAATTGTACTAATCAGTAATTTTTTAAACAATTCTAAGATGCATTCTAATATTAATCGTCATTGATAACACTACCATTAATCTGTGGTTTCCTGTCGCTCGGGGTAATCCACAACTTTTTTGGCTTCGCTGCTTTTAAGCTGCTTTAAACGGCTGTTGGCGTTTCGCAGTTCTGTTTTTAAAAAGTCTTCTGCTTCTCGTTTGGAATAACGCGAATCAGCCTAGTGAAGGACGATGTAAAATGCCTTGAAAACTATTTTATAGCTGGTGAAATTGATTTTTTTTCATCGTATCCTCTTCAGTATTGTCTTGACTGTCGTCGGAAATGTCCGGCTCAGAAGTAACATTGGTGGTGTTAGGTTTGGTTTAACATTTTCGTGCTCCCCGTCCAACCACATTGAACCAGAAATTCCCTTTTAGCGGGACATATCCTCAACAAAGGCTTCCTCCGCATCTGAAGATCCATCACTTTAAATGTCTCCTCTACAGATGTATAATCCATTACTTCTAAACTTTTCACATACCCAACTGCCAAGCATTAGTCGTAAAATTCCCCTTTTAATGTGGCTAGAACAGTTATCCAATTTCCTCCTTTGGATAACCGTGGCTTATCGGTTCGCCATTTCGTCCTTTTTAGAAAACCATCTTAAAGGCCACTCGAAATTTTTTTTTTCGTCTGTTCCGCAATTAATTTCAACTACGCAGAATAATGCCTAAAATTACACACATACATTTAATTACATACATACATTTTAAATAAAAATATTTTTTTTTTTTAATTTTAAAATTTTATTAGATTTTTTTTACATTTTTTTTTAACACTACGCCCTGCAGCAACAACAAAATCAACCATTGAATAAATGCTTCAGTCCATTTGGCATACATTTGTATCATGACTTGCAAACCATGTCTCGGATATGTGTATATATCTTTCATCCAAACTGCGTAACCATTTTCAAGCCATCCGTGTGCCATGAATCCAATTGGCTTGCTCAAATCTAATTTAGTGGCCATATCTGGGTCATTGAAATAGACCGGATTAAATATTTTATGAGACCTGTGTAAATATGTAAAATCACCAAAAATTAAGTTTGAAAGATTTATTCGGTTTAAAATCACTTACAGTTTGGCACAAGCAAAACGTAAAACTTGCTCCCAATTTAAATATGTTAACACAAATTGATTTTATTCTATACATGTTAGTTAAATAATTCGCAGGCACAAACAGAAAAATAAAAATTCTTTAAATTAAAAATGATCGCACAAGAGAAATAAAAATAAAATGTAAGAACGTAAAAAAATACAAACAACCATAATGGCGTCTCTCACAAAAGTAAACACATAAATCAAGAAAGTACATACCAACGCCACCCTTCACAAGTGTTAAAAGTTGGAAACCAAATTTCATCATTTTCCAATTTTTTCGTCCGAAAACCGGACAAAAATTGATAACCGGTTAAAGTTTTCTGTTTTGTTATACTTGGGTATTGGTTTGTATGTAGTAGGTTTCCATGTTTATTCTTTTCAAATTTCAATAAATTTCAGTAAAGGAAAATTATTACTAGCGAATTATTTTCACATTTGGTTGTGTTTCCAATTACATAAGTATATGTATTTTTCATTTAATTGATCGTCAGTTTAAATATTCGTTCCACAATAAATCGCATTAAAAGTGGTATAAAATGTGCAGTGTGAAACTGCTGTTTATGTAGACGGCAAAATGTTCGTTTGTTCAAATTGCTGGCCCACCACAAGAAATATAATGATTTTGTCAATGGAATATTTGTCGGAAATTGAAGACAATTCAATTGTAACTGACGTTATAACAAGTACATACAATTTACGTCAGTTCCAACAAACATCAGAAATTATGAGTCAAACTTCATTGGTAGAATCGCAAGGTAACATTTGTAGTATGACTTTAGAAGACATAATGTGTCTAACCAGAACCGGCGATGTATATTAAAAGCGACATTGAACCACCACCATGTAAATCGTGTCTACGAAATGTTCAAAATGAGAACTATTTATTATCGATTAAACTATAATAACTTATTAAAAAAGGTTCAATCAAAAGATCGTGAAATTCAAGAGGTAAAAAGAAAATTTAGACAAACCAAAGTGTATATCCAAACGAAACATTAACGACGACATAAATAAATTATTAATTGACGAAAACGCAAAGAATGTTTGTAAGATGTTGACAAGTAGTCTATTCAAAAATCATAAATGACCGGAAGAGCATAAAATAATTGCACAAAACATATTTTATCGATCGTCTAAATCATCTTTAATAAGACGGCAACCTGATAAATATTTGAGTCCCGGCTTCAACAACAATGCACTTATGAAAATTAAACGAAAAGCTTAGTGTTATGAGTAGCGATTCAAAACAAGCTGTATTATTATTCGACGAAATTCATATAAGAAGCGATCTCATTTACAATATTTATTCAGATCAAATTGACGAATTCGAAGATTATGGCAAAGACAGAGGAAACATGTATTAAGAATTGGAAATATGTATTAAGTTATTATGTTTCGCAAAATAGTATTTCCGCTTATAGGTTATTTTTACTTATTCAAGAAAATTTGAGCATACTATATGTTGTTAATTGGGAGTAAAAATAAAAGGCTTGGTTCGTTGGCTCAAGGGCCAAATAACAGAAAATATTTGAATATGTTTGGTATGTCCATTGAATTACCTCATTTTTTGTAAAAGGTGTATAATGATGCTGAAGTAGCATGTATATATGACGTACCCCATTTAACAAAGTCAGTCAGGAACACGGTTATGAAATCTGATATAAAAACCCATGACGGTTTGGTAAGTTGGAATATAATACTAGAACTCTACAACTTAGAAGTGAATTGAATTACCAAATGTTGCCCTAAACTTACAGCTAAACACATTTACCCAAACAATTTTGAGAAAATGATAGTGAGCCACACAGATTTTTAGTAGAAGTGTTGTGGCAGGTATTAAAACAGCGATTCAATTGAATAAAGTATCACCTCATAATAAAATAGTTGCATATTCGACATATAAGTTTATTGAGAAAATTGATAAACTCTTTAATTGCCTCAACTCGAAAACAAAATATGAAAATAATCCATTTAGATGTACCTTTATTACGAATAATCAAGTAGCATATGAGCCATTCAAACAGTTTCTAAAAATATATTGTCGGAAAAAATTGGAATTGAGTACATTTTAACGTCAAGATACAATCAAGATCCAATTAAACATTTATTTCCCCAAATCCGAGCAGCTAACGGAAATAATCGCATCCGTCCTTTCATGAATTTAACCATAATATTGCAAAAATTACAAAGGTTAAAAATTTTCACCATTTTCAAATATATCAAATTGCAAGAATGACACAGACGATCTGCTTGAAACGATGGAAAATCTACCATATAAATCAAATGAAGAAGACAATATAAATTCCATTGTAATTAACCATGTTGATAACATATCAGATATATCCGAAAATTTTTTAAATCTGGTTGTACCTTTACAAGAAGCTTCAATGCGGTATTTTGTGGGCTACTTACGAGTAGCATGCAAAATTTTGAGAAAAATTAAATGTTCCCGTTGCGAAACATCTTATCAAAACTGATGAAATTCTTGAGGCTCCATCGGAATATTTGATCAGTAACAAAAATTATGGTGATGAAAATAACTTCTGCAAACTTAAGGCACCGACTGATTATTGCTTCAAAATTTCCAAAGAACAAATTTATTTATTTTCCCGAATGTTTTCAGAACGCGCAAAAATGAAAGATTTGAAGAATAATACTGTTCAACTTTGTATTGTTAATATCAGCATTACCTGCAAAGATATGTATGTCGAATAAAATCGACGTCATGAGCGTAATAAGGCAGCTTTAAATTTCATGATTTTAGTATTAATCAGGAAACATTGTACATGGTTAGCTGAAAAACACATACAAAAAATGTGTAGTTCCAAAACCAACAAAAATGTTTATACAAGCCTAACAGTACAAACATTTAAGATATAAAAAAGTACGTTAAGGCGTAGTATTAGTGATGCGTATAAAATAAATTAGAAAGTATATATACACAAAACAAATAAGTATAGGTGATAGATTCATAATATAGTGTACATTTTTTTGATAGGATCTGTGTAAGGAGCGAACGAGACGGCTTGTATAAACATTTTTGTTGGTTTTGGTAGTTCTCGAACTTCAGTTTCTTTGAATAAGTACATATAGTATACTCGTATTTTAAGTTTTTAAAATTTGTTTGAATTTAAATTTTATCTTTTATAAATTAATATGTTTTGAAACAATACTCTGTAATTGTAAAACTTGGAAAGTTAATTGTACAAAACTTCAAAAATAGACGACTATTTGTGTCGATATTTTTTTTATTTTCTATTTAATGCATTTTACTTTTTTATATGCGTACCTATAAATACATCTATTGCTAAAAAAATTTAATATTTTCGGCGACATTGATGATAATGCCATCTACTAGTTAGTAGAAGTCAAATATATCGAAATAGCTAATTGGGTTCCTCGATTGAAGTATAAATTTTTCTCACTACAATTGGCGCAATTATCAGTCAATTTGATGAAAACAAAGTCTTTATTCGTTAATAATTCGTCTGGATATACTACGTCTGTGAAACTATATTTTAAGAAAAAATCACGTAATTCAGAAATAAATGACCAAATTATACATACCATTTTTAGGGAATATCCCATTAACATGAGCACATATTCACAGGTAGAACCACATAGAATAGCCAATTGTTTAATGACAATTTTGTGGCGTTGATAGCCATTAAGTCGTATGGAAAACCTATTTTGCTTTCGCTGTAGCTGTAGAATGAATATTTAACATTCTATTGAATATTATGTCATATTGAATTTATTGCTTCTGCTACAGCTATTATGTCATGGCTGCCATTTCTTTCCACTGTTATGTCATGACTACTGCCACCTTTTTCCGATTTTTGCACTTTTGTTTTCTTAGTTTTTTTCATTTTTCTCTGTCGTACATAGAAAAGAAACACATTTTCAGTCCTATCTGTCAATTCCCTATCGATGGCATTTACAAACTATCCCTAATTATCCCATATTTTTAAAGTTGTTCAACATATTTCTTCGACATATTTCTGCAAGGCGTTATGCTTTTTTCGATCTACTTTTAAAAACTAGCTGATGAATCTTTCATCCCAACTAATTTTGGGTCGACATATGCGCGTATTTATTAGGAGATACTATATTTAGTATTTCATTACGCATAATGCCGCCGATAACATAAATATGTATCTTGTATTTTTTTTTTGTTTTTAAACGACACTAATTCAAACGTACGGCATGGTACACTTTTATTTTATTTTTTTCGTTTTTAATTTTCTTAATTTAATAAATACTCAACGTAAGTAAAATAAGAAATGAAATTAGCATGAAGAAAGTTTTTGATTTCACTACTTCGAAATTTGCGACCATCTCGAACAAAAACAAAGCAAAATTGGCGAAAGGGTTAGACCAGAAGAAATTTAATTTGAAATATAATGTTCACTAACGATTTTCGAATTTGAAAATGATTTAGTTACAAATTTATTTTTGCCTTATGTGTGAATTCCCTTTATAGTAATTGCACTTTGATAAAGACTTTTGAAGTGTAATTTGACTTCATCATACTCTGCGTTCGTCCGTGATCTACTCCATTCGTATAGCTGTTGTGGAGTTTGAATTGATCCCTTTGTTAAACTATAGCGATAGACACCTCTTTTAAATGTTCCACCAACACATCACACGCCCCTTTGCCGTGACTGGTAGCATGAAAATGCCACTCAGCTGCGATGTTAAAATCTTCTTCATGATGGCTTAGATTAATTAAATTATTTTTATTTTTATATTGTGTTATAGCTCCGTCAGACATATAGAAAATCTTTTTGATGTTCGATTTTATTACTTTTGTTATAAATTGAATCATTTTAGTTTTGAAGAGACGTACTGCGATTGTGTTCCATACAATTTGAAATAATAATGAAAGTAGCATGTTTCACTGAAGTGCTCTGAGGATTCTTGTAATTTATAACGAACGGATGAATGGTCGCCTGTGCATTATTTCAGTGATAACATTGCACTTAATCTTGTACAATAAAAGCATAATTTTCCGCGAAATCACATTGTACAAGCAGAACCCCTTCTTGTATAGATTCTTCGATATAAAATGATATTCTTCAAGATCTGCCACATTTTTAGAACACCCTTACACTATTTAATGTAACATTATTGTACTTGTTCATCACCACACATAACAAATAAAATTAAATCTTTGTAATCTTTAAACGAATAATAAAAACGAATATTAATTGAGAAAGCTAATCTACAATGTACGAATATTACCATGAATAAAGAGCAGATAATTTGCAATTCTTATTTTCTTGTGATTTATAAAAGTAAATCAAGTGCTGATAATAATGAACTCTTTGGTTCACAAAATATTAATTTGGATCAAGAATGTTCCTCTGCATCTTATATAAGTTCATCAAATGAGGAGAAATTCATTTGAAATGAGGCGATATTTCATTATTCAACGACACTATAAAATCAATTCACAGTTCTCCTTTAGTACATAAGAAAATGAGAAGTAAAAATTATAAACAACAAAAATTTAAAGAAGTTACAGCGAAAACTTCTGAGGAAATATTTAGGCTTCCATGCAGTTCTGAGCATGCTACCACTGACATATCAGGCGATAGTATTGAAATAATTCAACAGTTACGAGAGAAATATTATATTTCTACAGCAATAAATGAAAAGTATATGATTTTAACATCGGTACTAAAAAGCCGGCCCGTTCGGAAAATTCAAGATGAGTTCGGTGTGTCTTACTAAATGGCAAATAGAGCAAAACAGATTCAAAAAGAAAAAAGTATCATGTCAACACCGAACATCAAATTGGGATCAACAATTCTTAATCAGGAAATTGCATTATTGGTGCAGAAATTTTATGAAGTCGGGTGTATGCTAGGAAACGAGATTTCAAGACTATCATAAGATGGGGTTATTGAAAAAAAGCAGCGTAAGCTGGTTCTTTGTAATTTGAAGAAGGTTCTTAAAATATTTAAAAAAAAAACTATCCAAATACAAAAATTTAATTTTCTAGTCTTGCAGCACTTCGTCCAGGGGACTGAGTATTAGCGAACTCTAGCGGTATACATAGTATTTGCGTCTGCATATATCTTTAAAATATTAAAGTTATGTTTAATAAAAAAAAAAATCTATAAACCTTATATCAACCTTATCTGCAAAATTTCTACAAAATTTTAGAGATGAAATAACATTCAAGCAGTGGTGAAAACAGATCGATGCACCATGGAAACTATAACGGTATCATCATTGGCTTTCACAGATAAACTGGGTGAGCAACTGCATAATATATTGTAGTACCGCATTCGTTTATTGCAAAACAACAAGCATATTACCTAAAATATAGAAAATCAAATGCAGCAACTGATGAATGTATTGTTTAATGTGACTTTTCTGAGAACTATGCATTTGTAGTTCAGGATGCGGTTCAAGGATTTCAATGGTCTAATGCTCAATGTACAATACAACCATTTGCAGTGTATTATAAGAACAGAGAAAGCAGCCATACAATGAAAAACGATAGTAGTTTGGAATTCACATGCTTGATAGCCATATCTGAGGCAACTAAACATAATCATGTAGCTGTGAGATTGTTTATTAGCGGCCTAGAGAAACCAGAAAATTTGCTTCTTTTCCGATGGATCTGGGGCTCAGTACAAAAACAAAATGAATTTCTACAATCTATGCAATTTTAAAGAGGACTTCGATATGGAAGCAGAATGGCATTTTTTTTGCAACTTCCTATGGAAAAGTCCTTGTGATGCATTAGGAGGAGTTCTCAAGAGGAATGTTGCTAGAGTGAGTTTACAAAGACCTTTTGAAAACCAAATAACTACGCCACGTGAACTTTATTCATGGGCTGTCGAAAAAGAATCAAGAGTAAACTATTTATTTTTTACTACTACAGATTATAATATAATGGAAAAGCAATTAAAAAAAAAGATAAAGCTCAGTAAAACACATAGCAGGAACTCATAAATATCATAGTTTTTGCCCAATTAATAAGACATCTTCAGATATTAGAAAATTTTCATTTTGTACAAGGCAAAAACTTTTTGATATTGAGTAATAAAGATTATATTAACAATTAATTTATGGTTTAAAATAAACAATTAATTAAAAAATAAAAATTAATTAAAATCATAATAAATTAACGAAGGAACAGTTTGAATAGATTTTCTTGAATTTTGGTTTAAAATATTCAGATCTTAACACATTCAAAAAATCATATTTTAAAAGTGAAAGGTAGTACTAGCTAATAAGCCTTAAAAAAAATTAAAAAATCGATAACTCGTTTAAGTTCAACATAACGGTTAATCACATTTTCCAAAAAACACGTTTTTTCTTTAAGATCGATTTTTTTAAAATTAAAATTGTGTCGCTATTTATAAGATCCATTCATTCCCTATCATTTGAGATATAAATTGTTAAAATCGGTTAAGTGGTTCGCGCGATAGAGGCATCCAAAAATTAGAATTTTTCAGAAAAAGCAGAAAAGACGTAAAACGCAGTACGCCCCTGTTCCAAAGAACAGTGCCGTAGAAATAAATAAAAAAATACATTTACTACTATTTTTTCTGAAAACACTATTCATTTAATAGTATCTTTCTAAAATATCTACCTTTTCTTAGCACGAACGGGGTATCTACATACTACTAGCTATAAACGCAGTAACTACTTGTCCGAATATGTACATATGTATATCGCATTTGTTTTTAGTATTTATTATACTGCATTTACTGTTACTTCGACTTGACTAGCAATACTCTTTATTAGATAGCAAACATTCCAATTTACAAAGGGAAATTACCAAAACTTTAAAGCCTAATATCTCAATTTTATGTCACCAGTAGATACCGCATTTGGTTCTAGGACGGCAGTATATATAACGGTGTTAAAAATAATGTCAAATGTCAATACAAAAACATAATAGTAAAATAGTTATTTTATAAAAATAGGCTTTTACGAAAGTTATTTTGTTATTCTTCAAAACAATTTAATTTTTTTATATCCATATGATCATTATGGATTTTTAGCCATGAAAAATGCTAAAATTCCTTTTTGACTAAATGACTACAAAAAATTCTATTATGCAAAATAATTATTTGGCCTTTTAAGTGACTAATTTTCGATAATTGGTATTTTGCTATGAATATTTCAAATTAGCTATAAAACCTATCTAGCTATGTAAATAACTATTATATAGTAATTTAGATGAGCGAACAGCATTATAGCTTAAAAATGTAGCATTTGAAAAGCTAAAATCATTACCCACTTTAGTCAACGTGACACATTTTTGTCATTAATTTTGATTTAATTTTGACTTTTTAGCATTTGTAGCAATTCTAATAAACCCACAAAAACTGGTCAGCGTGACCAAATGTTGGACACAAATTGTTACTTCTGGTCTGTGCTACACATTCAAAACATAAAAATCATAAAACTAAAACATGACTTCCGGTTCCATATAAAGAATTTTTTATTTCACGTATTTTTCTCCATTTATAGTTTATGTTTGCACCCAAAACGCGTTTTAGTAGTTTTTTAAAAATGGTTCATCCAACACTATGAGCACGTCCCATTAAGGACCAATCTTACTTATTTAATTAATATTCCAAGTACTATGGATTATTGTTATTATACTTTAGTTATGTATGTAAATACAATTTAGAGTAACTATTGCTATATTGCCGAATTGTTACTTGGGAAAAATTGAAGAAAACCAATTGAAAACAGAGTTTGTCTGATTTGACTAAATTGATTTAAATCGCAAGATTTAATCAGATTTAAATCACTTCAATTAAATCGGGCGGTTAATACATTTATTAAAATTAATTTGGTGTTTAGAGGAAACAGCACACAATCAAAATTAATGCCATTACTGATAACTTCGTTAGAGCAAAAACTAACGCGCAAATTTATGGAAATAAGGCTCATTCAGCGAAAAATAATAAATTAAAGAATTTTAACGACTTTCATTTTTTTATTTTTTGACATTCCAACCAGCGAAAAATTATAAACTAAAGAATTTTAGTAGAAATATTATTTTTCGATATTTCATTTCCAACCAAACTTTCCTTACTTTTTAAAAAATAAGCTTGAATATTTGAAAAAAAATTTAAAAAAATATAAAGGGCTGAAACCTCATAAGGTTATCAGAACTTCGGTCTTCATTAAATCAATTCAAAAACCCATTTTAAAATCCAAATTCCTACTTACATGTCCAATTTCATCATATTCGGTTGAAAAATAGGCCAGTTCGATCATACTTGGCTATATTTCAGAACTTTATCCAAAATACATTTTAAAATCCCATTTCCAATGCACAAGCCGAATTTAATCATTACTGGTTGGGAAATAGGCAAGTTCCTTTATACTTGGCCATATTCTAGAACTTAATCTAAAAATCATACATATACATATGTTGTACATACATACAAACACTCACTTTTATAGATTACTCAGCTGCTCACTAAACACTAATTCAATCCCAATTCAACCAGCAAATGGCCCCCAACTCAACCCTCTACCCAAAGGCAAACTCTCTTTCAACTCAATCCTAAAAGCAGCACCAAAATATATAAAAATTAGCCAACTGATCACTATATCTGAATCGAACCCTAACTTAGGTCCAACTCAATTTCACCTTAACCCGCAAATTGAATATTGACATAACCTTCAACTCAACCCCAAACTCAATGCCCAACTCAATATTCAAACCAGCATATATAAAAAAAAACAGATACCCGATCCTCTTGACGCACAGGTTCCAAAAGCTTTTCAAATCTCCGCCTTGACCATAGAAACAGATTGGCAAAAATAAAATTATAAATTGAACAAGCCGTTCTCGAGATACCATGGGTACAGGGGGGATGGACTTTTTGAGACTCAGGGACTTTCAAAACGTCGAGAAAAGTGGTTTTGGACCAACCAAATTTTTGATCATTTTTGACAGGATTTCAATACTTTAGTCTTTTTTGTCCGAAGTACTAACACGTCAACAGGTAAAAAATGATCGAAAGAATGATTGTAATGTTCGTTTTAGTTCATCAAATAAATTTCACCTTTTTTATTGTTTTTATTATACGTATTTATTAATAGCTTTTTGATTTACATCCTTTCTGTTTGGCTTCTACTTTTCGACTTTTCCCAATTCAATTTTAAATTAGTAAGCACAAACTAAAATATATTTTCATATATTTAATTTGTGGCCTAAATTCCAATGGACCTAAAGTAACTTATGTATATTATTTATTATATTCTATTATATGATGATGGCATTAAATGATTTTTGGATAAAGTTCTGGAATATGGCTATTATGACATATTCCTCACAACCTCGCCTAAAAATAATTTTTGGGTCACATTTCCATCTGTTCTAGCTAGGTTATATTCTTACTGACCATATTATAGAACTTTATCAAGGAATCATTTTAGAATCCTATTTTCAACGCACATGTCAGTTTTCATCATGATCGGTTGGAAAATGGCCAGGCTTCATTCTAAAGGTCCAATTTGAAATGTAAAAGGTTCAATTTGAAATGTAAAAGTCAGTTTGAAGTGTAAAGGAACAATTTGAAGTGTAAAACTTGTGTGATTATATAATGATATGATGGTACGTTGGTCTGATGGTAAGATGGTTTGATGGTATGATGGTATATTGCTACGATGGTATAATGGTATGATGATATGACAGTTCGATGTTTTGATGGATGGTATCGTGGTAAGATGGTATTTATGATAGTATGATTGTGTGATGTTATGATGATACAGTGGAATGATGGATTGATATTATTGTATGACGTTGTTATGGTATGATTGTATATAAATGATACAATGTACGATGGTAAGTCGTTTTTTTTTCCAGAATGATGAAGTGATAGTGTGAGAGTATGATGGTACGACGGTATAATGGTATGACGGTTGGATGGTATACAACGTTACAGTATGATTTTGTAATTATATGGTGGTATGATATTACGATGGTACGATGGTATCATGGCATGATTACAGGGATGGTATGATGTTACGATGCTATAGTGGTATGATGGTATGTTGGTATGATTGTATGATGGCACGATTTTATGATGGTATGAAGGTGTGGTTTATTGATGGTAAGATATACATCATTGTGTGATAGTTCGGCATCACTATGGTACAATGGTACGATTGTATGATGGTTTAATGATATAGTGTCATGATGGTATGATGGTATCATGAATTAATAGTATGATGGAATGATTGTTTAAGGTTACGATGGCACGACGGTACATATGTCGGTATGATGGTGAGAAGTTCGGTTAGGCATTAATTTGAGGTTGATTTAGGATTTAGTGGGAGGTTAGATTGAGTTGAGTTTATAAACGCATGTAGCTTTCGAATCGAGGTTATTTTTGGGATTGGATTGGAAAATAAGTGTAGAGTTGAGCAGAAGGATGCGATTTGCGTCGAGCTAAGTTGAGTTGACGTAGAATTAGAATTTAGTTAGCTTGCATTAGGGTATGAGTTGTTCGGTTGTGGAATTATTTAAGGGTTGATTTAGAGTAAGGTTAAGGGTTGATTTGAAAGTTGATTCAGGGTTGATTGGTTGAGGTTGAGTTGTAAATTGAGTTGGAGATTAAGAAGAAGATGGTTGACTTAAAAGGCTCATTTCGGGATTGATTTAAGAGTTGAATTAATCAAGATCGAAGTTCTGATCACCTTAGAAGGTTTCAGCCCTTTATATTTTTTCCCTTAAAATTATTTTATAAAGTATTTTGTAGTTTAATAAAAATGACCAAAACTTGCGAGCCCGTGTTGTCGTCATTGAAATTGGCGAAAAAAACAATAATCGTAGGATGATGAAATCTTTGGATGGCGAAGAACCAGAATGGTGCGGATTTGCTATAATTTAGACGTCAGTTTTCATATTTACATAATATTTGACCACATGTTGCACAACTGTAAGGTGAATGAGCCCATGCTCAAAATATAAAGTGCCAAAATTAATTATTGTATAACACTAGATAAATGTTAACAAATTAACAAATAAATTAATAATTCAGTTACACCTAGGAACATAAAATTAAAATATATAAATATAAATAAAAAGCCATAAAATACAAAATTTTGTCTAAATCAACAACTACATCGAAAATTTATTTACGTTTGACATTTATTTCTTAAGTTTGGACGCAAAATCACGCATTCTTAATTTGCAGTGTTATAAAATTTTATCAGAAATGTTGTAAAGTTCTGTTAATTCTTAATTTTTAGGCTTATAATTTTTCGCTGGTTGCCACTTGAGAAGAAATCAAAATTTTCAAAGCGCACTTGTAAAATTTAGTAAACTTGACACAATTTCACTAGCGTTGTTGTCAAGTTCTTCGGTGGCTAATATGTTAAATATTATTTAAAGAAATAATGTCAAATTTTAACCCAAAAAATTAAACTCAGTATACTGCGTCGCGTTTATTGTTTTTTGCCCAAATTTATTTATTTATTTTTTGTTACTGATTCGCAGGTTACCTTATACATTATATTTACTTCATTTCCCAATTTCTCCAAATTTGGAGTAACTGTTACCAAATTGCCGAAACACGTGGTTATTTAGAAAAATTTCGGTTATTTTATAAAACTTGAATTTGACTCAACAAATGGCTTTAAAATCGAAATAAAAATAAAACCTTAAAATAAATCGAATTTGTACTTAAATCGGACAGAAAAAAAAATCGGATAAAATTCAAACCCTTTTTGGCAATATTTGAATTCAAATTATGAAAAAAAGGTTTTAATAACCAACATAACGTTTTTAGTTTGACCTACACTTCAAAACAAGGCAGTCATCCAATCGATGAATGATTTCAATTGGTGGAAAATGTTTATAGCAGTAATCCAGATGGTATTATGTAAGATACTTTTTAATTGGTTTTGACTGACTCTTAAAATAAATCGGATTTTGTGATTGATATTGGATGTAATAAAAAGTATTTTTTTTTTTTTTTTTTTTTTTTTTCATTTAAATCATATTAAATACAAACAATGTTCGCCACCTAAGACTTCTAACTAATTCAATAAATATTTTATGTTAACTTACAAATAAATAAACAATAAGCTTTATGTGCAGGAGCGTTCTATCAAAATGAAAATTCATGAAGTGCAACAAATAATTCCATTTAAATATTTTAATTTATTGTATTCACTCCCATTTTCGCAAGTAACCAGAACACAAAATGCAGAAAAAAAGAACAACAAAAATCAAGAACTCCCTTGACACCATCAATTTAAAAACAAACAAACAAAACAAAGAATATAATAAGCAGAAATTCCATTGAAATGCAATCCACATTCCATTTTAGATTTAATTTTTTAGTTTTTTTTTTTTTTGTTCTTAACAATTAAGTACATATTTCTTATTGTTCTTCTTACACAGTTTATTTGTGCAGTGCATAAATATGTATACAAAAAAAAAATTATTTAGAAATAAGTCATCTGTAACTGATTAATTTCATAAAAATTCGTATAAATAAAATATTTTATTAATTAATACAAAGAACAATTATAAATTGTAATTAATAATAATTAATGATTCATCAACTATTGTTTTGTATATAGATGATAATTATATTGTTTAAATTTAATGAATAATTGATTAATTGTTTATTAATCGAATAAAATTTAATTTATAAATAAAAAAAAAAAAAAGAAACGTTAATTTATTTTATTGATTTGTCATAAAACGATCTGATGGATAAAAGAAGATAAATCACTGTATAAGGTAGGTAGATTTTATCGATATACTGTCATATTGAGATGCGTTGCACATTCACCATGAGGAGGTACGTATCTACAAGATGCAATTTAAGGAAATGTAAGTATGCTGAATGTTGGAGGTATGGATAAACAAGCAAGTAGATATAATGTTTTAGAACTACATTACAGTAAACGGACAAATATAGGGAATATTAATAATTTTTTAATTAATTTTAATTACAAAAATGGAAAATATGCGTCTATGAGATGTGAATACTGATTTAAAGGTTTGTATATGTACGTATATAGAGTAACTGTTTTAAGTATTTGTAGTCACTTTAAGTTTTGCCGTGAGCAGAATATTTAGTTTCATGGGCAACGTTAATTTGATTATAAATGAAACAGTTTTGTTTTTGTAGCATTTAGGATAAACAAGAAAATATCTTTTTAGAGATTACAGTTATACCAGTAAACAATTTAGGAAAATTTTACAAAACGACATGAAACAATTTTATCGATATTAGTTTGTTTGGAAAATAATTTTTTCTCACAGTAAATAACTCTGTTCATTTCTGTGTTTGTTTTTAACTATACATACTAATTTTATTCTATTAGCTTATCTGAAGCTCATCTTCTTTCTTGTTTCTTTTCCGAGTTCTTTGAAATGAAAAAAAAAATGTAAACAATGAAACTATGATTAAATGGGTCGTTATGCGAACATGAACGTCAATCGAAACAAATCAGATTATTGTTATTACGAATCTTACATGTGGGGTTCTCCCCACTACTCTATTTATCTCAGTATATTTAATAATTTTATTTAACAATTTTATTCCAATAATAAAAATTTTAATTTACCTTTAGAAATCTTATTTTTCTTTAGTATTTGTACAGTGTAACTAAAACAAAGTCACCTAACGCACAATTATTATAAACCGCCAACTACTAAGATACTAGTACTGTCATCTCTTTGAAAAATCGGGGTTAGGAAATAAATCAGCCGCCATTTTATGATATATTAATACTAAGCTCCAATTTGACATTTTTTCGAAGGTTAGGATGTTTTAGTTACGGAACGCTACTCGAACAACAGATTTTAATTGTAAAACTCATTACAAATATTTTTTATTTTTTTTATTTAAAATAAATTTTATTTATTTATTTTATGTAATTACAATCTAGTCTCCTGGACTAATGAGAAATTTGTTTCTGACTTAATTTACTAACCTAAATTAATCTATGTCTTCTTCCCATTGGCGTTCCATAGTGTTTGGTAAATTGAAGTAAACCACATCTTTGTAGTGGATTTTAGTTCAACACAATGCTGCTTATACTGACAATCACACCAGCTCAAAAGGTTTGGTTCTTTTAAGCCTGCGTACTAAATTCGTGATGCTTAGGAGCTGTGTTGCCTCAATGTTCACATGTTGGCGAAGCCTTTCTTCATGTCTCCGTGCTTTTTCCTGGATTTCGTTTAAGATGAGGTTCATTTGGAGGTCCCTATGAAGGTCATTGTTCCCGACATACCAAGTTGCATCAACGATGTTCCTTAATACCATATTCTAAAATCTCTGCATGATATTTACGTTGCTCTGTTTGGTACAACCCCAAAGCTGAATACCATAAGTCCAAATCGGTTTCAATATTTGCTTATAAAGTAGAAGCTTGTTGTATGTTGATAAAGAAGAGTTCCTTCCCATCAGCCAATACATTTTTCTGTATTTAAGTCTTAATTCTTCACTTTTCTTCTTGACATAGTAGTTTAGCATCCAGGGTCATGCCGAGATACCTAGCTGTGTTCGCATGTGATATTATTTATGATTTATGGTAATCGGAGTATGTTCGAATCGTCTGTTTGTAAAGTTGATGTGAACTGATTTAGCTTCATTTAGTTTTATTCTCCATCTTTTTGTCCATTTATATATTTGAGTTATAGCTGATTGTAACTTTTGTGTTGATTCTTCGTTGCTTTTTCCAACAGCTAAGATCGCCGTATCATCTGCAAAAGTTGCCAATGTGTTGTTTTCTAATGTAGGAAGATCATAAGTGTATAGTAGGTATAAAACAGGCCCTAATACACTGCCCTGCGGAACTCCTGCATTGATTTCTTTCAATTTAGAAAATGTATCATCTAGCTTAATCCTGAAAAACCTAACTTTCAAGTAAGATTCCAGTATCTTAGCAAATTGCATTGGTAGAAGGTTCCTTTACTTGTGGTTAAGTCCTTCATACCACACTCTATCAAACGCTTGTGCAACGTCTAGAAATACTGTTGAACAGACTTTTTTCTCCTCTAATGCTTTCTTAATTATACTGGTTATTCCGTGTACTTGATCATTTGTTGAGTTGTTGAGTGTTGGTTGCGAAAACCGAACTGATGATTTGGGATCAAGTTTTTACTCTCGATTATCGGATTTAATCTTTTTACCAGAAGCTTCTCAAAGAGTTTGGACATGACTGGCAATAGCGAAATTGGCCTATAAGACGATGTTATGTGTGGTGGTTTCCCAGGTTTTGGGATCATAATTACTTCTGCAATTTTCTATAAGCTTGGTACACATTTGATTCTAAATGCTGCATTTATAAGATTGGTGAGTTTCACCAGAGCTTTCCTTGGCAGTTCTTTTAAGATTTCTGCAGTAATAAGATCGTACCGAGAAGCTTTATTCGTACTCATATTAGCTTTTATCTCACGCATGACTTCTTTTGGTGTTGTGGGTAGGATTTCTTTACTTTCTTGCACAGCTTGTTCAGTTATTATCTCGGCTTCCAACGTTTGGTCTTCATGTGGCTGGAATATTTTTTCGAGGTGTTCAGCAAATTCTCGAGCTTTGTCTTCATAATTTCTAGACCATTTCTCACCTGCTATTTTTATTGAGGGGAATCTGCATTATTGGTCTTTTGATTCTTTTGGTTGCTTCCCAAATAGAATAATAAGTACTGTTATCATTAGTTAATTTTCTTAAACAGTTGCTGATTGATTCATTATTCAATTCTTTGATCTCTCTTCTTAATTGTTGAGTGAGATTGTTCAAATGAGTTTTATCTTGGGGGACCCTTGTTTTTTGCCATACTCTTCTCGCTCTTCTTTTTTCAGCGAGGAGTTCCCTAATTTCCGTAGGGTAGTTGTTTCCCTTGATTTTTATTTAATTTCAGGAGTATTTTCCAAGCTGATTGCTGTATATCGTTTACAAATTTGTGAACTTCTTTGTCTAATTGTTCTTCAGTCTTTAATTGAACCATTAAGTTAATTTTATCTTCTAACGATAGTCTAAAGCATGCCCAATTAGTGTGATTATTTACTAGAAATGGGTTTCTTTCTTTCTGAATGATTTTTTCACTTAACGTTAGAAGTATTGGAGAATGATCAGAGTTTAAGTCGTGGCTTTCATCTACTTGTACATAATTTACAGATATGTTCTTTATTATAAAGAAATCAATCAGACCTGGTACTTTGTTTGGATCAGTTGGCCAGTAGGTTGGTTTTCCTGTTGAGAGGGCTTCACAACTGCATTTTCTGATAGCTTTTAGGAGTTCTTAACCCTTAGTCGTTGTTAATCTGTATCCCCAGAGGACATTTTTTGCATTAAAGTCTCCTCCAAGTACAAATCGTTTTCCTTATTTACTGAGGAACTCGAGATAATCTTTTTCTTTCATTGATTGCGTCGGTGGGCAGTAAATACTAGCAATACAAATAGAACTACTTTTGGATTTGACAATAACAGCAGTTACTTGTATTTCTTCCGTTTCATATTTAAACTTTTCATAGTGATTAATACTATTTCTAATTATAACAGCACTACCTTCTTTAGCAGTGTTGCCAGGGTGAATAGTGTGACATATTTGATAATTTTTAAATTTATTGATTGATTGTCTAGTGATGTGTGTTTCCGTGATGAGACATACATCGCTTTTTCCGTGTCCAGGACCACTTGCAGTTCTTGTTGATGTTGCATCAGTCCATTGGCATTCCAACATAAGATTCTAAGATCTTTGGCCATTTTTCTGTTTAGGGATGGCTTCCTTAGTGCTGAACTCTAGTTTCTGTAATCGTTCATCAAATGTATTTAGTCTGCTTAAAATTAATTTAACTGTTTGACTTATACCCTCATTTTGAGCAGTTTTTCCTGGATTCGCGTTGCTCATCATTACTTGAGCTTAAGTCATTTTACCAAATTGTGCTTGAGTGGTTCCCTACACTCTACGATTTACTTCGGGTCGGTTCATCTTAACCGCTTGCTTCCTGAATAAACTTGGATTTTTAGCAATCACGTTCTTATTTTTGATGTTTTGCAGTTCAATAGCAACGCTGCATCCTCTGTAGTTAGCCGAATGGTTTTCTCCACAGTAAACGCATTTAGGTTGAACATTTTGGGCTTTTACACAATATTTGATATTATGTTTACCTAAACATTTGACAGACCTGGGTTCCCTGTTGCAATATTTTTGTGTATGTCCATAACCTTGACATTGTTTACATTGTGCTATAAGGTTAGATCTTCTTATAGGCTGAATAACCATTTTGCACCCCAAGATGTACTTAATTTGATAAATTTTTTCGATATCTTCATCAGTATCGAAGGTCAACATAAACATGTTGAGAGATACTTTGCCTTTCCGTTTTAGCTTAATCGATGCTTCAGTTGCCTTAAATCTTTTTGCTTTCAGGTCATCAATTATTTTGTCTGGTTTACACGTAAAGTGTAAGTTTTTAGCCATGACCCTAATTGGTCTGGTTTGTTTGACTTCAAACGTGTGCCAAGCACGTTTTTCTTCATTTAACATTTTTGTTATTTTTCTGTATGTTTCAGAATCTTCCAAGCTTATTTTGATGGTGTTTCCATTCATCACCTTTGCATTAAACTTATCAGTAGCAGTTATTGTTTTTATTTTCTCATAGAGTACATCGTAGTCTTTGACTTAATCTATTACTATTGGTGGTGGTGGAGGTAATTTTTTTTTTGGTTGTTTCTGGATAATATTTGGAACATCAGCCTTTAGTTGAGGTGGGTAGGGCGTATTATTCCGTATCCTTTTTTTTCTCACACCTTTAACTCTAATCCACTCAGTTTCTCGAGCTAGTTCTTCTTCATCCGTATGATACTCTTGTAGAGTTATATTCTGGTTAGGAGTAGAACCGATGTCCTCCTTTAGCTTAAAAGCTTTAACTTCGTTTTCAAGCGTCTTCATACGCTCCCGCATCCATGCAATTGTAACATTCAGTTGCTTGTTTATATTGTTGGCTTCGACTAATGCATTATTAGCTTTACAAAATTCGTTGTTAAGCTTTTCTTTGTTTGTAGAAAGAGTATTGTGGCTGCTGGCCCCAATGGAGGGACTACCGCCTCTTATCGGAGAATACGCCACTTTGTTACTCCTCTGGAAGATATGTGAATTATCCTTTTCTGTTTCACTCGATTGAGCATGTTTATTCGCCAACATGTCTTGGGATTGGTTAAAATAATTGTAGTATAGCAATGGTTGGTCTCCCCCAGAATCCATGAGACCGACCACTGAAGAGGGTGGATTTACCTGAGCAACAGGTGTACCACCTGGGGTATTAGTTTCCATATTTGTTCTGCTCATTGCTCATTTATAGTGTACTGCACTCGCCTTAGTATTTCGCTGATGCTTCATATCGTTGCCCGAGTGTTACCACGTGGAGGTATACTAGACACATTTGGTGGTTTCTACATAGTTGCAGCGTTGGAAATAGACCACGATATACATGGCTATATACGGTTAACCCCTACCCTATTGAGACGCACCCAACACCCTTTACAAATTTGAGGAATATTTATTAAACAAAATTGTCGCATGTCGCTAAATGAAAATTCTAAAGTCTTTGTGGAATACCACATTATCCCACAAAAAGTGACTTTTTGGTGTGATTTGTGGGCTGGTACTTACTTTAAAATGCGAAAGATGCTCGTATCCTGGTCATTTCGGCACGATACCAATCCGTGATAATAAATTTGTTGTAGACGAAACTTCAAAATATCTACACCAGCGATATGTATGGTTTCAACAAGATGATACCATAAGCCACATAACTAACGCGACTTAGCTGCCAAAATCGCCTAATCTAATAGCGGTGGTCATCTTCTTATGAGGCTATGTGATGGGGTTTATGCAAGGCCGGATTTAAGATTGATGAGGCTTTGGCTGATCAGTTTGGATGATCCATTCCAGGTTTAGGTTTTTGTCTGTCAAATAATGAAATTCGTGCAGTTACATCATCTGAAATAGGGCATAATTTTTATGTAAAAGGTGCCTCCTTAAAAAAAACGACAAGGTAAAAAGAATTAAGGCAAATTATCTCTATCAGAAAGCAATTAGCAGTGACCTTTAATCGTAAAATAACCTTTGAAGCGCGTGCTGTCGTTGTTTAAAGTTTAGCCAATAAATACACCCTAAAAAATTAGTTGGAACTATTCGAGGTTCTGTACTCAATGCCACGAAGGGCCCATGGTGCAAACCAGTGATTCTATCCTAAATCGCGACAGCGTGCTGCAGCCTTAATAAACTGTGAAGTAGTTTAGGCCAAGGCAACGAAGACAGCTGATATTCAGCAATAGTTGAAGAGTTAGTCCAATGCGCTGAAAATCTACTTTAAAATGGCCGTGACCAGTAAGAGTCGCAATCAAGACTTTGAACTGCTTCTTGTTGAGAGATAAAGGAAACGTAGTTACCCTCAAGTTAGGTCCACTAATAATAAGTTTTATAATGCGGCAGCTACCATCGCTGTTTTAATTCACTTTTAGCGCAATTGTGATCGCCTTTTTAACTAAGTTAAATGGTAAGGAAGTAACTCATTAGGGACCGATAAATTTAAAGCCATCCCCGGCTTTTGCTAGAGAATCAGCATGATCGTCACCCTATTACTTGAACAGAGAAGATGTATAAAGTATTTACAGTCCTTAACAAATTTTGACACAGTCAAGGTATTATCCAGCGAATTTAGCACAGAAAAGCTTTCTGTACAGAAAACAAAGTTTTTATCTGTAACAGCGAGATTCAATGTCTCAATAACACAGAGCGTAAGGGAAACTGTTTCCGCTTGAAAAACTGTGCAGTACCTACCCAGGCAGCCTGAAAAATTCAGATCATCAAACTTTGAGCAGTACACTCCATAACCAGAACTATTGACGGTGCGAGAGCCATTAGAAAAGAAAACTATCGACTCGTGCAAGTTCTCAAGAAAATGCGATGATCTCCACTGATCGCTCGAAGGTTGCACCACTGAATATAATTTAGAGAAATTAAATTCAGATATCAGTAATCATTTAAGATTGTTATATGGCCCACGACTGAACCAAGAACGTTCCACATCCATATGCTCCTTAGCCTTTACGCAGCAGAGCAAGCTGAGCAAAGAATGAATGAATGTAGCTGTGGAAAGAATAGAATTGATTCCATGGCAAGAAAGGGAGTTGACGCCATACCTCCTGTAAAGACCCTACAAGCAATAAAATGTAGACCATTAAGTTTAATAATTGTAGGCTTTAATTTAACCACAGGCCACCAAATTAAGGAATCATAAGATAACATTGGCCAACCAACCAACGATTTATAGATAAAACAGCATTTTGGGAGTTAAACCCCAGGTTTTCCCAAAGGCTTCCCTATACTGCCAAAAGATGGCAGTCGATTTTTGAAGTTTATATACCAAGGTGCAAATTTCAGGAAAGTTTACTGTTCAAGAAGATACCTAAACGCTTAACGTGGTCGGATCTGGTAATCGACCTCCCGAAAAGAACCGGAATAGATAGACCATCAATATTTCAATGCCTGGTATTTTAGAAAGGATAACACATTCAGATGTTTTCCAGCCTGACTGCTGAAGTTTCACAAGTAGATCGTCAATCAACACAAGCCATAACAGGAGTGAAAGCATACCTCCCTGAGGACAACCTTTGGCAACTTTGACCGAGAATGAAGCATTATCCGAGTCAACCACAACAATGCGAGATTCGAGCATTGAATCAATCCATCTTACAATGGTGGGATCAATGCCGAAATTGGAGAAGGCGTAAGTAATCGACGGAAACGATGGACTATCAAAGGCTCCTGAAATGCCCAGGAAAGTATTCACAAGAAACTCTTTATTATTGAGGGATCTTTCGATCCTAGTGATAAGTTCATTTAGAGCCATTTCACAGGACTTACCTACTCTATAAGCATGTTGCATGTTGCATGTTCTTAAAACGACCTGATTTGTACGGTTTAAAGGAGAAAATACTCCAATGCAGAACGTTGAACGTAAATAACCGATCCACTAATTGCCAGTAAATAGCTTCATTGTAATTCTTATTGGTTAGAAAGTGAGCAGAACCAGAGTTCCCGATATCCCGATGGTACACTCCGCAAAATGGACTGAAAGGAGCAACTCGTACGCTTCTTTTTTCGAAGAAGTAAATTTGCCATCCGATAGACGAAGAGCATCAAGTCTACTGGTATCATTTTTAGCTAACGCTCTATTAAGTCTAGCGACTGCAGAGAGACTATTCATTTTCTAAGAGAAGTTTTCCATGCGGTTTTGTGAGCGGATCTTAACCTTTTGCAAATATCCGTAGCAGGATGAATTAAAGAAATAAGTTCGAAAGAGAATAGATCCCAATAGGTTAATTTGCGATTACAATACGGTTTAAAAGGTGATCTTTTAATGTTGATGTTAAAAGAGATGCACCTATGGTAAAAAATGAGAATATCATTTGTCAAACCTCCAATTTAATATTAAGTCAACAATAGTCAACAAACACAGACTTATATCAATAACTTCCTTATATCAATACCTTCTTAAATATCATAGTTATGTCTTATCTAAAGGTCAAAATTTCATGTTTGTATATGTACTCGTAGATGATGTCTTAGTGGCAAGTTATGACGAAAAACAACACTCTTTCAACATTTAATTGATTACGAAATCAATATCAAATCTTCAAAATGTCAATTTGGGTTAATTGCCTAAATTTTTTAAGTCATAAAATAACACCTGAAGGAATTCAACCGTCAGAAGGCCGAGTGCAAATTATTCGAAATTTCCCGGAACCAACTACAATACGACACGTACAAAAGTTTAGAGGAATAATATACTATTACCATCGGTTTCTACCAAAATTAGCAAATTATTTAGCTCCACTTCACAATCATCTTAAGAATCTAGCTAGAATGCCTAAGAAAACCCCATTCTTTTGGACTGACGAATGCAGGTTTGCTATTGAAGATACTAAAAATGCACTTGAACAAGCTACACTGCTAGCTCACCCGTTAGAAAACGCAAAATACATTATTACTACTAATGCATCTGGTGTAGCAATTGGTGGGGTGTTAAAACAACTAAGGGGTCGTCGAGAACCATTAGGTTATTTTTCTAGAAAACTTTTCCCAGCTGAACAAAAATATTCCGCGTTTGATCGCGAACTACTCGCTGTGTATTCAGCTATAAAGCATTACAGAAATGTTGTGGAAGGCCGTGATTTTATAGATTACACAGATCACAAACCACTTACAACAGTTTTATTATCGAAATCCGAACGTAGCCGTAGGGCATGGTTCGATTAATCGATTAATCGATTAATCGGTCAATCAGACAAATTTTCAATTAATCGATTAATTTGTAAAGCTGTCGATTAATTGGTTCTCATATTATTTTTCAGAAAAATAATAAAAATTGCATTTTTAACTATGTGTAATAAATATTCTAATTCTCTTTAAAAAGGAAAATATAAACTATGAGCGTATTAAGGTGGATTTATATTATCCGTTCCTTTCAGTTCCTACACGTATCGTATCAGACAAAAAAAACATTATTACATGTACTTTCTATATGAGTAACATCTCAACAAAATACAGCACAACGAACAAATACAATTACATCATACTTTACACAACATTCCACAAAATCTCCAGCATTAGTCCTCGCAAAACTTACTGCAATAGATCGAATACCGTTCGCTACTCTTGCGAACAGCGATGAAATAAAAAATGGCTGGAAAGCGCAAGACTTGAAAATGCCTCTGACTGAAAAGCGAATTAGAGCTGCCGTTGTGGATTATGCTGTAGAAGTGTAGTTAGAATTAAAACAAAAATTACAATTGAATATAACTAACAACGAACGATTCTCTTTATCACTTGATGAATGGACATCTAAACGTAATCGACGATACATGTGCCTTAACGTTCACACAAAAGATTCACATGTTTATGGACTAGGGAGGATCAGAATAAACGGCTCAATGCCTGCTACAAAAATTACGCCACTTTGACATCGATTTACATAAGCATATTGTTGCAGTGCATCTGTAATGAAAAAGATGGGTCAACTAATGGGTGTTTATCATCAAATTTTCAATAAATAAATTTACGACCATAATATGAAAATATTTTTTTTTGTATAAACGATTAATCGATTAATCGCCATAAAAAACGAACAATTAATCGTTAATCGTTTTTTTCTAGAAACGATTAATCAACCATGCTCTAAGTCGTAGCCCCCGTCAAAGTCGACAGCTAGATCACACATTACAATTCACACATGATATAAGACATAATAAAGGTGATAGTAATTTAGTTGCGGACACCTTATCCCGACCTTTTGATCTGGATATTTCATCAATAGTTAAACTGGCATTGATTTAAATAAACTAATTCAGCTACAATAGGCTCATCTAGAGTTGAATTCATTAGTCAAAACTGTAAACAATCGTTCTAGAGTAAAACTTGAATTATTAAAGGATACTAATACTGGAAAGTCGATAATGTGTGAAACTTCAACTAAGGTAAATCGTCCGTACGTTCCTTTGGATCTTCGTCGATCTGCTTTCGATAGCTTACATGATATGGCACATCCAGGAATTAAAACTAGTCGCAAATTGTTTCAAAAACGATACTTTTGGCCCAGCATGAATTCTGAAGTTGTAAATTGGGCAAAAACTTGTATTAACGGGCAATGCTCTGAAATTCATCGCCATACTATATCTAATGGTCAATTTGATCTACCAGCAGGCAGATTTTGCCATATCAATTTAGACTTAGTTGCACCACTTCCACCATCACGTGGATACTCATAGCTACTACCTATCGTAGACCGATTTACACATTGAACAGAAGCCATTCCTCTAGTAGATATAAAAACCTCGATGGTGGTACGTGCATTTATAGAACAATATATTTCCCGATTAGGAGTTCCAACTGAAATTACTTCTGACCCAGGAAGCCAGTTTGAGAGCAACCTATTTGATAAATTCAACAAGTTATTTGGCTCGGTTCGAATTAGAACTACGACCTAGGCCCGATTGTCTGAACGCGGATAGATGTATGAACAAGCAAATAAATCAATGGATTTTGTTATATCCTTAATTTCTATCTTCTCTTTTCGGTGAATAGAAAAGGGGATACAAAATTTTGTTGTTGTTTTTTGACATTTTAAAATGTTCACAGTTTGTTGTCGTTTTATACTTTTAAGATGGAGTTAAATAATAATACACCGATTAATCGTATGAAAAAGCAAGAATATGAAGAAATTGTAAACAATCAAAAAACTGTTGCAGTGTCGAATACATCTTTCCACCAAATTCCTTGTGCTTTGTATTATACAGCTTTTCTCTTTCAGTAACTGGATTCCGCAATGCAGTAGTAAGATAATTTTTGTTGGCGTAACCACTATCTCCTAGTAGGAACCGATCACCAAATTCACCCTTTTCCAACTTTACTTTCATTAAAGAAAAGTTGAATATACATAGTTTGGTTAAGTGCTGATCCATCCTGAAACTATTGGAACATGTGTTGATGTTAATTGATCCGAATATTCTCGGAATGCCATGCATTGTATAAAATGTTCGCGTTGTAGTTTTCTGCTCCTCTTCGTTGGGCATTTTTATAAATTGATGAAATTTAGAGGCTAGAATATTATTTATTTTTTGTACTGTGCGACATATTGTAGCTGTGCCAATCTGGATAAATCACTAATAACATTTTGGAAACTGGTCGTGGCATAGTATCGTAGGGTGATTATCAATTGGTCTTCTACACAAAGGGGAAGCCCCCTTATACTGTTTTCTTGCAGCTCAGTTTTAATTGAAGTCGCAATATAAAAGAATGTCGACTTTTGAAATTAATACCTTTTTCGAAATTCCTCATCAGAATAAAACTCTAGAGGATTATTATAATCTTTATAAATTTTTGGCCGTCGAATGCAATATACCATAATTAAACTTCGAGTTTCCAAAATATCGGAGTCTGACGAAGATGCTGACAATGATTCCATTTTCGCCAAAACTATTTTAATCATACTATAATAATGTGTTTATAATTAATTACACTTTGCAAACGCAAATACAAAAATATTAAGTAATCAGTATACAACACTTTTTAATGTAAACAACACTTTATAATTGTATATTTTAACTTAATTTAATTAATTAAACTATCTATTCAAAATATTTTTCAATTTAATTAGTTTTCAGATTCAGTCAGTATTAATCAACTGGAAACGTCAAATATAATCGTCAAAGAAAAATGGAGGTGTGGCCAACACACGACTTTCTTTTACGAACAGAGAATTTTGAGAAATTGAATTTTTTTTTTTTTTTTTTTTTTTAATTTTTATTGGTTTTTAATTTTTGGAAACATTTTGTATCAAGTTGTTTTTGGTAAACCTTATACTTTTTAAGATATTTGGAAAATAAATTTTCTGGACCAAGGGAGTGGCCACTTCCGGTTAGCCAATTTGGAGTAAAATTCACTGGGACCTCCCGATTTATCAAAAAAGCTTAAATCTGAAGTTTCCGTTACATTGGTTAAATCATCTGGGCTGTAGAGAGGACACAGACAGACTGACAGACTGACAGACTGACAGACTGACAGACTGACAGACTGACAGACTGACAGACTGACAGACTGACAGACTGACAGACTGACAGACTGACAGACTGACAGACTGACAGACTGACAGACTGACAGACTGACAGACTGACAGACTGACAGACTGACAGACTGACAGACTGACAGACTGACAGACTGACAGACTGACAGACTGACAGACTGACAGACTGACAGACTGACAGACTGACAGACTGACAGATTGACAGACTGACAGACTGACAGACTGACAGACTGACAGACTGACAGACTGACAGACTGACAGACTGACAGACTGACAGACTGACAGACTGACAGACTGACAGACTGACAGACTGACAGACTGACAGACTGACAGACTGACATACTGACAGACTGACAGACTGACAGACTGACAGACTGACAGACTGACAGACTGACAAACTGACAGACTGACAGACTGACAGACTGACAGACTGACAGACTGACAGACTGACAGACTGACAGACTGACAGACTGACAGACTGACAGACTGACAGACTGACAGACTGACAGACTGACAGACTGGCAGACTGACAGACTGACAGACTGACAGACTGACAGACTGACAGATTGACAGACTTGACAGACTGACAGATTGACAGACTGACAGACAGACACCATTTCGAAACCCACTTTTTTGGACTCAGGGGACCTCAAAACAAATAAATCTTTAAAAATCTCAAGGTCCAAAATTTTCATGATTACTATACTTTATTTTACTAGAGTAAAAGAAAGTAAAAGGTATTACAACCTCAAATAAAAACTGCTCTAAAACTGCTATAAAACAGAGGATAGAAAAAATTTGGAATTGTTCATACAATGGGAAAAAAATAAAATTCGCGGATAAAGGTTTATCTGTACTCTCGGATTTTATTTTTTCTATCCTCGTTCATAAAATGGGGCCTTACTATCCTCAATCGAATGGTATGGTGGAGTGATTTCACCGCCCTTTAAAAGCATCAATTTACGCTTAGGATTTGGGTTGCACACCTGCCGATTTAGTTTTTGGGCAAACACCTAGGTTACTTGGCGAACTTTTAGTACAAACTTCGGTAGAAACGGCAGATCCAACCACTTTAGTTGGTAAACTAAAATCGGCTATGAAATCAACTTCGCCAATCAATACTCAAATATTTACCAGTTCTGCATATTTTTGTATAAAACTTTTATACAGTACGTATTTGTTTAATACAGTACGTATTGTTATATAATTTATATTAAATAAACAAACTGATATTTGTATAAATAAAATAAAAAGTTACTAAATCGATTATTAGTCATAAGATAATTGTAACTTGTTGTTGTTGTTTGGTCAAGGCCAATAAATTTAAAATAAAAATAAAATTCATGTTAAATAATTTAAGGAGTCAATAATTTCATGCGTGTGAAGTTTATCCTAAACTTGTCCTAAACTTATCTTAAACCTTACAACTCCGTTACACTGTTAATTTTTTTTATTCCTAATAAATAAA
Organism: Tipula vernalis; assembly: GCA_958295665.1. Classification (NCBI taxonomy): domain Eukaryota; kingdom Metazoa; phylum Arthropoda; class Insecta; order Diptera; family Tipulidae; genus Tipula; species Tipula vernalis. Next base: position 191,481,477 of record OY282560.1, on the reverse strand, counting down.
TTGACTCCCATATATGAGAATAAACTAATTTCTACATTCTTTTTATTTAAAAAACCTTAAAATCCATAAATAAATTAATCAAAACCAAAAACAGGATGTACATACAAATCGCAATAATTGTACAGTCGTACAAATGCATTCCAAATTCAATTTATCCTCGTCTTGAAGTAATTCGAGTAAATCAAGACAACCGTTATGTCTATAAAATTATAATAACTGACCTAAAGGAGGATTTATGTTTGTCAATACCTTTTTTTGGGGAATCGGGGGAATAGGGGGTACACGAAGCCAAATTATTTAATTATAGTCATTCAACAGAATTTCACTTTCAATTTATACTAGTTTCGAAGTAATTCGAGTACTACCATTCGTGTGTCTATGAAATTATAATGTCTGACATAACAGAGCATTAACGGCAACAAATTGGGTTCTAATTTATATAGACATGGATGAACATGTAATTGTTACTTATGATCCATTATTTCATAAAAAAATTTTAAAACCTGAAGGGAGTTTATTAATTTTTTTGTTGAATATTAATTAATTCATTTAATATCAAAGTAAAAATTATCGTACACAGAAATAGAGCTGTGTGAATATTGTGAAGAAGAAAAATTGTAAGAGAATTCATCTGTATTAGTACGATTCGCTAGTACGTAACGCACAGCACATTCTGTATATATAGAATGTAAATTGTGGTATAATCAGCCCAGTCGCCGCGACCTAATGAGAAGATTGATTTTTTTATAATCATAAGCTCATCAGTTCGAAACTGGATTGAATTCTCTTACAATCTTCGGAACATATTAAAATCATATAATTAAATAAATAGAATTCTGTCTTTTAGTCGGTTTCATTGAATTACTGTTCGAAAATACTTATATACTCCTCGTGTTAATCGAAACACACTTAAAATGGTTTAATCACCGGTAGCATATTAGATATTACATGAATTAATTAATATTCAACAAAAAATGAATAATGTAGTGTCATGTTAAGAAAAAAAAGTTTGGTCACAAATATGAGATTAGCAGGTCAAAATGAATTTAATGATTGGTTTCTACGCTTATGCGATTGACTTTGATCATGATTCAATTGAGATTTTTGACACAATGATTGAAAGTGATGACATCATTAGTACAATATTTGGTGATAAGATTACAACGTCAACAGACCAACAAATCGTTGAACTAACAATCTTCTAGATGGCCAAGCAATAGTTTACAAAATTATCGATACAATGGTTTGGTCAAAATAGTCAAAAAATAATATCTCAAAAAACTGACGTGGTAGTATAATTCTGGGACCAGATTTGGATTCAGCCCAAAAAATTACTTCGGATACGACTGTTCAATAAAAAAAAAATGTTAATCCTTGTTTTGCAGGCATGTGATATCAGTTGAAACTAAGCTTATATACTTTTTTCTTGAATTGTAATCTAAACTTGTTGTTAATATTGAATTAAATAAATAACAAAAAAATGGGTCGGTTTTATTCCTACTGTGCCCTTATGATCTTTCTGCATTAGAAAACAAGACAGTGGCAACCTTTGCAGATGACATGGCGATCTAAGCTGTTGGAGAAAGCAACGAAGAGTCAACCCACTTGGTTAAATCTTCTATAACTCAAATACACAAATGGACACAAAGATATCGAATAAAACTAACACATCAATTTTATAAATAGACGATTCGAACATTATTCCGATTACCATAAATCAAGAAATAGTACCGTAAGCAAACTGATGGGAAGGAACTCTTCTTTATCAACTTACAACAAGCTTCTACTTTATAAGCAAATATTGAAACCAATTTGGACTTATGGTATTCAGCTTTGTGGTTGTACCAACAAGAGCAACATTAATATCATCCAAAGATCACCTGGTTTGAACTTCTTTCAAAGGCGATTTACCGAAACAAGTGATATAGTTCAAACTATTTGAATGATAATTCAAAATAAACTCAGTATTTTTTGTCCCAGTAGATTAAACCGTTACAAATATAACATCTTATAACAATTGAAAAAAAATATTGCATCTTTAATTAAGTAACAACATTTTATTTTCTCACAATTTTGATTTTGATTAATTCAATTATTGAAATCTATTTTATTTAGCATATATCGCATAAATCACAAATTGAACAATGTACTTTGCAAATCAACCCTTTTGATTATTATTCAAATACATTTTTATTATTCAATCAAATCCTTATTCAAATTTTAATTTAATTTTTTTTTTTGCATAATAAATTATATGCAAAATAATTTTTGACACACACACACACACAAACAATTCAATAAATATTCCAGGTAATCTTTAAACACAATGCAATGACTAATGCACAGTACTACTGAGCCTATACAAAATAAAAGGGTTATTGACTTTTGGAAAATATTTCGTTTCGATAATCAAACAAAAATCTTATGAAAGGGATCAATTGATCTTACGAAACGTAACAATACACAAAAATGTTGCATGTAACAGTAGACGCAGTAGGTATGATCTTTATATTGTATTATATGCAAGGAAAAGTAAATCAGGTAACCTAAATATTTTTTTATTTGTTTTGTTCATAGCTGGATAAAATTGTAACAACAAAACTATCCACAGGTGTTATAGAGTTCCTTTTTTTTTGTCTTATCAACAATAATTCGGTTTTATTACGAATTTTATCTCGTGAGAATATTTTCGAATATAGAAATATGAAGTAACTGAAGAAGAGTCAAATGAAAATTTGAAATACGTGTAGAAGGGTTAAAGGAATCATTTTTGTATCTGTAACATATAAAATTACCTGATTATCTTAAAGGGCGCGCACACATAACCATATAATTTTAATAAGCAGATGTTAAATAATTTCCGATCTATTTGATTTGTGTGTATGTGTGTGTGTGTGTGTGTGTCTGTGTACCTTTATTGAAGGGGGTTTAAGATGATTAATTTATTCAAATTAATAGTTGTATGTCATGATTGCTACATTCGGGCTCAATGTACAAGTAAAGTGTTATCTTATGCCACTTATGGATTCGGCGTACAAATCCGCCACGTTATAATATATACCCCGTAAAATAATTACATATGTAGGCCTCCATCACTTTTAAAATAAATTTTTATGTGATATATAGCGTGTGTATAGGCTCTAGTTATGTACGCATGTAGAAAAAGTAATGTTGAGACTATAAATCATCGCGAGTAATCAATCATCTTATCTTTGATACACTCGTTTCCTATACATCTTTCGTTTCTATCTTTTTACACCGACAGTAATAATTATGGAACTATAAAAAGTAAAAATTAAATCACGCAATCTAAACAGAAGTTAAATCAATAACAAGAAAACTACAATACAAGGCTTATTTTTATGATGAATATCTTCAAGGCAGACTTCAAAGGAATTTTTATTAAACGAAGACAAGATAATTTGATTAATTATCTAATTTTTTTTTTTTTTTGTATTTGTCTTTAGGAAATTTGTTTTTTTTTTATTTTTTAGAATTTTATTACAACAAGCCATTATTAAAAAGTTATACCATCGTGACAATGAAGATGATTGATTAAATTTTTTATATGTAACTAAAGCAACAATAATTGTTAATGGATTAAGAATGAAGAATAGTAAATATATAGTTTGCAGATTATTTATAGGAAATTAATACACTTTGAAAATAACGATGCTCAAGTTTTTTAAAGCGATATCGCAGGTCACCGACTATAAGTGCCGTATAGGCCGCTATTTTGCTCCCAATCTCGATAATAAAGCCGTTTTTATGCATGTCTTCGTTCGTTCCAATAGTCTTTAAAAAAATATCAGAACGAACGGATGAGTGCTTGCATTTTGTTGTCCACATTTTTTTAGGGAGATTTCATTATCATCGTACCATATAGTACAAAAAGGATTGTGTTTCATAATTTTGTGTCAGAAGTGAAATATACCAACAACATTCGGCATAACAAACGGCATCAACAACCGTTGGCACTAAACTAAGCTCTCTAGTTTTCATTGTAGATACATATATTGACTGGGGAACATTTCGAAACCTAAAAATGTCACTTGGTAGTACCGCTACTGGTGCCATAGCGACTGGATGCAGAAACAAGAAACAAATGGATTAATGCTAAGTTGCACTAATTTACAAACTTTAAATGAACACTTTTTTTATCTTCAAATATTATTGCTATAGATGACGTCAATTAAGAGCCGAATTTAGGGTTTTATTTTTCAAGGTTTTGGAATAAAATGTACCTTCTATTGTAGAAAAAAGTGTTGCTATATAGCGTTACTGTAATTCATGAAATTTTCGCAACTACACTACCTCACTGTTAGCCAGCACAATAATTACGGTGAAATAAAATGCCGAGGATCATGAATAGCTAATCGATCCAATCGGCCGATCCCGCATTCTATCAGTTACTCGTTGTTGTTTAAATATATAGTTATGAGCGATTCATCGTCAACCTTCCAATCCACTACGTAAGTACGCGTCAACTAGCGGAGTCACTACTACTAAGCATCATTGAGTGATCAAATCAGACAATAAATCAACAAAATAAGGTGATATTTTGGAATCTTCCGTCGAAACCTCTACCTGAAAATTACTAAAGTCTATAGTGATTGCAGGTGAAATTGAACAGAGGGGCCTTTTTTTAATTTTAGTAAGCTTCCTGTCAAATGATTATGTATGCAGCGGACATTGTCAAAATATATCGTCTAATAAAAATTCACGAAAATTCAAACAATCCAACTCATCTTGTAAAGAAACTCGAAAGCTGCACGGTTCTGCACATTTAAATTGACGACATTCCAACATTTCTAGCCACCATAAATCTCAAACAACCAGCCTCAAGTTGGTCTATGTAGAAAATCTATTTAAGATGAATTCGATTAATGCTGCAACAAAGCTGGGAAATACGTAATTTAGAAAAAACTATACAGTTAAAGTTAGCAGAATAAAAGTCGATAATGCAGATTGTGCTATTCTACCGGTAATGCCGATTGTGTTATCAGTCAAAAGTAAAAAAAACACAATCGGTAATGTAGATTGTGTTATCCCAGCCGAAAATTAAAAATGAAGTCGTTAAGAATCGGTAGTGTTTAGCATAAAATTACTAAGGATGCATGAATAGAATTTAAGTCCTTTGTCAATATTCTTATATGGCTCAATCGGGCTCCAGTTCCGCGTAGAAAATTGTGGAAAATTCACGAATGCCAAAAAAAATTTTAAATTGGGTGAAATCAGCTTCTGGAGTGTTACGTCTGACGATGGATTTTATTAATGTGAGTTGTTAATAGCTGTCGCTGGAAAAAATTGCAGTTCACGATTCCCGTGGGAGAGCCGGGAAAATTTTATTTTTGATGTTTCCAGTCGAAATTAACATAAGTGAATGAATAAAATCAGACTCAACAGCTAAATTCTTTTTTCTCAAATTGAACAAGTAACTAATGGAAAATTATGAAAAAAGTCGAAAAAGTTGTTTGTTCCACACTGGAAATGTGAACTGAATTTTTTTCCTACAATAGCTATTGACAATTCACATCACTGAAATACATCTTCAGACATGAAACTCTAGAGGGTGATTTAATATAAATTTTCAACTGATTTGCAATTCATCTCCAGACATAGTACTCTAGAGGCTGAATTTATACAATCATTTCTTACTTACGGCTTGAAACTTTTTCAAATTTTCCTAAATTTCCCACGGAAAACATGAACTGATTTTTTTTCCTGCGATAGCTATTGAAATCAATGCAATCCGTCTCCAGACATAACACTCTAGAGGCTCATTTTGTACTAATTTTCTAATGATTTTTGGAAAATCGCATTTTCCGAGATTTCGCACGGGAAACTTGAACTGAATTTTTATCCTGGAATATCTATTGACAAGTCACATAAATAAAATACATCTCCAGACATGCGCGTGAAATATTTCCTAGATTAATCCTAAATACAAAAACTATGTTTAGGAATGGTTTAGGAAAAATTTTATACGCCGGAGGACGGCTGTGAAAAAATTCATAAATCATTCCTGAAATAAAACCGCTTTGTTTGTATTTGTGAGAAACAAAATTTAATAGAAACCGAAAAAACATTTAGGCGAAATATAGTTTAATAAATTATTGAATTAATTTATATTCAAATTAAATGCAACTCCAGGTTTTGCCCGGTAAACATTTAGCCCACTACAATTTCATTCCTGTATATTTTACAAAATGCTACTGACGAATTTTTTCAGATTTTCGTCATTGCTCTGGAATGGCCAAAATTTGGCCCGATCTATGTGACTCACATACGTATTACTTTCCTTATTTTATTAATTTAACGGAATAAAACTCCTGATTTTTCTGTAAGCCTTATCTATTGCCTGAAGGTACTAACAAACATTTTCAGATTTTTAGCATTATTCTGGAATGGTCAAAATTAGGCCCGAAGTAAACGACTCAAATACGTAGATATTACTTTATTTTATTAATTTAACGGAATACAACTCCAGATTTTGCGAGGTGGATATCGATCCCACTACATTTTTCTGTTATGTTTTTCTACTGAAAAATATAGTGTGATCGATGTCTACCTCGCAAAATCTGGAGTTGTATTCCGTTAAATTTATAAAATGAAGTAATATCTACGTATTTGGGTCGTTTATTTCGGGCCCAATTTTAGTTATTCCAAAACAATGACAGAAATCTGGAAAAATTTCTGAGTACTGGCCAACGATTGTACTTACAGAAAACTATGGGGCGATACATATACACCTAATAAAATCTGCATTCGTTTGCAATCTATTTACGACTGATAATGAATTTTTTCAAGCAACGAGAGTTTTAGATTATAAATTAAAACTTAATGTATAGCTGGTTTATTTTTGAATTTTTTAATAAAATTCAATTTTTTACGAAATATAAATGGGTTGATGAATTGGTTTATTTTTAATTGAAATATGTATTAAAAATTAATATCGCCTAAATGTTTTCGTGACCTTTATTTTTGTTTAAATACCCACCAATTCAAGGTCAGACATAACACTCTAGAGGCTGATTTTATACCCATTTTTTAATGATTTTTGTAAAATCGAATTTTCCGAGGTTTCCCTCAGGATACTTGAACTGATTTTTATTCCTACGATAGCTATTGACAAGTCACATCTATTTCCAGTCATAACACTCTAGAGGCTGATTTTATAAATCCATGTCTTACTTTCGGCTGAAAGCTTTTTCAAATTATTCGAGATTTCCGACGGGAAACTTGAACTGAATTTTTATTCTGGAATATCTATTGACAAGTCACTTCAATAAAATACCTCTCCAGACATAACACTCTAAAGGCTGATTTTATAAAATCATTTCTAACCTTCGGCTAGAACCTTTTCCAAATTTTCCGAGATTAACCACGGGAAGCTTGAACCGACTTTTTTTGCTGCGATAGCCATTGACAAGTCACATCAATGCAATCCATCTACAGACATAACACTATAGAGGCTGATTTTACACATCCATGTCCTACTTTCGGCTGGAATCTTTTCAAATTTTCCGAGATTTCCCACGGGAAACTGAATTTTTTTCCTGCGATAGCTATTGACAAGTCACATCAATGCAATCCATCTCCAAACATAACACTCTAGAGGCTGATTTTATACAATTATTTCTTACTTACGGCTGGAAACTTTTTAAAATTTTCCGAGATTTCGTACGGGAAACTTGAACCGACTTTTTTGCTGCGATAGCCATTTCAATGCAATCCATCTCCAGACATAACACTATAGAGGCTGATTTTGTGGGTTGTTCTGATTTTCCGATATTTTCCACGGTTAAGTTATAGAAATTTTCCACGTAAGACTAGTTACTAAATTTTTATTTCAATCCATGTATCGTATTAACTCGCGGCTGATAACCATTAAATTTTTGATTTTCGGCTGGAAACTTTCGGCTTACTTGAACAGGGTGAATATACTTCAGTCTGTTGGCAGACTTAAGAAAGAGGTCAAAACGTTAAAGGGATTATGGACTTCGTCAACTGACAAATTAATCGGATTCGAAACGTACTCTGTTTTGCAAACTAGCCTGAATTTTCGACTGTTTATGGACAAATAATCACACAAAATGCCAAGAAATTTTGCAACTTGAGTACAGTGAACTCAAAATTGTGAATTTCGGCATTAGGCGACCAATCTCCGCTCACTATCGTTATGTTGTGGAAACTAATCAAACCAATCACATTGGGGAGTACCTTCAACATACAGCCTTACCTTTTGCTTCAAAATATCCCATTTTAATATAAAATACACACCAATTTATATACCCTGTAAAATTTAACCGAAAGATTCCAGCCAAAACTTAAAAGTCGATAATGAAGATTGTGTTAATGACGTTCCATTCGAAAATAAAAAATATCTTACCTAAATATCAGCCGAAAGTTAACAGGATAACATTGATTGATATAAAAACTTTGCTCAATAGTCTTACGTGAAAAATTAACCTACTTCGTGGAAAATATCGGCAAATTAGAAAGATCAAAATATTTTAAAAATCGAAATAAAATTACCCTCTAGATTACCTATCGCTGAAAAAAAAACTCGGGTAAATTTTCCGTAGAAAATCTGTGAAAATTCGATAAAGTTTCCAGCCGAAAGTATAAAATTGGTAACGCAGATTGTGTTATCCAAACCGAAAATAAAAAATTTATTCGTTATCAGTTAAAACCGTTCAGCTAAAAGTTACAATGGATGCATGGATAACATTGAAGAATTTTTTCAATAGTCATACACAGCAAAATATTGTACCATTTTCTCGTGGAAAATCCGTAAATTCCAGAAAATATTTATTATTGAGTTAAAAGCTGATTATGTAGCATTATATTATAGGAAATGGATTATACTGATGTGATTTGTCAATAGTTATCGCCAAAAATCTGGGAAAATTCGATTTTCCAAAAATCATCAGAAACTTCGTATAACATCAGCCTTTAGAGCGTTATGCATGTAGATGATTACCATTGATTTCATATGTGTCAATAGCTATCTCAAAAAAAAAGTTCACCTCAAGTTTGATAGGTCTGATTTTATACAAGGTTTCTAATATTTTTGGAAAATCGAATTTCCCGAGATTTCCCACGAGAAACTTATGTTAGCATAAGTTTCTAATGATTTTTGAAAAATCGAACTTGAGCTGAATTTTTTTCCAGAGACAGCTATTGACAAATCTCAATATTATAATTGTTGAATTTTTTTTTCACACTTGTATGTTTTATTTTAATAAAATAAAATGATGACTTAAGGTCATAATGCGTCAATATTACAACGGAATTTTTGTTTTTGAATCTACGACGGCTGTAATAGTTCTAACCTGCCCTGTATAAATCTGACAACTAATCTCGGTAAAATGGCGCTCCGCCTTTGCAGATGCATGGTAACCCAGGTTACAAGGGCCCTGGTTGCCAGGACCATTTTAATCGTATTTTCACATCTTCTTAAATTTATGGTCGTCAAAAAAATTCGCCACCGGAAAGCCCAAATCGCGAAATTATGTAGTGGTATATAGATGTCGTAATATATCATTTTGCGCTAAAATGGCCCCTCATATGGCGGGGATAATCCCGTTTTTTACATGATCCGACCGGACGAAAACTTTTTCCAAAGTTCGTTAGGTCTTTTGGCATATAAATATTGGCCTGGCGGTCATTTCAAGTATATTTGGGAATGACGTTATACATCGATTCTCGTATCGTTCTCGATACAATACTAATTCTCCTAGGACCTTCAGCGGTTGTCCGTAGACGAGATCAGCAGGAATGCATCCGAGATCAGTTTTGATCGAAGTTCTTATACCAAGGAGAGTAAACGGTTCATCACTCCAATCAAGAGTCGATGTAGCATAAAAGAGGCGATGTATTTAATTGGCGATTGAACCCCCTCCTCCTGATAAACCCACCACAACACCAAGGTCATCGGTACTGATGCAAAATGTTCCATGTTCTTTGAGATTAGCTAGAAGGGTGGTTTGTGTGAGTGCCAATTTGTTGCGTTAAAAGCTGATTCACATTCAGAAAGTGGTTTTTTTTTTGCTATCTTTACCTATTCTACTGAGTTGGCTTTGTATTGGAGCGAGATATTCGACTAAATGATGAATGAAGCGATGGTAATAGTTAACCATGCCCCAGAAACGATGCACTTGCTTGAGAGAAAGGTGTCGAGGGAGAGACTGGATTACCACGATTCAATCAGCAGAGCGTTTTACGCCATGTTTGGGGATTTCGTGGCTGAGAAAGTTGATGATGGAAGTTGCACCAAATTCAAATTTGGAAGGTTTAATTTTTAAACCATATGGTGCCAAACGCGGGAAAGGTTATAGATAAACTCGTGGCGCTCGATTTCGTTTATGATTTACACTAAAATATCGTCAATATATATACATATAAAATTCTAACCATTTTGTGACCTAATCCATTAGACGCTGAAAGGTTTTCGCAGCACTGTAGGGCCTCCAAGTGATTTCGTATAGTCCTAAATGTTGTGTGATATCAGTTTTGTGTATATCTTCTGAAGCGACACGAATTGGTCGGCAGGGAAAAGTTGTGGATATGTCGGAGATTATACAGTATGTGGTACTGTAATCGCGTTTAATCGGTGATAGTCACCGCAAGGTGGCCAGTCGTTGCTATCACGTTTTGTAACAAGGTGCAAAAGTGAAGCAGCGCACAAGAACTCCGTTTACATAAGCCCAGTTGTAATCGTCTCGGTCTTGACAAAGGTAAGTGGCCTTCGGTTACAACTCGGTGCACTACGTCATGTTTTACTGGGAGGTCTTACCGAGCCTCCTGCGTAAGAATTGGAAATTATAGAACGAGCACCATATAGATCTTCGAATCCAAATAATTGGCGTACAACATCAGTCGGAATGTTAGCATCCACTGTGTTTACTGACAATGCCGTAATCCTGTATACAAAGCGTTTGTGCTTGAGGTCCTCGATGGGCAAATTTGATTTTGAATTGAAACATTTAATTGTTAAGCGACGATTGTAATAAATCCGATCGGTTGTGGTATTCACCTTAGGGCAATTTAGTTTTCCGTTTGTATTTTAAGATTTGAGGTAAGTTTTTGTCCAAACGAATAACCCTCACATTTTTTGGCGTTGGCTTTCAATTCGCATGGTACTAGCATAGCCAGTAACCACTGCGTCGTTGTGAGTTGAAGCGAGATTGCGTTTGGTTTGTTTGAATTCACAGTTAATTTATTTTACATTAAGTTGTTCGATTAGTTGATGAATTAGAAAGGAAGACGGACTGGATCCTAAAGAAGAAAAAACAGTGCAGGAAGAGTGAGAAAAGAAAAGCTGAATCGTCATCTAAAGATAAACAATTAAATGATAGTGGAACTACAAGTACCGAACCGAAAGTTGTCCAATCCGAGGTCAATCAACCAAAAGGTAGTAAATCTACCAAGAACATTGCATTAAAACTGGTGCAATCGAAAGAAAAACCACCCCCACCAATAAGTATTGTGAGCATAACCAATTACCCAGAAATTCAGTCACTGATGAAATCGATTACTGACAAAGAGTATTAGGTAACAGCACTAAACAATCACGTTTGGAAAATTAGTACTCTGAACTCAGATTCTTATAGAACCTTATCCATGAAGTTAATGCTGAAAAGTATCAGTGGTTTACCTATGAAGATAAACAGGCTCGACCTATAACTTTGTGGCAAGTGGTTTGCATCACACATGCTCAACCAAAGAAATAATGGAAGACTTCCATAATAAAGGTCTTAAAATACTAGATTCTGTGAATATTGTTAAAAAAGAGAGAACAGAAAATTACGAAGGAAACCAAACTTTCAGTAAAATGGGGCTCCCTATTTTTATGCTGGTATTTGATAACAAAGAAAATGTTCAAAACATTCATGTTATAAAAGGAATTCTTTACATGAAGGTAAAAATTGAACCATTGAGGAGAACAACTAATGTCGTCGATTTAATCATACCCAAATATATTGCAGCCGGGATCCGAGATGTGTAAAAGGCTCAGGTAAACAAATTACCCAGGCATGTACAATAGCGAGAGATGTGCCAGTTAACTGTATAAACTGTAAAGGTCCACATCCGGCTTATTATCGAGGCTATGAGGTTGCTAAACAACTACAAAAATTAAGAGTTAAAACACGAAATTAACCGCAAAATCACGAAATTCGAAGGATTCAAACTTCAAATCAGATAAATCAAAACCCACAACCAAGCAACACAGGGCAAAGAAGAACATTTGCTTAGGTAGTTTATTTAGGTCAAAATTTTTGGAGTGGCGTGATTGATGGGCAATACGTAGTTTTTTAATTTATTTTTAATAACCATGTTATTTTGTTAATTTTTAATTTTTATATTATTTCACCTCGTGCTGTACATTTTATTGTAAATGAGCTACTGCTCAAAATAGAATGTGTAAGCACGAGGTGGAAATTGTTTGAAAAAATTTAAGAGGTTTTTATGCCTAATGGAAGCAACTTCTTTTTTCTTTTTTTGTTTCGATTGCTTTGTTTCCATGTGTGCTTTTCCTCTTAATACTAAATTATTTATAAATACTATAAATAAATAAATAAATAAATAGTTGAAGGATCGGGTTCAACCAAATATATGGGCTCTGAACATAACCAAATTATGGAAAACGTTATAAACAGCATCGAAGCTATTACAAAGCGGTTAGATGACCAAACTAATCTGAACAACCTGATATTTGATCAACTTAAGAAAATGCAACTTCCACAACGCAATCCGACAAAAAATGTTAAAAAGAAAGAACACGACTTTCAGAATAGCAATCTGGAATGCGAATGGGCTTATGTAACTTATTTAATATTTTTAAATACAGAAAAAAATTTGCTAATATCCGAACGCCATTTTGTTAAACCTTCATTTGTTAAAATCCGGGGTTATAAATTATATCATTCCATTCATCCATCGGGAAGAGCGAGGGGTGGTTCGGCATTACTAATAAAATAAAATATAAAACACCACGTAGAAACAAAAATCGAAAAAGAAGCAATGCAAGTCACTACTACAAGGATTCACATTAAACACAGGCAGGTTACGGTATCTGCAATAAACTGTCCTCCTCGGCATAAATTGAAATGGGAGGACTACATTAAACTATTTAAATCGCAAGGATGTGATCTTTTTATTAGAGGTAACTTTAATGCGGAAAACACCTATTGGAGATCTAGACTTACGACCTCAAAAGGAAAAGAATTGTTTCAAGCAGGGCAGACATCAAAATGTGGATTTTACTCGAGTGGCTCCCAGTGACGAAGCTGAGATACCGGACCTAATAGACTGTTATGTAGCAATAGGTATATCTCAGAACTACATTCACAATGAAAACAGCAATTCTCTAGTATCGGATCACTCACCGGTTATCATGAAAGTCAGTGAAACAGTAATTCAAAGGGAAAGTCCACCCAAATTAACAAATTGAAAAACAAACTGGGATCTCTTTCGTGAATTAGTGAAAGAGAAAATCAATCTCCAGGTACCAAAAAATTCTTGCCAGTTGGAAGACAAACTGGGAGCAACTCAATGAAATAATTCGCTATTTTGCGTTCGCAAGCACCCCATTATACAAACTAAGAAGACAGAAAAAAAAAATTCTGCTTGCTTACTGTGGAAGGCGACAAAGGGACCTATTCAAGAGGCCACAAAGAGAAGGCTGATGTGTTTGCATAGTAACTCCAGGAAACCTTCCAACCACTACCAAGACAAACTGCCAATGAAAATATTACGTCAATTCATAAGCTAGATGAGTTTGACATACGGCCAGTAACTCTGAAAGAATTAAAAAATGAAGTGAAAAGTAACATGAATGTTAAAAACTCCCTAGGGTATTGTTAACGCCGAATCATTTCCGTTATGTAAAATACTCAATTTGCACAGATTGGATGTTGTTGTTCCACAGATGGTTGTCTGCATTTGTACATACAGCCTTCGTAAATTGCCCTAAAGGAAAACAGCAAAAGATATGTGCAAATAGTAATTAGTAACTAGTAAAATAAAAAACACTAAAATAGAGTTAAGTGAAATTAAATTTCAATTAAGTAACAATATTGTAGTTATTTAATTTAAATCACTTTATTATTATGTAAAACACTTTGTAATTAATTAAACACTTTAAATTAGTAAACAAACCGCAGTTTGACGTTAAATGTCAAAAACGACAGAATCGTTCATTGCGTACATTTATTCGGATTACGCCACAAATTTTATTGGTACTCGTTCCGAACTTAACGAATTAAACAAATTATTTGTATCTCAGCAGTTTCAAGACAGTACCACTCAGTATTGTACTTCGCATCACATCGAGAGTAGCTTACCATTCCACCACGGTCTCCTCATTTCGGGAGATTATGGGAGTCGGCCATTAATAGTGCGAAATGTCACTTGAAACGTGAAGCGGGAGCTTCGTCTTTTACAGCAGAAGAATTGTATACACTAACAGCTCAAATCGAGGCTTGCTTAAATTCTCGTCCTAAAACCGCCATGTCGAGTGATCCATCAGACTAAAACGTGTTGTCTCCAGGTCATTTTTTAATCGGATCACCAGTAACTTCGCTGCGCATGAACAAACTATCGAGATTCCAACTGATTCAACGACATTTTCAATGTTTTTGGAATCGATGGAAATTAGAATATATTGCTGAATTACAACGTCGTTATAAGTGGCAATCAGGCCAAAACAATAACTCGCCACCTATGAAATGGAATCTCGGACGAATCATCGAAGCACATCCGTGTGGGGACGGTGTGGTTCGTGTAGTAACCATAAAAATAATCGGTTCTAAAACGAGCAGTAAACCGAATTAGTATTTAACCAATCAATGATGATGCATAGCACCATTAAATTAGCCACCCAACACTTCAGTAATACACGTTTGTTTCAGATTTGTAATTAGAATTTTTTTTGTTTTTTGTTCATTTATTTTTATTCGGTAAAACATAACATGCACGCCAGTCGTTAATTTTATTTGTCAGTTTAAAGTGCAGAGACTTTAAGGCCGCGGGTATGTTAACGCCGAATCATTTCCCTTATGAAAAATACTAAATTTGCACAGATTGAATGTTGTTGTTCTACCAACAACAGATTGGCCCAGATACAGCTTTCGTAAATTGTTCTAAAGGAAAACAGCAAAAGATATGTGCAAATAGTAATTAGTAACTAGTAAAATAAAAAACACTAAAATAGAGTAAAGTGGAATTAAATTGCAATTGTTACTTATCTTAATATTGTAGTTATTTAATTTAAATCACTTTATTATTATGTAAAACACTTTGTAATTAATTAAACACTTTAAATTATGTCGAATTCTTTTCGTTTTTTCAAATCAATGTAAATTTTGTGGTGCGAAAAGTACACGAAACCAAATTGATGTTTTTTTTTGACGTTACTAACAACAACAAAAATAGAAACTTCATTTTGTATTTGTCAAAGTTGTGAATATACGAGTTTTTTGTGTCTTGATTTTAAATCATTTTAATTGTTGTTTAATTATTTTAATCGTTTAAATAAAATTCTCAATATTAAAAGTTTTTTCCGTCTCGATTTTTATTATCCTTTTGTTTGTTTGTTGTGTTTAATTATTTTAATCGTATGAAATAAAGTTTTCAATACAAACAGTTTTTTTCCGTCTCGATTTCTTATCCTTTTAAATTGTTGTGCTTAATTATTTTGACCGAATTAAAAAAAATCAAGACACAAAAACTCTAATTGACAACTTTGACAACTAAAAATTGACGTTTCTAATTTGTTGTTGTAGTTGATTTATGAAAAAATATACATTTCGTAAAATTGATGTACATCGAAAAAACATTGATGTTTTTTGGCAAATCGAATATGGTTTTCGATGGACATCAATTTTTTTTGATGTTTTTTGGCGAAAAGAATTTAACATTAGTGAACAAACCGCAGTTTGACGTTTAATGTCAAAAACGCAGGTACGAGAGTATGTATTATAGGAATCAGATGCAAATATTTGGTTGCAGTCAGTTATACCAATTTGTCTATGTTTTCGTGGTACAAGCATTGAACGCTAGAGTCGTGGTAAGAAAGAAACCTATGAGAAAGTGGCCTTCTTCCTTTGACTTACTGTCAAGCAAGGTTATATTTTGGAACATTGTCATTTTTTATATAAATTAAAATAAATGAAATAATTAAAACTTCGTTTATAATAATTAATTTGTAAAGTAACTTGGTAAAGTATTCATGAGTTTTATTTCATTCGATTAATTACCAGTTGGGATTGTTTTTCCGTGTAAGTTCATCGTGCGAAATTCATCACAAGCAACATTCTATACACCATTTGCAGTATAAACCTATCATTGCTTACGCCATGGTTGTGTTGTACAGCCTGCTTTTTATCCTTTCAACGGCTGTTATTTAAACTTCCTGTCGTGAGATAAAGCGACTCTTCAAAACAATTAAGACCGATATTGGCTCTAAATAATTTGTATTTTCTCCAATTATTTTTCTTCATCCAGCCATATTCAGGTATGACTTGATTACTTGTCAAATTATCAAGGTTCTACCTTACAAAGGAGTTCGTAAGCCACTACATATAATCAATGCGACCCTTCGGTTAAAAAATGTTCCGCATCAATGGAAAGTGGCAGAAGTAATCATGATAGCAAAACCTGATAAACCACCTAACGATAAAAAATCATACAGGCTAATTTCTTTGCCGCCAATTATGTAAAAAACTCTTTGAAAAAATCATTACTAAAGAGACTTCCACCAGTAATTGAGGACTGACAAATAATTCCTCCACATCAATTTGTATTCAGAGAAAAGGATTCTATAATTGAATAGATGCATAGAATCACAAACATAATTGAATGAACGTTAGAACGGGAAAAATTATGCTGAAGGATATTCCTGGACGTCGGGCAAGCATTTGATAAAGTTTGGCACAGTGGTCTGGAATACAAGCCGCATAGAGATCTGCCGAGGCAATTCTATGTTTTACTAAGATCTTATTTATCCAATTTTTTTTTTTTTTTTTGTCTGAGGCTAATCAAATACACGCTAAAAATATGCCATTTTAAATAAAAACCATTCGAAGGACTGCCGTTAGGGGAAATATCTAATTTTATATCTGTTTCAGAAAAATTCATTCATTGGGTTTATTTCTCCTCATTTCATATGGCTTATGTTTCAATACATACATTAAGTGAGGCTAATCAAGTGCATGTGACTGTATATTGGTTAGAATTCCTTACCCAAACCTAAACCTTATAAAAATATCACGAAATTCAAATTGGATATCAAATTAAATTTGAATGTAACCATAAAAATTTAGTATCAATTAATTTGTGGAAGATAGATATCATTATCAGCGTATGTGATTAGATACAACATTTACTAATTTTTGTTAATTTTAACAACAGTGCGTTTTACGCAACTGACATTAATCAATTTTGAATTGTATTAAGTAATAATCAATATAATAAAAAACGTTTTAAACGTTTTAAATCTATAAAAGACCTTACTTACTACTGCATGTGCTACCGTCATCCCATGAGAATCAATATGTGCAACAAGATCAAACAAAATAATTTTCGGCCAACATCAAAGAGTTAAAACAAAGTATAATACATAAATAACATATAAATTAAATTAACGACGCCAATATTCCCAAGGTGTTAACATTTACAAATTTGTATAGACCATATAGAGTTACAAAGTATGGTGTTTCTAATTAATTATAGTAAAAATGAAACCGATTAATAAATCTATTCAATAACAATAATAATAAGTTCCAACCATTTATGTTTTAAAATATTTGAGCAATAAAATAATAAATACAATGAAGTATCATTTACTAGTCGTACTGTAGTACATAAGTATTTGAATCGTATACAATTTGATTACGTTTCGTTATACTTTTCAAACGACACTAAACCATTTAATTGTTTTAACTGAATCTCTTTAACAAATCAATCGATTTACTGGTAATTTAGAAAATTGAAAATATAAAAAAGCAATGTAGTGATTTGATTGAAATGATTAGAAATCAATTTTCTTGGTCAATTAAAATACATGCACCTACCTTTTGATTGATTAGAGAATGAATGAGTCAGGCAATCGTTACACGTACGCACAGTAAAATAATGAAATGTACAATTTAGTTGTAACTCGAATACAAAAAAAACGTAATAAAATTTAATTGTAATTACATTTTTTATTTTTTATTTTCAATTAAATTTATTATTTTAAAGTGCGCGTACAGAGATGGGGACAACAAACAGCAGAACTGTAATTATTATTATAAATTACATTTTTTTTTTAACGTAAATTTTCATTAGAGAAATGGACAGAACGTAATATGTAATATGGGCATAAGCGGACAGATGGTTTGGAACAAAAATGACAATTACAACTTGGAGAAGTATTCATTGAAACAAGACCATACATACATACATGTTTTGTAATTGAAATTCATTTAATAGAATTAAATGAAAAATCGAGAGTCAATCCGACATGAATGTTGATTGAAAGGTCATGCACATTATAAATCATAGTATCTGAAGTTTTTTTTTTTTTTATGTATTTAATGTTTCACTAATTTATTGTGTTTATTATTAATCAATTCAAATATTTACAATTATTTCCGTAATTAATTTTATATTTCAATGAGTCGTGAGGTGACAGTAAATGAGTTATAGACTATAATAGCAATTACATACATATAATAGGCGAGACATCAAGATTGTTCAATGGTATATGCATCTGTTCAATGACAATTTTAAAGAATTTTGAAGGCAGCGAATTTAGCGGACTGATTCTATTTTATTTTATTTTATTGAAGTTTTATTCGCATTGAGAATTTTATGCCGGTCTCGTCAGCTGAAGGTAACCGGCGGGGCCGGTAGGGACTACCTTTCTCGACTTCTGACGTTTAACGTCGGGTTTTATAGTATCTAACGGCAAAAAATAACCCGTTTTGTGCTTCCATGTATGAATGAAGGTTTGTACTACAAGAAAAAAATATTACAAGGCACAAATATTTTTACTTTCGCCACAACTCAATTTTAACTATTATGTTGTGCGGAATTCTCGCGAAACAGGCCGTCGTAACGGCGCACGCGGCTAAAAAAAAGACCCTTCGGTTAAGTGTTAAGCTTATAGTTAAGGGTAAAATGTACGTCAAATCAAACAAAGAAAATGCGATCTTATCGCCATAATAAACAATAATGTGTTGAATTTCGATACTCTGGAGGTCTCGACTTAGTCAGTAGCAATGCTTGTTGGCATACTGTAGATTTACAGATTTATTAATAGGTATAAAAAAGCTCAACCGAAAATAGACTTTGTAAAATGGTTGAATTAAAATAATCCACAAACAATAATATAGACCTTGAAAATAATCAAGTTCGACCTAGTTTTGATATAGAATCTAAAGAGCATAAATACCCTGCAACGAATACACCCTTCTGTCAATTTTTCTTATCGAGTAGGAACAGTGTGATGAATTGGTACATACATTATAATAATTTCTCTATTCTAATCAAGAATCATGGTGGACGTATTAGATGTCGCAGAGGTGGTAGGGTATAGTGCTAGCAGTAATCGTTTTTTTTGTGGCACGATGATCATGGTTAATGTTTACGTGTACAAATTGACAGAAGAAAATGGGGTTTTCAACAAAAAATGCATAAATCAATGCCTAAGCCAATTTTCTATGTATTTCATTGAGCCCGTGAAGTTTCTGACAAAAAACGAAAACGTATAAGTATATGATTCCAATTAAAATGTAAATGTATTAGTAATTTTCAATAAACCTTTTGAGTATTTTTTATTATGGGCAAAAAAACAAGCACTCCCATAGATTTGGGCAAGGTTGAGCTATACAGATCGTATAAGTCAAGGAAATAATAATTAAAGGCAGTTAAGTTAATAAGTTAATGGCAGTTTTCCACTTTAAATATTGAGTATTTTCTATTGATGGTCCATTAACAAGCACTCCCAGATACTTGGGCAATAATCGGATGTACATATATATAATACAAGCCGAGGTATAAGGCATATCATCTAGAACAAGTTTTTTCCAAACGAAGGATTTGGAATCTCGTTAATGACAGTTTTCCACTTAAAACCGTGAGTATTTTCTATTGATAGCCCATTAACAAGCACTGCAGAGATTTGGTTTATGTTCAGCTATATAGATCACATACTGAAAAAAATCCTACATCATTGCAGACAAAAAATACATTAATAGTAATAAAAATTCGGTAAATCTGGGCCGATACGACCCTTCTTTAATAGTACGAAAATCATGCGTTAATATGGTGAAACACATAAAAAAATTTATTTTATATTTGACTACTCTCGTTGTAATATTTATGAATTGATTCATATAAGATATGAAAAATGTTATAATTTGAATGCAGTTAAAAGCATTTCTGGGTGAACAAATTCTTATTGTTAACGTAAGAAAGTAAAGATAACCTGAAATTGTTCGTAACTATAATGAAATGTTACGTCATATTAACGAATAAATTCATACTTATAAGTTTAAAAATTCATTATTTATGCATACGAAATTATTCGTATATATGAAGAACGGTCAGTGGTTAAGAATAATACACAAATATGATGATTATTTTCATAAATTTATTGAATATTGTATATGTAGTAACGGGTTCATAATTGATAAACAAAAATACATAATATTTATGTAGAGTTCATAATAGGAATGTATTTCTGGGCCGTTTGATGAATAAATTCGTAAAATTTATACAGCGCAGTATTAAAAAATAAAAAACGTAAAATTTCCCTTTAATATTATTTAATTTATTTAATTTAAATAGAATTTGATAAAATGTCAGGCTTTTAATTCTAATATTTTGTATTAAATTATAAGCATATTATCACATTTGCTTTTAGTAAACTAAAACTTAAAATTAAATATAATTAGAAAAAAAATATAATAGGAGCAGTAAACGCTATGTTGATATTCGAATTCCAAAATTTCTCAAATTTTGGTATTCTTGAGAACGTCTTTTTTGTGTATGAACTCTCAATATTTTTAAAACTATGATAGTGATGTTCTGTTCTGCAATAAAATTAATTACACTCACCTCACGTTTACTTTTATTTGCTTATTTTTGTTACTTGATCTGTTCGCAATACCCCAAAAGCGGTTTTAATGACTGGCCTTCTCCATGTGCTGAACTTACAGGTTGAGCAACATTTATAGCGTGGATAGTGGCTCGTGAAGTCCTCCTTGCTCATCGATATTTGACATTTTTTACAAGCAACAATAATTTTTTTTTTTTTTTTTTTTTTTAAAACATCTTTATTGATATGGCTACTACAATCTTAAACATTAATAATTCATTAGTAAGGTTGACATTAGTACTTATGAGATAAGCATAAACTTGTGTGGGTCTGCTGGACCAGTATCCAGTTCCCTTAAGATATAATATTCATACGGTTAGCTCATGTGGTTTGATTCGTTTGAGCCGCCTTATTTCGTTTGTACTGTCCAGTAGTTGTACGGCCTCAACGTTGGTGTGGTTAAGAAGCCTCTTCTCATGTTTAATGGCACATTCGCGGATGACGTCGTCTATCAATTGTATTTTTAGATCATTGTGTATTTCTCTGTTAGTCACAAATCGGTAAGCGTTGGTGACCATTCGAAGAAATTTATTTTGGCTACGTTGTATAATGTCTCTATTGGATTTATGAGTACAACCTCATAGCTGCGCACCATACATCCATATTGGTTTGAAGATAGTCTGGTAAACTAGTCTTTTGCAATACAGGTTCATTTTGGAATGATGCCCAATTAACCAGTACATTTGACGTTGTTTTAATCGTATCTGTTCAGCTTTTTGTCGCACATGATGTTTCCAGTTGAGCCTTGAATCTAAATGCAGACCAAGGTATTTAGCCGATTCAGCCTGCGGCACTTGCACCCCATTGAGGTATATGTGTAGACTGTTATTTTTGTGTCGGAGCGTAAATGTCACATGGGTGGATTTGAGCTCATTAAGCACTATTTTCCAGTCAATTGTCCATTTAGTAATGTCGTTCATTGCTCGTTGAAGATTTTCCACTGCCCTTGGTTGTGATTCGTCTACTGACATAATTACAGTGTCGTCAGCGAACGTGCCGATGAACGTTTTATTCGTTGTAGGTATGTCCGCAGTGTAGATAAGGTAGAGGAGGGGTCCCAATACGCTTCCCTGCGGAACTCCCGCTAATTTATTTATTTATTTATTTAGTTCCACTTAAAAATTTACAACACTTTTGGCACACTCCATTTTGAGCTTTTGCTCATTCTCAATAGAGCATACTAAAATATGCGAATAACCGTTAATAAATAAATCAGACGAATCTGAATTTTACTGATTAATTTTTGGTCCACCTCGAATATTTGATTCCCCCTGGTGACTGGGATATCTGGCGGGCGTTCCCCAATCTGCTTTCTGCCAGGTTGTAATCAGTAGCACTCACTGAATGGAGTAGGGACTATTGCTGTTGTTTCTTACTGAACCATCTACCCCCATTTTGTCTGATACACCCAATGGAAACAAATGACACCAGGTAATATATGTCCATGCGGCCACTATTGCTTGGCCTAGTTTTGGTCCATCCTGGGAATTTTATTTCTTCAAATTTGAAAATTACAAATTAAAAAAAAAATTGTAGGAAAAAAAAAATAAACGACCGACGACTTAAAATTCTAAGTACTAATAGAGTTGGATAAAAGTCAGAACATGTTTCTTCATGGATGACTCTGAATTGGCGATCAGAGAGGTATGATTCAAGCAGCTGGCAATAGTTTTGTGGTAGCATTTTGCTCATCTTGAATGTCAATCCCTCGTGCCAAACCCTATCAAAGGCCTGAGATACATCCAGAAATACGGCGGGGCAATATTTCTTTTCTTCTAACGCTTGCTCTATTACCATAGTTATTCGATGGACTTGATCTATTGTGGAGTGGTTATTCCTGAATCCAAATTGAAAATCAGGAACGTTTACCATTGGCTTTAGACGTTTTAGTAGTAGTTTTTCAAACAGCTTTGATAAGGTCGGAAGCAGTGAAATTGGTCTGTATGATCTTACTTCTTCATCTGGTTTACCTGGTTTCTTCAACATAATTATTTGAGCCGTTTTGAAGCATTTGGGTATATACTTCAATCTCATACAGGCATTAAATAAGTATGTGATCATGATGATTGCTTTGCGTGGAAGTTCCTTGAATAGACCCGGTGATATTTCATCAATTCCTGGTGCCTTTTTTTGACTAAGACTTTTGTCGATTTCTTCAGCAATTTCCATTGGCGTGACCCTTTTAAAATCCTGATTTGGTTGATAGACAGGTGTTACGTCAATGTTGGATTGAATGTCATGGGGTTGAAACACTTTTGCTAGGTGTTGAGCAAAGAGTTCCGCTTTTTCTTTGTCATGTCGAACCCAATTGCCTTGAGCATTTCTTATAGGTGGTACTCGAACTACAGGTCGTTTAAATTTTCTGGTTGCTTTCCATAACGAGTAGTCCTTATCCATTTCTGGACCTAGCCCGCTTAAGTAGTTGTCGAAGCAATCCTGTTTGAAGCTTTTGATTAGCCTATTGACTTTGTTACTTATTCGATTGAAGGTGGTTTTGTCAGCGGGATTTCTGGTGAGTTGCCATATTCTCCTTGCCTTTCTCCTTTCCTTGATTTGTTCCCTGATTTCAGCCGGGTATTTGACTTCAATCTCCGCTTTGTCCTTTAATTCTGGAGTAGCTAGACTGGCGGCCATACGAGTGTATTCAATGAAATTGTTTGTTTGTTGTTCCAATTCTTCATTACTTTTAATACTAACTTTTAATTCAACTAGCTCTTCCAGTTTTTCTCTGAAGAGGTCCCAATCCGTGAATCTATTAGTAAGGTTTTGCTTCTTTTTTTTCTTGATGACTATAGCGCTTACTGACAACAGTACAGGAATGTGATCAGATGTTAAGTCGTTAATTCCTTCGACTATAGTGTAATTGGATGAAATACCTTTTATGATGAAGAAATCAAGCAAATCTTGTATTTTTCCTGCATCCGTTGGCCAATACGTTGGCCTCCTTGGAGACAGATATTCACATTTGTTTTCATGAATGGCATTGAACAAAGCATTTCCTTTCCCAGGAGAAATTAGCCTGGAACCCCAAGCTGTATGTTTTATATTATAGTCCCCTCCAATAATAAATCTTGGACCGAGCTTATTAAAGACGTTATTAAATTGTAACTTCGTTGGTGTATGCCGTGGAGGACAGTATGCTGCCGCAATATTTAGATCTGCGCCATTATATTGGATTGAGATAACAGTTACTTGGATGTAGCTTTCTCGAATATCCTCTTGTTGATTATGTTTGATATTATTTTTAATTAGTACAGCTGAACCACCTCTGGCTCTTTCACTAGGATGGGTTGTCCAATAGGAATTAAATCCCTTTATTCTAAAAAAGCTTTTGTTGGAGAAGTGCGTTTCTGAAATAAGTGCAATATCTATGTTGTTTGTATGGAGAAATATTTCCAAGTTCTTGGGCTCGTTGGTTGAGCCCATTAGCGTTCCAAGTTACAATGCGTAAGAACGAGTTAATCATTTGTGTGTATGCTGACTTTTTTGCTAGGCGGATAGAAATTAATTTCTAGTTTTGCCACCCTTTCTGTTAAGTGACCAAGTGTCTGTTGAATTTGACTAAGCTTTTTAATAATTTCAAAGTTATTAGACTCGTTATTAACTTCTATATGTTTGTTGTTTTGGTTTGATTCATCAGCAGATAACTTGGTGATTTGCGCATAGGATAATCCAACTGTGGATGGTGTGATTGTTGTTTGTGGTTTAGCAGCTTTGGTTTGTAATCGCTGTACTACTCTTATTCTATTATTCTGTTGACTTTTAATTTTGTTCTGATATACACAGCATCCTTTATAATTTGCAGTATGTCCTTGTTGTTGACAAAGAGCACATGAAGGCGCAATATCTGGTTGTTCTTTGCAATTTGTCGTGTGATGATCTCCAGCACATTTAACGCATTTGGTTTGACGATAGCAAAAACTCTTGGTATGTCCAAGTTGTTGACAATTCGTACATTGTGGAATGTCCCTTGTCTTGTTAGGTGGTTAAATTTTAACTATACAGTACGCAAGTTTCTTGATGTTGTATACTTTTTATTGTTGTCTTTTTGTTTTAAGTCGATGTAAAACAATGGAAAGTGTTTCTTGTCTTTTACACCATTAGTTGTGACCATTTTGTATATGTTAGTAATACCTGCGACTTCATGTCCCATTTTTTCTAAGTCTGCTTTAATTACATCGTGACTAATGAAAGATGGTAAGCCTCTGATAACTACTCTATAAGCCTTATCGCTCTTCAGCTGATAGGTGTGATATTCTATATTTTCTGATTGGTTGCTGGGTTCTTTTTTTAATTCTTCCAGTAATTTTTTGACATTTCTGTAATCATTTTCATTTTGAAATGTAATTATAATGTCACTGTTTGAAAGCGCCTTAAAATTAGTTGATTCACTAGTGGTTTTTATTACTTTTTGTCGAAAAAGTTCGAAATTTTTGATATTGCTCACGTTAATGGGTGGAGGCAGTGGTATTTTTGGGGTTTTCTGTTCAGTGTTATTGATTACAATTTGTGTAGTATTTTTTGGAGGAGTTTTCGTTTTTGTACGCCTGTGTTTCCTAGCATTTCTGTTATCAGCACCGGAAACCTCTTTTTCCAGTTCTTCCTCATCTGTGCAATAATCCTCTTGACTCAGAGCACTGAATCTATTATTCTGTTGAAAAACTGGAAATTGCCGCAGCAACCAGTTGGAATTATTTGAATGTTCATGTTGACTGGCTGATGGCTGAATATGGTTTGAAGAAAGATTGTTAACTCGTGCTGAATCCTTAGCTATGCTATTTTTAACCTTTTCTTTTAGTGTAGAGTTTTCTCTCTTAAGTTCAGCAACTTCATTGCTCAGCTGCGCGATTAGTTTCTCCATTTTTTGAAATTTATTTAACAGCTCCTCGCTATTTATATTTGTTGATGTACTCGGCATTTGTTCTGATAATGAAGTTAGTTTTTCAGTGGAGATTGCGTTGTTTGCAAATATTTTTTTTATTGGTGATCTGATTGTAATGGAGCCCTTTCGGAATGAAAGTTCTTCCTCGTTACTCTTTTGAGCGTTGATATCGCTTAGCTTATTTTTGGTATCATTTGAATTATGTAGCAATGTTTGGTCCCCCCTAGAATCCATGGGACCGACCTCCGGAGAGAGTGGATTTTCCTGAACATCAGGCCTGCCACCTAGGGTATTCGTTTCCTTGTTTGTTTTATCCATTGCTTTTGTTTTTATAGTGTTATTACACTCGCCTCTAGAAGTTCAGCCGTTGTGATACATTAAAAATGCAAAACAAACGTTGCCCAGGTGCTACCGCGTGGAGGTAAACTAGAGACAGTTGATGGTTTCTACATAGTTGCAACGTTGGAGTATAAACCAATTTATAATTGGCTATAAACGGTCAACGCCTACCCTAACAATAAAAATGTAAAAATATTATTAACAAAATAAATTTCTAGTCCCGTATATAACATAACTTATAAATTTATACATTATTTATATTATGAAATATTGTTTTCCGCACAAAAATGTTCTTATTTCAATTTAACGGAATGAGAATTCCGATAAAGTCGCGGTCAAAACGAAAACATTTAAGCGTACAACACAAATTCATCACAAATTAAATAAAATACCATATTTACCTGAATTTCAACACACAAAAATTTATTAAAATACATTATCGTAAGACACATTTCAGTAAGCACTTCTGCCTAACTTTAACATTTGATTTATAATGATGAAAAATCTTAATTGGAGACGGAGATGACAAAAGAAAATGCCTAAAACATACGCCCTCATCGCACATTTAAGAGCCGAAATATATTATTCATGTATTTAAGTGCCAGATTCGTTAATAAGACGAACAATAAGTATTTAACATATATTTTCGTACATAATCTTATTCATAAATATTATAAATTGTTCACAAATGTAATTATTTAATAAAACAATGCAAGTTGCACTAATATGCAAACAATTTGTGATTGTTTTTTATGTGTAGTACAATAAACTAAACAATTTTTTAGTTTACGAACTATGATTCTTACTATTAATTCATACATAATGCAGTGCTGTGAATGTCGACGTAAAGAAATTCAAGCAAGCGCGAGTAAACGGCGGTAGTAAATATGACTCTCTTAAAAGAAGAAGTAGAAGATACTTAGTGAACCGCAATTCGAACTAGCGGATGGTTCGTATTTGAAACAACTGGTCGCCTCGCAGCAAGGCGGTACCTTGGTATCAACATACGACCTATCGGGCCAAAGAAAACCAGTAGCGATTTAGTGTCGATGTTTGACAGGCTGTCGGAAGCTCCGTTAAAACCACAGCAAAGACTTCAAATTCTTCGTTGCTTTTTTAATCCGCGGTTTTACCACCAAATTGTCCTGGCCAGCGTTATCTTAGGGAAGCTAAAGGCCATGGATAAACAAGTTCGCCAGTACGTTCTTAAGTGACTCAGACTTCCACCGGATACACCGGTTGGTTTTTTTCATGCCTCTATTACGGCTGTCGGAGCAATCGCACACTCTAGTTGGGTTAGTAGTAGGCTCAACTGGAGCCTAACAGCTCTCACCAGAGATGGTGAGTTCCTTAACAAAAAGGATAAAAGGGAGGGCTGGTGGGCTGAGTACCTCTACCGGTCTAATGATGGGCTGAAAATAAGAGAGGCATATTGGACTAACCTTTCAATATCTTGGGTGAATTATGGAAGTCTTGCCATTCCAGGGCGGGAGTATATTTAATATATTCACGTCCGAATCAACTCTGCTTATGCGAATACGAACTTCGCGTGGTATCCGGCGGTCCGAGAATGCTGTACAATGCCGTGCCGGTTGTAATGTTACCGAAACAGCTGCATCTGTAATGCAATCATTTCACCGCACACACGGAGGACGCATCAAATGTCATTATTCCGTAAGTAAAGTGCTTGCATCGGGCTTGCGGGATATCGGCTGTGAGGTTAATGAAGAGCCACAAATACGTACCGATGCCTAGGTGGTTAGTGGGTCGACGACCTTAAATGAAGCGCATGAGAGGAAACGTATGCATTACGCTTCCAATGATGGTATTGCAGCCGAAATAACATCCCGGCATGGAATTACGAGGAATAATATCCTCTATTCCACATGTACCCTTTCATTACGAGATATATGGTCGTCTCGATCAGCTGTATGCTTACTGAGCCTGGAGTTATCGAAGCGATTTCTCAGTGGTATCACCACTAGGGTGTTGCCTTAAACTGGAATAGGTGGAACAAAATGACCACATGGTCTGATTATTGTGATGGCGTGTGGAGACGAACAGGCGTTGGGTGATAAAAAGTGATGGCATAAAGAGAATTAGTAAGTCTATCCTACTAGGGTACCTGCATCCGCCGGAAGAACATCTTTCCTGGCTAAATCGGCAGCAGGAAATAAAGCCGTGATGGGTTTGTGGTTTTTGGTCAGTAAGAATCACTATCATGCAATAACATCCCATGGTGTATTTTGAAGATTTTCCACCTCCCATTTACAAAAAAAAAAAAAAAAAAAAAAAAAAAAACAGCCAAATGCCTCTAGATTCCCATTGTCCATATCTACTATCCAGCGAAACCACAGCCAAGGGAACGGGTTTGCAAAAATTAGCGGGGAAAAAATACCCTTTTGGGCTTGACTCTAGTCTGGCACTCTAAGGAGACATAAGAGGTGTAGCATAAGTGGGAGATTTAGTTTACTAGATCAACAATGAAATGCCACTACTCTTATTGTTTCCTTACTTACTTGATCAAATGGAACAAGTGCACAAAAAATCTATTCACTTATGTGTTAGATGTGTTCACACTACGTTTATAGATCCCAAATATCAATATGAATATATAGTATTTGTACTGTATATTCAGATATGATCCAATTCAAGGACACTGCTAGGTGGGGAGTTTGACTGGGGCGGTACATTTTTTAAATAATAACGAAGGTGTCTCAAGGCACATTATCCAGAAAATTTTTTTTCGAGATGAAGAATTTGGAATCTTGTTAATGGCAGTTTTGCAATCAAAATATTAACTATTTTCAGAAATTGCTTGTTAATGGACACCATCAGAAGAAAACAATCAATATTTTAACTGAAAAACTGACATTAACAAGATTCAAAATCCTCCGTTTCGAAAGAACTTCTTCTGGATAATGTACCCAGTACCTTGACTTGTATGACCTCTAAAGCCGAACCTTGTCCAAATCTCTTGGACTGCTTGCCGTCAATAGATAATACTGAATAATTTATGTGCAAAACAAGCTTTACATGGAAACATTCATTTAAGTTTAAATTGGAATCTAAAACAATGTTTTTGTTTGGATGTGTTTAGTTTGGAATCAAATAATTACGTTTTAATTATTTGTTAAAAGCTTAACGGAAAGAAATCAATCTGTTCATTCTGATAAGAATTTCGTAACATTTCTAATACATACATAATTAAATAGTTTTTATTATTTGTTATTTTTTGTCAGAAACTTCACGTCGGTATATCATTTAAATATTAAAGTTGCATTTCACAGTATAAACATATGTTTCTATTCTAACACCATAAAAATAACAGTTTAATTCTTAGATACAAATATAAATAAATAAAAAGTTTAAGGTAAAATAAATTTATCAGTAAAATTAATAAAACTTAAGCAGCTAAAATGGAAATACATATTCTGAAAAATTCGTTTGCCTTAATGAACTAACTGTATGCTTTATGATTTATATTTGTCGAATCCGTTCATACTCATAAAAATGGTCTAGCTTAGGATGACCATTGTGTGGTATTGTACCACATTTTCAACTAACATACCACATCGCCAACTGTAGCACATTTTATAGCACAAAAGGATCGAATGTACCAAATGTACCACATTTCACACATAAATACTCCACAGAAAAGAGATTATATAGGAATTCTCTGACCTGTCCGTATTACACATAAAGCAATTTAATCTACAGCTGTTCATCTTCCGATTGTTTTGAAATCAATTACAAACAGCTTTATGTGGTTATTCCTAAATATTTAATAGTTCCTCCTTGAATATTAAATAGTTTTATATTCTGCAAAACTCGTTGGCCTTCGCTAAATAAATTTACGTCGTAAATTTACGGCGTTGGAAGTATGCCAAAAATTAGTTTAATTTTTTTAACGATGATACCTCAGAACTAAGATTGAAGTGTGAAGTGAGTACTGAGGCGTTAAAATTTCAATACTTATGGAAAAAAACACTCTTCGTCAAAATGTAGTTTAACACGGGTGAGAAGTTTCAACAAAAAAACAAAAATTTATATGTATTGATGAAATGGATGTACATACAGTAGGCCAAACAATTTATATTAAAACCAAATTAATTAATAATTAACAATTTAATTATAGAATATAAAGCATAAAAAAATTATAAAAATATCAAGTAAATATAAAAAATCTTTTATTGATGAATCTGAAAATTGTTGAAATCTTTTTTAAGTTATAGATTTTAGTGGATTGCTGTACTGAAGATTGCCCAATTCACAGAGATTTTACCGAGTTGTGGCATAAAAAAATGTAAAAATCACAGGTTGTGACATAAACCACTATGTAAAATAACAGGTTGTGACAAATACCACTAGTTAGCTTAAGGAGTGTACCAGATAGTGTACTAGATTTGGACAATCTTCAGTACAGCAAACCACTAAAATCTATAACTCCAAAAAAATTTCAACAATTTTCAGATTCACCCATAAAAGACTTTTTATTGTCTTAATCAAATCTTACTGATTTTAGATCAAAGTACACTGCTTAAGCTAACTAGTGGCCTATGTCACAACCCGGGAAAATCTCTGTCATTTGGGCAATCTTTAATACAGCAAACCACTACAATTCATAACTCAAAAAGAATTATAACAATTCTAAGATTCACCCACAAAAAAAACGACAATCTAAAAGAAAAATAGAATTTATTATCTTGTATTTATACTCTAAAATTTGTTACTTATCTTGTACACTTTACACTTGTTGTCTTTTATAATTTGATTATTATTATTTTTGTTTAAATTTGACATTTTTATGATTGTTATTAAAATAGTGTAGTAGATTTGCACGATCAGACTGACATCTCTTTGTAAACATAAGTAAAGCAACACATACAATCCAATCGTATCATCATTAATATAAAATTAACACCCACAAAAGACTTTTTTTTTGTCAGAATCAAATCTTACTAATTTTGGATCAAAGAACTCTCCTTAAGCTAACTAATGGCCTATGTCACAACCCGGGAAAAACTCTGTGACTTGGGCAATCTTCAATACACAAGACCACTAAAATTCATAACTCACACTTCATAATTTTCAGATTCACCCACAAAAGACTTTTTGTTATCCTAATATAATCTTACTAATTAGTTGACCTAAGCAATATTGATATCACAAATTATATAAAGCTTTTATTTATAAAACAATGATAACTCCCTATTTTCTTATAGTGGTTTATAATTCCTGTCTGCTATTCCTTTTATTTATTTTTTATTTTTTATTTACTAACCAACAGCATGTATATGCAAAAATAGCTTACATAATTAAAAAACATTATAAAAAGTTAAAAAATGTATACAATAAAAGAATAATAGTACATTGTGTCATTAGGATTAAAAGTGATACTTTGTTTGACGAGCAATTATATTTGCATGCGAGGCGAAGCGCAGCGTAGCCGAGCAAAAGCAAATATTTGCGAGTCAAACAAAGTCACTTTTAATCCGAATAACACATACTATTTTTTCTTCAACGAAGAAATGCTTATTATAAACTAATTATACAAGTAAGTACAAATTATGTAATTAAAATTTCAAAATTGAAAGTAATTTTGTTGAAATATTTTGTGAAACTATTTATTTATTTATTTATTTATTTGTATACAAAAAATTTGAATAAAACACCAACTCCATGCTTAACACAATCTATTTTGAGCTAGATGCTCATTTGTAACAGATTGTGAAAGATAAGGTATGGAGATCATGACTTTTGTTTGGTTTGACTATTGTAAGTGTCAAACTGCCAAGCTATAATTATAATATTTTTCTTGCGAACAAAATGTTTGAATCAGAAGATTTATCAAATTTACCTCCGGATGTGGTTCAAACAGCAAAGGAAATTGTATTAAACCTATTGCCATCAAAATCAAGATTGAACATTTTATTGAAATATTTTGTATAGTTAAGGAGGCCTTGACTTTTTTTTTGTTTGTGTATCTTACCAAGTTATGACGTCTCATTTACTTTTAATATTGAAAACAGTGTTAAAAGAGCATTTACACCTAGGATGAAAAGTTCAGCCTAGCAACACTCACATTTTTTTAATCGTAACAAAAAGGCCAACTTTAATGCCCAATAATAGTATTAAAACAAGCTACTTTTAAGACGTTTGGAGAAAAAAGATATAACGACATCAATAGATCAAACAATTAACAACAAAACAAAAAGACATTTAAAACAAAATCTTAGCGATTCGTTTTTTAAATTCATCCCTGGAAATATTGAAATCGAAACAATCTGCTACGGCGTTGAGATCTCGTTGAATGCGCACTATAGGGCCATGGAAGCTGTAGTTGCTACTGGCAGTCGGAATATGAAGAAGTTCCCGGGGGCGTAAGTTGCGTTGAGGAGCATAAATATTAAAACATGAAAGAATGTCAGAACAGTCTATTTTACCACAAATGATGTCACGCGCAAATGTGGCACTTGCGCATGTACGTCTAGCACTTAGAGATTGGAGATCCAGAAAACGGCATCGGTCTACATATGGTGATAGTCTGAAATTATTGTTCCGCTCGAAAGACGGTAATTTTCTGAGAACAAATACCAAAAACTGTTTCTGAATACTTTCAATTCTGATTGAATGAGACTCATAGAACGGAGACCATATGACAGTCGCGTACTCAAGCTGTGAACGAACAAATGAAGTGTACAGTGACTTGAAAGTTAATGTGTCGTGAAAATCCTTCGAATTTCTTTTAATAAACCCCAACATCGAAAAGGCTTTATTAACAACCGCATCGATGTGAGAGTTAAACGTTAAATCCGAGCTAAAGATAACGCCCAAATCTGTAACCATATTAACTCTCTTCAAACTAACGTCATATAGATAATAGTTAAAAACTACAGGAGACTTAGATCTGGAATAGGTGATCACGTGACACTTATCAACATTCAGAAACATAAGGTTAGTAACACACCAACCGCAAAATGTGTTGAGGTCCCGCTGAAAGTGATCGCGATCCAATTCACATGTAATATTTGCATATATTTTCATGTCGTCAGCAAATAGAATACAGTCTGCGAATTTGAAGCAATCAACAACATTGTTTATGAACAATAAAAATAATAATGGACCCAAGTGACTACCTTGAGGCACCCCAGATGTCGCAATAAAACATTCTGAGAACGTATCGTTGATCTTGACAAACATTTTGCGATCCGATAAATAAGACATAAGCCAATTTAAGGGAATAATGTCGCAATTAAGTTCACTGAGCTTATTCACTAATAACCTGTGATTAAGTTTATCGAAAGCTTTAGCGAAATCGGTATAGACCACATCGACTTGAACTTTCTAAGCAACAGAATTAATTAGATTATTTTGAAAGACCGCTAAATTTGTGACCGTTGAGCGGCCAGGAAAAAATCCATGCTGACGTGTGCTAATAAGTTGCTTGGAGTGGAAGTAGATCACTTTGTTGACCATTGACTCGAATACTTTAGGAATGCAAGACAGTATTGCAATTCCACGATAATTTGTAACATCACTGCGGGAACCGCTTTTGTGGATCGGTATGATACTTGATGTTTTCCACAGATCAGGAAATTTGCCTTGGCTGAGTGCGAGTTTACGACCATTTTCTGAAGAAAATTTTTCAGCAGATTCAATATGTTTTAAATGGAAAACAAAAGAATTATGTACGGAAGGGGAAATTTGTTTACAAAATAGACTACGTCGATTGGTTGCCTGTTGAAAATTTTTCTTCAGAAAATGGTCGTAAACTCGCACTGAGGCTCAAATTAAATAAATGGCACAAAGGAGCGGCAAAACCAAATGCACACTGCTTCAATAGAGACACTGGTAAACCATCTGGTCCAGGACCTTTAGAAACGTCCATGTTCATCAAAGCCGTCATCACGTCAAGTTCTGAAAAAACAATTTTTGAATTATTGGTGGTAGCTACTTTAGGAGATAATGAGCTATCCTTAACAAAAACACTGCTAAAATATTCAGCGAAAAAAACACAGATTGCCTCTGGATTATCTGATTTTCGACCATGGAATTCTAAAAATGGCGGCAAGCCGTTATTATGGTTCTTATTTTTGACAAATCTCCAGAAATTCTTCGGATTACATCGCAAATCGTCTTCAGTATCAATTATGTAATTGTTATAGAGGAATCGGTTGAGATAGCAAAACTGCTTGCGCAAAGACTTAAACTGGATATAGTCATGGGCCAACCCTGTACGCCTATACTTCCTATGACATTTATTACGTAGGACTTCAAGTTGTTTCAGTTCTTTGGTAAACCATGGGACGTTGCGGGTATGAGACTTTCTAATAAATTTTTTAGGAACAAATTTTTCAAAAGCAACCTTCAACAATTCATTGAAGGTATCTAATGAACTGTTGATATCAATGTTTGACAGTGTACCAGCCCAATCAACTTCAGCTAACAAATCATTTAATGAGCTGTGATCGGCGTGCGAAAAATCAAATACTGTACAATTTTTGGTAAAGTTTAAATTATTAGAAGTTTTGTAGAACAACTGAAATAAAACAGGGGTATGATAAACACTCGAAGATCCGGCAAAGTCGGCGCATGATTTTAGTTTAAAAGAACTATTATTAGTGTAGAAAACCAAATCCAGATAAGTGCCGTGGCTGTTTGGTACACTGTTTATTTGTGAAGTACCCATGTTTGCCATAAAATCACAAATTAAGGCGGAAGAATCATTCGTATTAGCAGGAATGAACATATTGTCAACCATCATCCAAATTAGATCTGGAAAGTTGAAATCGCCGAAAATAACAAAGTCAGTGTTATCAGAAATAAAAGGTAATAAATTACATGAGAACTTGTCAACAAAATCTTGACAAAATATCGAGGATGGCTCTAGAGGAAAGTAAACTGTGCTAATTATTAAGTAAAATGCACCTAGTTTGAGTTTAACAGCAATGAACTCAATGATTGGGTCGGAAAATAAAAATTCACAAGAATAAATATTCCGAACTGCAATAAGCACACCACCACCTTTACGTTTTGTACTAAGGTTATATCGATCGCGACGGAAAACGCAAAAATCCGAAGGGAAAAACTCCGCATCATTGAAATCCATTGTAAGCCATGTTTCGGTCAGAATTATTACGTCGTAATCAGATTCCAATATTCCAAGATAGAAATTTTTTGATTTTGATCGCATGCCACTACAATTAAAATAAAAAATTGATAAGCTATTGATGCAATTGTTAGATCCATTGACGACATTGTTAGAATTAGATAAACATGAATTTAGAATGTTAGGATGAACTGTGATAAGATTATTGTTAAAATTTGGTAGATTAGAAATTAAAATAGTGGAATTTAATGCATTTAATGAAATTAAATTGACACTTTGCTGCGAGCTCCTACCTCGTTTTTTGAATCGCGCCTTTCTTGAAAATCGCGAACTAGAATCCCAGGTGGCCAAAAATCAGGATTTTTCAAGGTACCATGCAAGTTATTGATGACTCCAATCTTAAAAGACACAAACGTCAGTTCTGCTGGATCCCGGTCTCTAGGGAACAGTGAGAAGCAGGACACGTTTGATGGATTAAAAACGCTGTTTTTGAACGTAATGTACCGGGATATCGATTCGGAAGTAGTTGTTGGATGAAGACCGGAAATGTACAAATACTTCCTTCGAACCACAGGCACTGTACGCAATTCCATGACTGGACAATCCGAACCTGGAACATCAGACCTCTCAGCTCGAACGGCATCCTGACATGACAGTAATGGCGAAGAGTTCGATACGACAGATGAAGAAATTACCGTTGGAATGTTCGTAATAACACAATCGGACGACAACGGCGGGAAGTGTGGAGGCTGTAAGCCATCAGTGACCTGGACGTGGCGCTGGGAACTGCCATCAGTTATTTCAGATGTAGCCGTTGTAATGGTATTATTACCATTTCTCTTAGATCTTGTTTCCATATTAGTTTGCACAATACTTTGCGTAGCTTTTTTTTTTAATTTTGAAGACGACGGCTGCTGCGATGGTGGTAATGGTTTTAATAAACTCTCCACGTTACTATTAATAGCGGCAGATGTCTTGTTTATCAAGCACAAGGACACTGATAAAGCATCAATAGATTTACTCATGTGATCACTCTGTGCCCTGATAATTTTAAAAACATCAATGCACCCACCGCATCGCCAAGAAAATCTCGGAATCACCGAAATGGCGTCGAACACAGGCTTTTTGATCACTGTACACTCAAAGTGAACGAGTTGACTGCACTCACCGGCACACGTAAAAAAGTTTCCAGCCACTTTCATATTACACACACAGCACAGAGACATTGTTGAGAAATAACTTTAATAGTTTATAACACAACTCACTTTTATAAAAATATAATTCGATTGAACCACAAATTAAATTTCAAAATTTTATCAAAATTATTTTTATTCAAAATTATTTTGACTTTTCAACACGAAAAAAATCACAACCGTTCACTAAGGTAACTAAGGCTATTCCCTTTTAAATTGCTTTTACCAGCTGTTTCACTAATACTAATATAATTTTTTGTTAAATTGTTAAATAAACAATTTTAGTATACATACTATATACATACTTGTTGATTTTGTTTTTTTTGTTGAAAACTTCACATCCGTAGTTTAACAAAATTAATGACTGAAGTGATGGCTCCATCAATGAACGTTTGTACAGTTCTCGCGTTCAACAATATTAACAAATCATTTTATGCATTTGAAAAACTAGTTGAGCCAATTTTTCAGGGTCTGAGAAAAATGTTCTTCTCTGGTTCCGGCTCCAGCTCCGATTCCGACTCCGACACCCTTATAATTCAAGGGTTGACTATTCCTTATATAGACAAAAATACAGAAACCCAAAACCACAAAAGGAAAATAGAGAGTAAGATTATTCAGAAACAAAGAAATTCGCAAAGGAAGATCCACAAAATGCAAATCCAGAAACACAATTATCAGCCCAAGTTAAAATTGAAATTTATAAAATTTCAATAAAATTCGATTTTTCCTTAAGAGTTATAAATATTTATGATCCTAGAACATGCTTCCTTAACCTTGCAGAGGCAGATCAAAAGAATTGTATGATTCAAATCGCTTCTACGTAACAAAAGTATAAAAATGCCTATAAAATTGAATTTTTTTCATTAATTTGATTTTTTCGTTCCTTCTGGCTTTTATTTGTTTTATTCTAATTATTCATTTTCAAATTATAATACAATTAGGACATGTGAAACTGTAATACACCATATCTATTTCACAATTTTGTGGAGTAAACGGCTCTGACTTCGGTCTTGCAATTTTTCATCAATGATATTTTTATATTTGGTTTTCTTAAAACTTGCTAGAATGTACGTTGTGCTTGCCTAAACAATGCAACAACAAATTGTTATTATTTTTTTTAGTATTTGAATTTAAGGATATTAAATTTAAAAAAAAAAAAAAATTAAATAGTTTTATATACACATTTTCATTCTACCTGTACCATATTCACTGCACAAATATCTCGTCACCTAACAACTTTCCATTCCCTAAATTAACCAATTGTTTAAGACCCGCTAGTGGTTCCAAGCTTTTATTTATAGTTATCGGTTCTACCTCTACAGTATCGGATTTTTCATTGATTTCCTTCATTTCGTCAGAAGTCTCCATTTTCTCGATTATAGTCGTGAGCATTCGTCCCCTATAATACAATTTTAAATTTTGTATTATACCCTGTTCAAGCGGTTGAAAAATGCTGGTGGCATTTGCCGGTAGAAATATTAACTTGACAGCTTTAAGCTGAACGTCTCTTAAATGATTTGCTGCACTGTTCAGCATTAAAATTATTTTTCGTTTCTCTTTGAAACTTTTTCTATCAATTTTTTTAACCATTCTTCAAAAATGGAACTGATTATCCACGCTGACAGATGCTACTCCTAAATTCGCCATTTTTATATTCTTGGCCGTTTTGACGAGTTAATCACAAGGAGTGTTGTATTTTGGCCAATGTCATTGACACACAACATTACGGTGATTCGTTGCTTACACTTTTTGGAGCCATGCGCATTTGTTCCTTCATAGCGACAAATGATTTAGTAGGCAGCGTTCTATAAAGTGAACCGGGGATCCAAGGATGCATTTTTCCCACTCAATGCTCTTAAGACTAGCTACAAAATTGTCTTTTTTTAAAGTTTTCGTAAATGAAATGACTTTTTCCTTTATTATTGGCCCGGTAAATTTCTTGCCCTTGCTCCCTCCTACCGCGCCAAAGTTACATCGTTTATTTCTTTAAAAGGTTGAAATTAGTTGGCACCACAACCATATATCTCAGCCAATTTTCTTTGTGACATTACATGTATGGCATCATCGACATAGTTGGGCATGTTCTTTTAAAAAGCTTTTTTTACATTTTGTTACGAACGTCATCCGTCTACAACTCTACACCATGTTAAAAATTTATTGAATAAGAAAGTAGAGGCAAATTGATAAATCTCGTTAATAATAATTCACGCGTTAAAGGATTATTTATGCTATTTTATGTTTCCAAATTAAAAAGTAATATTCGATTTGTCAAGTCCATTCGTTTTGTCAATAAACATAATTTGTGTTGACCATGCATATTGAGAAAACATAAAATTGTAATTCTCCACGTTTGTTATAACGAGTTATATGTACTATGTAAAATGCATTCGTGTCTATGTGTAAGTCATGTATTCCGAATTTTATTTAACTTCTTTTCTGTATTTTTCGTCTGGAATATTCTTTTTGGTAAAATGTTGTTAATTCAGTGTTGCTGTTTTCTTGAAATTACTCTGGATGGCGGGGATTGCCTGGAATTGAGACTGTCGCTCCGGAACGACCACTCCTGGTTTATTATTTCCTATGCTCCCCCTCCCCTTTTTCTTCCTACTCTTTATTTTCATGCAGTTATTCAAGCATGTGAATATGTCTGGAAAACCCCACGCTGCACCGTGAGCTCTAGCCAGCTACAATACTGCACCAGGTTTCTATTCTCATGTCTCTTAACGAAGCCCTTGGCAGGATTTCGTTACAATTTGATAAGTAAAAAATGTAAGAATCTACGTAAATTACATTAAAATATAAATTTATGTAAACAAATTTACATTTTAAAAATGGCAAACTGAAAATTTACGATACAAAGTTAATAAAAATTATAATTATAACTTTATTAAAGTGTAAATAACGTTTTATAGATATTTTTTGTTTACATAATATCATAATGCAATACAATCTTTTTGATAATATTTACAAAAATCTACTGTTCGTTAAAACTAACCAACGTCTAAGATAAATATAATAATTTTCTTTTTTATTATTGATAACAAATCATTTTTCAAAAGTTCTCTAATTTTAGATCAAATTTAAATGTGGAAAATGCAGCATTCTAAAACTCCCTCTTCACTGATCGAATAATTATTATCACATGAATGTGAACATTTTTCTAAATACATAATTTGTATATCTATGTATAGTAAAAAATAAAATTCTCTGAGGATGTCAACAGCATCTAAAAAAAGATGGAAAAGGCTCGGTCCTGAATTCTCTATACAGTTTTGTTATCTGGTGCTTAAGTACCACATACGCTAATAAGAGAAATAAAATAATTTTGATACCAATTAAAACAGTAAAGAAATATCCAAATTTCATCCAAGATGATCTGAAATTCCATAATCTAGAACTTCTTATATTTATCATTCAAAGCTTATCACAATCAGTTAAAAAATATCCAAGTTTCAGAATCTAAATTCATATGAGAATCACATTTCTATCGCAAATGTCCGATTTCATCTAAATCGGTTAAGAATTAGCCAAGTTTCATCCTAAATTCCCTCGCACACGTTGGATTTCATCCATATCGGTTAAGAATTAACCAAGTTATATCCTAATTGGCCTAATACCCCATAACCTCATCTTTATTCATTTTACAATCCCATTTCATCTAAATCGTCAGTTGTGTACCTATGTCATTTTGGAACGTGTCATTTCAACCGTAAAATGACTGCTATGATTTTTTCGCCAGATAATTTCTTATTCTCAATTTTTTTCGAATATACTAGTAGCATGAAAAAGTTTCACATCAATACATCTTTTATTTTCTATATATTTTTTATAAATACCTTCGTATAACCAACCGATAACCGAACACCCTCACCAGAATAACGTCCAAATCAATGGGGGTTCTTTCCATTGGATTGCTTGGCTCATCGCTTAATGTAAAAATAAGTTGATATATCCATCCGCGCCTGCGTTTGCAAAACCAACAGAAATTAACTACTAGTTATATCAACCCAATGTGGATATGCAAGCTACCACCTTTCAATAAATTATGCCAGAAATCGACATACTACATATATCATATCCTAATTGGAGTTATTATGTCAAAATTTGAACTTTTATTCCAGGAAGATATATTTCATATTAGGATTTGATAAATCATATAGTATATGGATTCCGTGCAAATTTAGTATGAACAATGTATACTAAAATAAAATTCAGAGAAATTATTTAAAATGATTGTTGAAGGAATAAAACAACTGACAGAAGCTCTAGTTAATTAATTTTACTCAACTGTATACGGAATTCCTATACGGAATTCGATATGCTATGTACCTATACACTCACTCTCACAAATAATTTGTATATATATTTTTTCTCTCACTCCGTTTGTCTTTTCTAGTCACTGAAAAAGTGGGGAAAAAAGTGAGTATCATACAGCCATTAGTCATTTATTTGGGTTACATAACACATTTTTTTATGCGATTTTACTACCCGTTTTTAGAGTGTATGTCAGAATTTGAACCTTTCATGTCAGAATTAGATACAAAATTCTAATTATCATGTCAGAATCCGATAATTGATGTTTGAATTAAATTTGCAATATTAGAATTTGTATTTATTTTAACAACAACAATACATTTCGTTCATCGCAATGAAAAGCATTTTCTTGCGAACTCATGCCAACGAGTCATTTCTCTCAGTGAGGAAATGAGAGAACTGAAAGCTCGTAATAAGGAGATGGGTGTTCCAGTCCTATATTTTGACCTTCAAAACGTTACCAATTGTCCTCGAGCCAAAATAAAACGAATACTTCTTCCAAATGGGTCTCTTATTCTGTTACTAAAAACAGTGAATCGCAAAAATCCGTTGACCATTATGCAAATGGGACCCAGTGATTTTATCGACTTGGGGAGGTATGGCAAATGTTCATTCGATTTTTCTAATGTTCCGTATAAATTGCTTAAAATTTTGAAATATCCTGAAAACCATTACGAAGTTCAATTTTGTTTAGTTTAAAATAAAGAATAATTTACCACGCATAGCATAAGAAGAGCTGAAATGTGCAGAAAAACAGTTTTGCTTTGGATTGCCCTGAACTACAACCAATCAGAAAAAAAAATCCGATTTTACATGTCTGCTAACGAAATAAATCATTAGTTTTAAAGTTAGACGAGTATTCGCTTAGTTCTGTTCAGTCCAGAGATTCCGATCTGAGAATACTGAGACATCAATGGGAATATCTAAAAAAAAACATCAATATTTCATTAAAGAAAATAAAAAAAAACAATTAATAAAAAAAGCTGCTTAAGCTTCGATTCCGTTAGCGACGAAGCTTTATTGTTATTGTTATTATAGCATATTATTACGAGCACCGTAGTATGAAGAAAAATGGTTAAATTTTAAGTTTTTGAAAAACACTAAGTCCAATTTGTGTAACATTTGTGATATTAAATGTATTCGATTTAGCGATTTTTGGATTGCGTTAAATTAAATGTTTTTCGTTGTTTAATTATCATAATTGCAAAGTTTTATGTGCTACAAAAATTTATTTTGTAATTTAAAGAATTAAAGTTTTCTATCTACCAGATACAACTAATGTAATACTTTAGCTACACCTGTGATAGTTCAGCAATAATGTTGTATCTACTTTTTGATTTCTACTTATTTTAATACCAAATGGAAAACTTAACAAAAATATAACTACATAATTTAATAAACAATTCCATTAACGAAAAAAGTTGCAGAACTTCAAATTTTCAAACTTCATTTTCTCAAAACTATAGTATGGATCAGTTAAAACTGCGTTATTTTAAGGTCGCGAAATGTCAATTTTACTTTACATTTTAAGAAAATTAATAATCTCTCTGGCTTAACACACAACCAAATTTAATTAAAAACATAATTAAATAGATATTTTATAAACCCTAATTTTCTAAAATTCTGAAAATATTCCAATTGTATTAAAAAAAAACATTTAATTTTTATTGTACTGCCACCTAGAGGTAAATAGAGTAAACCACGTCAAAATAAGTCGATAAAGCAGATTTAGAAATTTTGATGTATCTAATTATCCTCAAATAATGCATTCATTCGTAGGTAGACAGTACAATTTGTAATAAAAAACGGAATTTATTTAAAACATAAACCAACGAAATTGTATAATAAGCAAAAAAAAAAATTAGAATCTATTGAAAGCAACAATAACATTATTTTAATCTTATTAGAGCTATCAAAATTTAAGCATTTTTCTCCTTATTCAAAAGGGTGGTGAATAAAAATCAATGTGTCTGTGTTTCAGGTTCATGTCTAAGATAAATATTTAAATTGAATATAAATTTACGTTTCAATTTCAATGCATACAAATATATTTGTCAATCCCACATACTGAGCAGAATAAAAAATGCATTTATAAATAATTTATACATTTGTCCAACAAGAACACACCTTTTTGTTAAACTATATTCTCATACATAATTTAAAATGTACACACCACTATCATTTATTCTGATGAAAATATTTAATTGAAACTTAATTATTATTCGTGGAATATAAAAATAAAAAAAATTAAAACTTGTTTTTAATTAAAATATCAAACGGAAGATTTTATTATATAAATAATTAATATATTTTATTATTAAATATTTAGATATTTATAGGCTATAAATTTTATTGTACAAGTATAAATTCATATTTTATTACAATATAATATAGTTGCTTCCATATTGACTACTGTTAAATAAATTTTTTGCTCTTTGTGGCTAACAAATTTAACGACAGTTTATATGTATCCCACTTGCAAAACTTAATGTTGGAGTGCGAGTCCTTGCCGGTTTCTAAAATCTATTTTCGAAATTTAATAATTGCTGCATTCCATTTAACGTGGCAAAGTACACACAAGTACTTCTGACTGCACGCAGCTATTCTTGCTAAATTTTATGAGTAGTTAGCTTTTTGAATTTATGGCGACTTCGTTACCAGAATATTTAGTAAAATTAATCGGTAATAAATGGCTGATCAGTTTTCAAATTAATAATTAATTTTCCAACTTTCCATATTGCACGTAAATTTTTTTAAATTAAATTTTATTTTCGCAACTAATTTTCT
Organism: Tipula vernalis; assembly: GCA_958295665.1. Taxonomy (NCBI): domain Eukaryota; kingdom Metazoa; phylum Arthropoda; class Insecta; order Diptera; family Tipulidae; genus Tipula; species Tipula vernalis. The sequence goes on along the minus strand of OY282560.1, from coordinate 191,437,699 downwards.
GCGTTCCATTTACCACTTACACCCAAGCACTTATTTGTACTTTGCCACGTCAAATGGAACGCAGCAATTGATACAACCAAAAATGAAAATTAAGTTTTAAGAACACTAAAATTTGCAAATTTGAAATTATTGGGTACCTATTATTGGATTACTCGGTTACAACCAATCCTTAAAAATCTACTGTAGAACACTAGAGTTTGGTAAGTTTTTGCAAGATTTGCAATATATTCCAAAACGTAAGCCATTTAAAGTTATTTGTCTTTATTTGTTAATTTCAAATTTGGATTGTTTTCTAAAACATTTCAAATTTCCAAAATCAGAGTTTCAAAAATTACATCAAACTGAACAAACCAAAAAGTTTTAATATTTAACAAACTAGAACAGAGTTTTGTTAAAAATTTGTAACCGAATTAATGATTGTTCATTAAATGCCGAAAGGATGACCAATTCCGATCCTTTCAGTAAAATACTGATATTTTGGAAACTGCTTATAACCTTTTGACGGAAGTGTTTAACTTTCACTATGATGCTTTAAAAAGAAACATGCATTCTCTAAGTATATTTCAAATAATTCTCCAAAGAAAAGCCGAAGAAGGGTTTAACAAAAGGTGTAATTTGTCCAAATCTGGAAATAGTATACACGTGCCTCGTAGTTGAATTGAATGCCACAGATAACCTTCTAGATAATTTGACCACGTTTTCCTTACGATTAGCCTGACACTACATACTTTTGTACAGTAGGCACTGTAACTCCGTTGACTTTTGTATTCAGCTGGTTCGCTTCACGTTATACCAGCACAACTCGCAGTCTAAAGTTCGAGGACAAGGTTTAATGCACTGTTTAAACAAACGCCACAAATGCTCGAACCGATCGTAAACACCAATAAATTGTCTTGCCTTGTCCAACGGTAATGTGGGGAGTTAACTTTTCTATTGTAAGAAAATTATAAAACAATTATTTTATGCTGTGAAAATTATTTAATCCGGTACTTTGCGGTTACGGTATTTGAGATTCACATGGACATAGAAATAATCTTCCTTTGGATTCCAATGGAGTCCTAAGACCTATACTAAAGTCGATTCTTCTATTTCGATGGAAGTTAGGTAGGTTTTGTCTTCTATGGTGTCAATTAAAAGTTGGTCTTTTTTTATTCATATTTCATCAGCTGCTTCCGGAAATTGGTCTTGATGTCGTTAAGCCATTTCTAGCAGAGACTACGTGGATAAGAATGGAGCACTAAACGTGCCGAAGGTAACAGTCAGCAGCTCATAAAGCATTAATGGTAGTTTCGGATTATGTCTCCATATTACTCATTGTTATTTGGTGTCTTCTCCTGTTTTCAGCTAAAAGTTTTTTAGGTAGTTTTGATAATTTATAATTTTAACATTGCAATACAATTAAATTTTAAGGATGTCAGTAATCTTGCTCCGCTCGGTACCAAATCTATCGTTTAAGTGTGGATTACGAGTTTTAACTAACACAACAAAATGATCGTTTCCACGCTGGAGTATTATCTTCTTTTAATATTTGTACTGTAATTAATATTTTTTCTACAATGACTGAAATTTTGTGTTGCTTGCCAAATTAATTATGTTGGTACAATCGATGAACCTAATGCTTCAATTGAAACATGCAATGATGTGAAGCTTTAAAGTCGTCGTGATTTGAAGAAGTGGATTATATGGGTGATATTTTAAAATATTATCAATTGTGCAAAGAAATATTTTCTGATTTCAAATACATCCTTGAGGTAGTAATCCCACTGCGGTCTCCCAGAATCCACCAAAGTCAGGACATAATGCTGTAATAAATTGTTTTTATTTATTATTTTGGCTAAGGATTTCCCTTAATGCATAATCATTATTAATTCCTTTAACACGCATTATATCAACCACTCCAAATATTTTTGAACTCTCAACAAGCACTAACAGGAATCATCTGGTGGCTGCCGCAAGCAGATATCGTCATGAGTTTTTTGAAAATCATTTGTTTTTTTATTCAATATAGCCAGTATTCTGGACTGGACTTTTCTAACATAGTGTCAGGTTTATAAACTTATCTGGAGCCATGCCTGTAAAACCAAGCATTGAAGAATTATCTTTGAATTTGAGTAACTTTAACTGGTAGTAGTAGTTGTAAAGTAGTTTATAAATTGGTTCCGGATTCTTTTGTATTCTTATAGGATCACTTTGTCATTTAATGACATATTGTTACTCATTTTAGAATAATGTGGCAAGTGACAGTCGCGATAATTCGCCGATATTTGTCCCAGATTGATATATTCTTTCATTTCTTTTGAACAAGTAGTTTAACGTTAAATTATATTGTAATTTGCACTTGAAAGAGCCAAATCCCGTTTCTTTCTTTTGTAGTGAGTCTCCAAATGTGTCGGAACTTTGAGGGTCGGGTGCCTGCCATACGAATTAACCCGAATTAATTTGTATATATACTGGTTTGAATATTGAGTTGGGTATTGAGTTTGGGGTTAAATTGATTTGAAGGTTAAGCTAGGGATCAATTTGCGGGTTGAGTTAAAGTTGAGTTGGAGTTGAGTTGGGGCTTTATAGGATATAGTAAGTTTGACCAATTTTTTATATATGCTGGTTTGAGAAGTAAGTTTGCCGTAAAATTGCCGGTTTAGTTGAGAGTTAATTTGGGTTCCATGCGAGTTGAATTAGGGTTGAGTTGAAGTTTATTTGGGGTTGGATTAGGGTTTAGTGAGCAGTTGAGCAATCTATATATGTCTAGTGAAACCTTACTACAACGGAAATCGACGGGACCAAAAACGTTGTCCTTTAAACTGATAATTTATGAATTTTTTTTATAAAAATTGTATTGGGGTTCTATATCTTATCGGATTTTGATGAAATCCAGCATTTCGAATGGAAATGTGATATTCAAATGATTTTGAGACAAAGTTCTGGAATATGGCCATGTATGATGGAACTTGCCTATTTTTGAACCGATTTTGATGAATGTGCGCTGGAAATGGGATTTTAAAATGGTTTTTGGATAAAGTTCTGGAATGTGGCCAGGTATGATGGAGCTTGCCTATTTCTCAACAGATTAAAAAAATGGGATTCTATAATGATTTTTAGACAAAGTTGTGGAATTTGGCCAATTAGGATGGAACTTAGCTATTCCTTAACCGACTACGATGAAATTTGACATGTGCGTTTTAAATGGGATTCTAAAACGATTTTTGGTAAAAGCTCTGGAATATGTTTTATATTAATTTTGAAAACTTGGAGTTTATTTTAAATTCTTTCTTTACTTTTGGAATATGGCCAGGTAAGAAGGAATTTAGCTGTTCCACAACCAATTGTGATAAAATTTGACTTGTGCGTTGTAAATGGGATTCTAAAATGATTTTTAAATGACTTTCTGGAATATGGCCGATTAGGACGGAACTTGGCTGTTTCTTAACGGATTTGAATGAAATTTGATATCTGCCATGGAAATGGGATTCTGAAGTGATTTTTGGATATAGTTCTGGAATATGGCAAAGTAAAATGGAACTTGGATATTTCTTAACCGAATATGGGGAAATTTGACATGTGCGATGGAAATTTGGTTCTAAACTTAATTTTAGATTTAAAAAAATAAATCTAGAATTTTATCCAAAAATCTTTTAAGAATCGTATTTCAATCATCGATATCAAATTTCACTAAAATCGGCTAAGCAATTGCAAAGTTTTACCCAAATTGGTCATACATATAATTTACCAAAAGTTCAATTTGAAATCTAAAAAGGTCAACTTGAAATGTTAAAGGTTCAATTTGAAGTGTAAAAGGAACTAATTAAAGTGGTAAAGTTTTAATTTGAATTGTCATAGCAGAAATATCTGTCCGTGTCCGCTCTAATAAAGTGTCAGCTTATCTAAGGGAGGTATTCAATGGAAAACTTCAGTTGCATGAGACTTAAAAGTTTATCTGTTAAAATGAGGATTCAGTAGATATATATCTGATATTTAAACAAATGCACATGCATTGAACGATTTGAACCAAACTTTACACAAATATTGTTTAAGACTTAAGAATGGTCAATGTTAATCTCAAACATTCATCTCTTCCTTGATAATCAGGTCTAAAGTTACTGCAGAACCATTTCTAAAACTTCAAAAGTTGAATCGATTTTTGGTGACAGTATGATGGTATGACGTTATGATGGTATAATGGTATGATGGTACGATGGTATGAGTTGAGCAGAGGGTTGAGATTTGGTTCGAGCTAAGTTGAGTTGAAGTTGAGTTAGGGTTTAGTTAACCTGCATTGGGGTTAAGTGGGCTGTTCGGTTGGGGAATTATTTAAGAGTTTATTTGATGTTAGGTTAAGGGTTAATTTGAAAGTTGATTTGGGATTGATTTGAGGGTTTGGTGGCTGTTAATCTGGTGATTGCGGTTAGAATTATATTGCGATTGTGATGGAGGTTGATTTATATATTGAGTTGAAGGCTGAGCTGAAGATTGAATTAAGAGATTCACCTCGTGATTAATGTGGGAGTTGAATTAATCAAGACCGAAGTTCTGACCACCTCATGAGGTTTCAGCCCTTTTTATTTTTTTACTATAAATTTACACAAAAAGTTTCTTGAACACTATTTACTCTAAAATAAATTTATCGGTTTTGAGTATGTTCTCAATTTTGCAAAATGTACTTCAAGTTTTCTGCAGTTTCAAGCTAATTGTGCATAAGTAGTGAATGCTTTCGTATTTTAGCACCAGTGATTTTCCTGCAATAATCCAATCAGATACTCTTCACAGATTTTATGCTAAAGTTGTACATTGATAGCAAAACATACCCTGCTACAAGTATGTTTTATGTAACAAACGTAATGCTAAACAATCACACAATATATCATTATCTAAAAACAACAGAAACATATTACATATTTGAGAATGTCGGACATTCGCATGGAATGTAGGACATTTGCATGCGCAGCAACGTGTATCTATCGTTTTAATTCAAATTCCTCAAGCTACAAATCTAATCACACAAATGTTGTTCAAAATAAATATAAAATGAAGAAACAATTTTCAAATTAAATCTTTAAACATCGATATACCTCTATACATAACACAAGATACCATAAATAATTCCAATACCTAGTTAGACAAAAGTTGACCGCACGTTAAAAATTATCATTACATTGTAAACGATTTGTCTATACAAGCAGTTCCATATTAAGCATAAAACAGAAAGACAACATATTTTCCCATCTTAGGCCAATTCACATATTATAACTTAAATATACAAATCTCAAACTAACCGCGCCGTGTACACATATATATGGTATATACGAGTACATAAACAAATAAAATTCCATACCATTCTTAATTTATCAAAAAAATAACAACAACCAACGTTAAAAAACTAAAAACTTAACTATTTTTATTTAATAAACTAAATAAAATAAAAAAACTAACAAAAACGTGATTTAATTATACAAACGTTTGACAAAATGATTCCTAATAACATCAAACTGTAGCTAAGCATAATAACACAAAAATATTTCAAATCACGCAATAAAATTAATTTCTGTCTTAATTACAATTATGTAGTAGCTAGCTACTTAACTAATATAAGAAATTAGGTCTATCCGAATCCCCGGTCGATACGTTTCCCTTATATCAATATGTAATGTAACAGTTTTTCACTAATTTGGACTAATTTGATGAAAATCATTTTGTTAGGGACGGCTACATTAAAGCAATTCACGAATAATTTATCAACCGGCGTATTAATGAAACGTCAATTTTGGAACGTTTTATTTTGGATTTATTTTTTTCCCAAGAAAACAGCTGCAAGCGTAACTAATTTGGTTGTCAAATAGTTCAATAAATACCCATTCATTATTACAGATTATATGCTTTAGCATCTGTCTTATTTAACCTCTTGAGGTTTGTGCAAAATTACAGTAAAAACTATATCAATATTTTGTAAGAGTGAGAGGAAAAATAAAAATAAAACAAAAGTTTACCGGTAAGATGGATGGACGGAAGAACGAACATGACATTTTAAAAATCAATGTTTTGAAGTCTGTTTGTTTGTTCCTACGCAATATTTTTGTGGGGTTCAAGGCAATGGAAAAAGTATTTCGCAGATGACTTTTAACATTTTATCTCCTGCAGAAGTCTAATCGAGGCAGTACAGCTAAAAGACTACCTACAAATTGCATTGCTATCCCAACCTATATTATTGACATAAAGGTTGGATCGATATGTTTGTCTCTGTGACTTAATTTATCGACAGTTATGTGAAAATCTGAAATAAGATTTTTTTTCGCGATTACAATACTTACCCAATAATACTTGGTTATAGTGGGAAAAGTAAAAATATTTTTTTTTAATTGAAACCTTCTCACTAACAAAATGATTAATACTTATATTAGAAAACTTCCCAGAAATTGTGAAAAAGAAAATATTGGAAGGAAGCAAAACCCATCCAAGTCGTACACTCATTGGATAAGAATGCGGTAAAGCAGCTACGGCTTATTAGAAAGGCTTATTAAAATAATCAGCAAACAGGGGGTTAAATAAAATAATCTAAACATTTCGTACATGGTGAATTGAACGTTTTCATTTTTTATTTTTTTTTTTATAAATAGTTGTAAGCTTATATGTGTTATTAATTTGTTGAGTGGAAATTAATTAATTTTTAATTTAATATAACTCTAGAAATGACAAATTTTTAATCGATTTAGGTTTGTATTTAGAAATTATAATTAAAGAATACTGTCACGTAATTTCTTTAAGTTTTTGTTTATATAATGAAACTTTCTGTTTAGTTTCAATTGGTTTTATTGGTAATTGATATGGTGATACCGTTTTACTTGATAAGGTATACAGCAGGTTTTTACTTAAACAGTAAAATATAATGCATTTACAGTAATTATAGTTTTCACAGATTCTTATACAAAATTTAAGTTTTGGTATCATTACCAAAAAGAGAAATTTAATTAATTGAATATAGTGTTTGGCGTTCTACAGACCACTGGTTAAGCGGTTTTGTTTAATACTTACTGAATTATTTTTAAATATATTTCATTAACTGACATTTCTGTACATTTTTATATCTTCAGTAAATTATCCAAGAATCGATGAAGATTCATCTATTGGAATGGTAGTTGTACTGTCTACCTGTGTACCTCGCAACTGATCAGTATGACGTCTCGTTCTTGTAACAGAAGTAGGTATCCATTTTGGACCAAACGAGTAGTTTCGTGCCCAAATTGTGGAACCGTTAGCCAATTTTCATCTGGTTTGTTCTTGAAAACGCGAATTTTGTCAGGGTGAAGATGATCGAAGAAAGTTCGAATAGAACGATTAAATAGAAGTTCGTCGGGTGCAATTGATGTGATTGCGTGATGCTGGTGCAGGAACTTCGCCAGACAATGTTGAATGTCCCAAGAACTCTCTTCCTTAAGAAAATCTTTTATTGTTTTGAACATTATCTCCGCCTGCCCATTTGAACGTAGATGGTATGGAGTAACATACACCGAGCGTATACCATTCATATCACAGAATTATCGAAATTCCGCGGAGTCGAACGCTGTACCGTTATCAGTCACAATGATCAATGAGTGGCAAAAATCTTGTGCAGAGCCTGTATGCCACAGGCAGCTGATGTTGTGGCCACTTGAACTACCTGTAACCACTTAAAATTAGCATAGGCATAATCTTGACCATGGTTTTCTCGTATCTTTTCATGGGTGCACTGGAGCCTGTGCCACCTCAGGACGAATTGATTAACAATTTTTATATAATTCCTTGGTAGTGCCTTTATTCTTACAATAACCGGATGAGCAGTGTATAGAGTGTACAAAATTCGTGCAAGGTGACATGGTGGAATTAATATTCTATATCTCTAGAGAACTGGATCTTTGGTTGTCAAAGCGGCAATATCATCGGCATGGACGATCGGCATGTGTACCGTATCTAGCTATAAGCAGAACAAACTTCATCTGTGACGATCGTAGTGCCTGGAACGAGAAGCCTACTAAGACCATCAGCATTTTCACATCCTTTCCGACACGCTAGATGAGTTTCAATATGTAGGCATTCAGGGAAGTAGGAGGGTGGAGTTGGAAAATCTGTGGTAAAACGACCGACGAGCGGTTTATGGTCCGTCTCACCGACGAGCGGCTTATGGACGCACAACACCCTCCCGTTCCCGTATGTAGCCAGTTCCATAGGGGGAATTATCGCATTCCAGCAACAATGGATACTTCTCACTAAATGGAATTAGTAAGTTGCTGCACATCAAAGCATCTTTAAGCGTATTGAAACTCGGTTCGGTAGGTCCCTATCTCCAGGAGATATTTTTGTGAAGCAGCTGCTGCAAAGGTTCCGCAAGTGGATGAGCAACCAATTTGACAATTATCTTGTTTAAGACGGATACGATAAGTTCACCTCCAATGCGCCATTGTGTGTTGTAATTGTTTGAACTAGCGCGGATGCATCGTATACGGTGGGTTTTTGGTATGCTTGGGCGAGATTTAGTTTTACAAGCACGGAACCATTTAGTATCGAGAGCTTTATTCACCATTGATTTGTAATAACCGCAAATTCTCACACTGCCATCGTTCTTCGGAACTGTTACTATGTATATGCGCAGTTCAGGTGCAAATAGGTGGCTAGATTCCACCACCATGGAAATCCCTAAAGGGTCGAACCAATCGACGCCAAGAACAGTGGTTTTATACCCGGTGGTGATGTATAATGAATTATATGATTGGTAGACTGGAAACTTATTTTATAGATCAATGTAAAACATCCCAAAATATCGATCGGATTCCGTTGGAAATCAACCAATTTCAAATTTGCTTCACGAAGTGGCGGTGATTTTTAAAATATTTTTTGAAAGGTTATCTTGTAGATAATACTGTCCCTTGAGCCAGAATCCATTTCGGCACGACACGGAACATGATTTATGTTGACGATAGCAGATGTATTAAGGAGCAAAAGGATTTGAAATACTTTTTACATCTCTGTAATAACGATTCGAATGCTTCTGGTTGCATTTTGTTTTATGACGGCTGCTGGCCATCGTACGGCCAATCCGTTGGAGGTGTTCCATTGTACGACAAAAAGAACACGTCGTAGTGAGGTATCGGCATGTGGATCGGTCATGGTCCTTCTCGCAGCTGAAATATCCTTGTGATCGTGACGTGATCACGCGTCTCGTTGATCACTAACTTTTCTTTGGTGCTATAAGATTTTCTAGCAACTCAAAAGTATTCGCCCCGCATATAGTGTAAGAAATGTGGCCCGCTTTAATTTCGCATCTTCGATTTTATTGGTCTCACAAAACAGTTCAAAACGCCTTGAATATGTGCCCCATTTATTTGGCTTCGTTCTTTAAACATTTTAAGGAAACCTTTAGTATGGTGGTAGGATTGCCTAGTTCATTTTCGTTTTTGTAATTTTTCAGCAGCAAATGTGTTTAGATTACGACAATTTATATTGAAGTCTGCAAGAAGATTCCTTAATTTTTTTTTAGCAAATGATCTAAATTGTCTTTTATTATATCTTTGAAAACAGGTATTGGATTTTGATGAAAGATCAAAAAATGTACATCAGTCAATACTGTTTATAAAAATGTTCGTGTTATTTTTGGTGATGTACTAGTGCTTAAGCAAAAGGTTCACTACCTCGATAGCAACGTTAGGAGCGAAATGGATGCAATGAAGAGAGGACATTGTTTTCGCTTAAAATTATCAATTAAAGATAATAAATCGGTGCTTGTAATACAATTCTCTACTAACTTCTAAATAAATAGATTTATGGGCCAATATTACATGGTTGCTAAAATTTTAAAAGTATCATGTTTACCTGGCTCTGATGGTTAATAACGGGTGAACATTCAACATAATTTGACCGCTGAATAATACAATATTATAAAAGCCGCCATGAAAATATTAAAGTGTAAAATGGGAGTTCAAATGTAAAAAACTAGCCCGTTTTTTGTCTGTGATATTCTTGATGATTTAATTAAACAATTAACATCATAAAGAGTTGAATTCGCCTGTGCAAATGGAATGTGTTAATTACAAAGTATCAAAATTAAAATTGTGTCTCAAAGAAGCAATTATTGAATGTGAGCTTGTAAGAGAGAATTGCCTTGCGATGATACCCTCATGACTCAGGTAATTGAGTTCTATATTAATAAATGTTTCCCTCAAGTTCTTACCACCATGTTCTACATTGAGGAATAAGTTGGCGTAAAGAATCTCTCGTTAAGGCTTAGATTTATAGATGAATTCCCGTGTTGTTATGGAAATTTATTTGACATGCTTCCAAATGATACGGTTATCAACAATAATCCAACATTTCCATTCTCGACACCTTTACCATTAAAATCTATACAGTACTTTTCCAAATGAAGCTATTGTAGCAAAAGGCGATGTTTCGGTGCAGACATTTGGCGTGCTGCAATCTCCTTTGGCGTGCAGCAATCTCTTAACTTATCAGAGGTTAACCTAAAAAAATCTCTAGCAGTTTCATTTGTTGTTTCCTCAAAATCATGGATACTACCAGAGCACCCTGTATTTTATAGAGCCATAATCAAAAAATCTGAGCTTTTTTAAGGAAATTAGAAACGAGGAAAAAACCAAACTTTTCATAGTAAAACACACAAAACATATGGGAAATCACTTTTTTTCCAATGACAAATTTTTAAATGAAAACGTTACAAATTCTTAATTATGATTTCTGAAATACTTTCATAAATATTTGAATTTCAACATATATGAATATCGTTTAAGTAAATCGTTTTCATTTTCTTGTAATAATTGATTTATTTAAACCAAAATATTAAAAAAAATTCATAACAACAGCATTCTGGTCAAATTAAAATAAAAGCTTACTACGATTCGTTTGGTCATTTAAGTCAATACACATTACATAGATGGCAGTGATGGCCGTAAACATTTTGAAAAATCATACCAATAATTACCACCTGGGGAAATTTCAAGCTCAAAAATTGTAGAAAAAGCAAAACAAATTCACAAAATATAGGAACGTGTGATAATTTTGCGATTAAATAATTTTTTTTTTCATATTTTTCTGTTACCATTTTAGACATCTTACGTACGCTAGTAAAACTAAAGATAAATTTAGCAAGTATTATTTTAAATTGTCAGAGCCAACTTTGATTTATTTTTCAAAATAAAAGTTCGAAAAAATATATTTTAGAAATAGTTTAATCTTAATATTTCTACTATTAATATTTACTTAATACCAATATGGCCTTCTTGAATATTGTTCTTAAAGATATGTAGAATACTTTTATACAAACATTTTATAATATTTTTGCTTTTTTCATTAAAAAACTTGAAGTTAAAAAACACCATTTTTACTATGGATTCCTATAGAAATCGGTGAAAAGTTATACCACACAAAAAGCTTCTAAAAAATACGTCATTAAGATTATGGCTCTATACTCTAGAAGGATCTGATACTACTCCAGAAAAAGCTATGCAAGTTGTTGCTTTATTGCAAGAAGGGCGCAATCAACGAGAAGTTGCGTGTCAGCTAAACCAATGAGCCAATCTGCTGCCGCAAGAGAATATAGAAGGTTTCAGGAATCTGGTACCTTCAATCATAGACCATATATCAACCGGTATCGGTGTACATCTGAGAGAGACGATCGATTTATCGTCATAATTAAACTGCGAAATTGCTATCTCACGGGCGTCGATGTGCAGCAAGAGTTAAGACAAGTTCGAAATGTAGCTGTTAGTCCATAAACAGTAAGAAGACGCTTAAAGGAGGCGCACCCCACTCCAAGATGGTCCGCCAGAGGCCTAAAATTGCGCAAATATCAATTGGAGCACCGAGCAATGGAGGTCCGTTCTATTCACTGACGAGTGCAGAATAGGTCTGCATGGTAGTGATAGAATCGACCGGGACTACCGACGTCCAGGAGAGCGATTTTTGCAGTGCTGTTTTCCTCGAATAGTCTCGCACGGCGTCGATTCGTGAATGGTGTGAGCTGGTATATCGCTTGAGGGAAAAAGAGATCTTGTTTTCTTACCTGGTGGAGGCCGTACAGGAGGTCTGCTCACTTAACGATATATCGACGACATTCTCTTGGATCACGCAGTGCCCTACACAGGATATAAAGAAGAATATTGTCATATTGATGCATGACAATGACCGGTGTCACACAGCTCGAACCACTCGGCAGTTCATGGATTAGGTTGAACTCGAGACAATGAGTTTTCTAGCCTTCAATCCAAACATGAATCCAATTAAGCATTTATGGAACGAACTAAAACGATGGTGTTGGAGCAAGGTCGTCCCAATGATTACACGATGTTGCGGTAAAATGACCTTGCGTTGCTTCCAATGACGAATAGGTATTTTGTCGATCTTATTTTGATTATAATCTATTATTTTGCACAATGATTTATTGCAAATTATTAAAATAGATTTTTATGAAAATAAAATTTTGAAAACAACCTTAAATTTTTTTTGTTTGTGTTCTTTATTGATCACTTGTTAATTTTGTAATAATAATAATTTTTGTTTTTACAAATTTCAATTGGTTTTTTTTGAAGGAGAAAAAAAAGTGAAAATTCGAAAGACCCAGTTTTCATAAATTTGTTGTATTAATATAATTCAGTTCAGTGGTTTTTTCGACCTTTCAGTTTTTTCGCAGAGATATTATAATCCTTCTTCATCTACTAAAATCTATATAATAACAAACAATAAAAATGTCAAATTAGAATTCTGCCTAAGTTATGTATAAATCCAATTAAATTCCAATAAGATTTTATATAATTTAATGTAATTACAGGTTACTTAATTTAACGATAATAAAGCGTAAGATCTAAGATAAGTATTTTGATAAATGTATATATATGTGCATAATTCAATTCATAAACTTAATATAAATTTTCTTTTCTTTTCAGAAAATATATTCGCGAGTTGGATGGTGTCAATATAAAATTTGATAAGGTTGTGACTCAACAGATGGGTCCAAGCCAGAAATCCGGTATCATCTAACATCAGTGACCTCACGATTGCGTTGCATGAGGAGTGGGGTGCAATCACCCAAGTCTGCAAACCGCATGCGAACCATTGTAGGTGCAAGGGAGGGAGGGGGCAATTCTTAGTATTACCTTGTTAAAATTGTTTTTGGTTTGATTCACGTTTTTGTTGTAATTTAAATTTAAGTATCCCTAATATTTTTTTTTCATAATCATCAATTTTGGTTGCGTTTTCATTCAAAATTCTTTATAGAAAAAAGTAATAAACCAATTTTCATAAAAATAGGGTAATTTTAAAGTAAAAATATCTAGCTTTAAAAAAAATTATGGAGCGCTGAAGGTTTAAATTGAAGTTGCTCAGGAGAGTATAGTACAGTCATACCGGCATACCAGCAAACCATCACACTACTGTACCATGTTACCATAATACCTTCATACCACCATAAAATCATACCGCATATCGTCACACAATCATACCATCAAACCATCAAAATCCAAGACACAAACATTCCATCGTAACACCCCACAAAATTATACCATTACATCAACATACCATCATATCATCATAACTTCATACCTACATACCATTGAACCGTTATACCATCACACTACATTTCCATCATACCATCACACAGTCATATCATTAAACCATCGTACAATCACACAACCATACCATTTTCACAGTAACTGATAATCGTAAAGATGGCTAGATCGATGATTATTGTATCATGTAGAGAACTCTTAGGCGATCATTTGTGATCAATCCCTATATTAACGCGACCCTCAGGAAAAAAGTTATCGATTTTACAAAGTCGCCCTACACCAAAACTTTTGTATTTGGAGGATTGATGGCCAGTAACTGATAATCGTAGAGATGTCTAGATGGATCTGATTATTATATCTTCAAGAGTACTCATAGGCGATCATTTGTGATCAACCCATCAGTTATTTATTGTGAATTGTTATGCCTTGATAATTTTGTAACTATTGCCAGTATGGCAGATCTAATATCATAATATTTTTGTGTTGCCAGTTTCAATGCCCAGTTGGAAAATATGGAGATAAATGGCTTTTTGCTAACTGTTTATATTTTTTAATAGGTCTATTAATTATCTGATTCAAGAATATTAGTAGAAATAACCTTCTTATCACAAAGTTTCTTTTCCCGTTTAACATTATTTTTGTTTTTATTTTTGCCTTCGTCGAAAATGTCAACTTGATCGGCAACGAATTTCATCTCCTTCTCCTGTTTATCAATTTTTTTCATCTGTGATTATACTAAATCCTCTAGCTTTGGCAATGATTATACCTTTGTGTTCACATTTTTTAGAGACATCAGCATCTTCTAATTCGTTTTAAAAATTCTCATTTTTATTGGTTTTATACTTCATTGGAATCCTATTGACAAAAATGACATCAAGAGGGCTCTGCTATTTGCGAGCAATGATTATTTTTTTTGGTTCGTGGTACAACTTTGCTTGCAAATTCAGGTGCTTGAGAACCGTTGTCTGTAATTTGATGAATTTTCCGTACAGTATTTCTATCCCGGTAGTTTTTCGCGCGAATCGCAGCTAATTTTTTCCGATTAGTTTCAATGTCTTGGGTAGCGTTTTTCTTTGATTGTTCGTTCTTTGTATCAGATTCTCCTGTATCCATAGCGTTTTGTTTTTCAAGTTCTTTTTTCTTTTCAAGGTACTTTCCCTGATATTCCGCGCGTTTTCTCTTTCTTTCAGCGACAGAATTTTCGTCATCCACCAATTTGTTTTTTGCGTTACAATTTCTGTTGTACTCTGCTTTCTTCCTTTTCCTCTCCATACTTTGTTCGTCAATGCCCATTTGTGGAGTTTCTTCATCACGATCATTGTTCTCGAACTCGGAATCACTATCATTATTTTCAATTTTTTCTGGGAGGTGAGATGCAGCATTCCTCGTATTTATGTTGGACTTGTTTTCTAAAAATCTATTAACTTGATGTAGACCCCCTATTTCAGTGTTAGATTCCCATGTCGATTCCGTTGTCAATAAGTTCGAGTGTCGTTCGTCCATATTGTTGATTTCTAAACAAAAATAATCAAAAAACAATATGTAGTCCCGGATTACAATTTTCTATATAAAAAACAACATATTATAAAACTCAAAGAATCTTTAAAACTCAATATTCTGTCTAAACTTTATTAGGAGAAAAAATATTTTATTTATCCCCTGTACATTCCTTCCGCATCTATCTCCCGAAATGTCGACTTTTGTGTCAACCAAACAAATATATTATTTATATATTTATTTACGAAATAAAAATTTTTCGCTTGGTTCAAAAAAATTCAATCGCGAGAATTGACGTGTATAAAAAAAAAAAAATAATCTCCTGTGTGTAGTCCCATTTTCAAAGTGTTTTTTTTTTAATATTTAAATTTTTTGTAGTAGTTTGGATTTTACTAGTTACGCGTGACGCGGTTTCTCGACCAATACCCCATCCCAATGTGTACAACGGGCGCAAAGAAGTATAACTTCAAAAAAACTATTGCCCGAAAATTTTAATGAACGAGCGATGACATGACGAAATTCGAAGAATTATATTCGACGTTTTTGTAACAAAGTTCAAAACAAGGTAGCGCGTCGATCATAATTTTTCGTTACATATTTTCGTTATTTGTGACAAAGTACACTAGAATTCGTCTACAAGTTTGACATTTTGACGTCTTGAATTATGTGGACAAAATGTTAATATTTTGATAAAAAGTTTTTAAAGATAAGTATTTAGTTTCTTTCTCGAAACTTTATTGTGTGAGCGTCTCATTTTAGTGAAGTGTTATAAATTTTACAATTTTCTTTTAATTTTAATTAATTTGTATTTTATTTAATTATATCTTATAGTTTATTTTGATTTGTTTATTTTTTATCAGTCGGGTAAGTCTTTTCATAGTCTTTTTCTATCCACAAAATAATAAATCCACGTAACACAAGCAAGGAGGGACAAAGTACGCAGTACTTTGTACCTCTAACATTTACTTCTACTGATTTCTCAGATTCCGAAGATGAAATAAATACTAAAAAATCAAAAATTGTTTTTAATAATGAAATAATAGTAAACGGTGAATTTGATAAAAGTCCCAATATGTTAAATAAAAGGAAAATTAATAATAATAATAATAAAATTCACGTCGCAGTTTCAAAAAATACAGTAACAGCTCCAACATCATCTTCAACTTTATCTGTTGATTCATCGAATAACTGAAATATGCCGTCAGTTACTGCTGGAAAAATTAATCTATATAACCGATCAGATAATGGCCCATTTACTGTATTTATCAGTAAAGAGAATTTAAATATTGTTCTTTTAGCTAAAGCCCTTAAAATAAATAATTTTAAAAATGTCAAAGATATCTCTAGCGTTAGCAAAAATGTTGCTAAGGTTATCTTTAATAATTTTGAAGACGCAAATAATTGTGTCAAATCAGATATCTTTAAAAAATTTGATAATTATACGACATACATTCCTAAAAATTTTACATCTTCTATTGGTTTAATCAGGAACATTCCTATTGGGCTTTCTAATGAAGAAATACAAGAAAATATTAGATCTAAATACCCTATTTCTAAAGTAGAAAGAATGACTAAATGGAATAGTGCCACTAAAACAGCTGAGGAAATTGAATTGGTTAAACTAACTTTTGAGTCTGGAACTATTCCATTCAATGTCATTTTATATGATAATCTCTTATTAAAGGTAGAATATTTTATACCTAATCCATTATTTTGTAAAAAATGTCTAAATTACGGACATACAATTTCTAAATGTAAATCTAAAACTAATAGATGCCTAACGTGTGCTAATACTATAGAGGACGAACAAGAACACGTTTGTGACATGAAATTTTCTTGTAAATTTTGTGGAATGGGTCATGTTACTAATTTTTTCAGATGTAATGAACGATATAGGCAGAAACAAATTAGGGAACATATGATTTTAAATAAAACTAGTTTCAGATAATCCAAAAGCCACCTTTATGGTAGCCAACAAAAAGTCCCTAAACAAATAAATTTCGCTAATGATATCTGTGTTGAAAATCAAGCCTGGAAAAATAACAACTTAATGAATTCTGATGCTAGAAAAATTCAAATCCTAAATAAATTAGTAAACGAATTAAAAAATCAATTAAATGAAAGAGATTCTATCTTTAATGATGTCAAATCACTTTTAAATAATTCCGATGACTTTAATAAAAATCCAGCTAATTTAGACTCACTTAAAATTAAATTAAATAAATTTATTAAAACATAAACTTTTCTTTTTCCAGTTTTTATTTTCATTTTATTCTTCCATTATGTTACCTTTAAAAATTTTACAAATTAACATTCGTAATTTAAATAGTAATAAAGATCTATGCCGATCTATGAACCGTGGTATAATAATGAGTTGATAAATCTAAAAAATAGAAAGGCTCATAAGAAATATAAATTGCATCCTAATGTTGTTAATTACAACTCGTTTGATGTATTACGTAAGAAGTATATATGCCTAAACCGATTTCTTTACAGCTGTTATATTCTGGAAATTGAATCATTAATTAAATCGAAGCCAAATAATTTTTGGCATTTTGTTAACAACAAAAGTAAGTCTAATGGGTAACCATTAGATTCTACGATGTATTTAAACGACCGTTCCTGTGATAACATACAGGATACTTGTAATTTATTTGCTGATTTCTTTCAGAGTGTATATAGTTCGAAATCAAATCTTGGTAATTTCAGTAATGTTGCAAGTAATTCTAAGTTTTCAATGTTTCGTCTGGAAGTGGATACTATTTTATCCGAATTGTCTAATATTGATATTAACCAAAGTGCCGGTTTCGATTCTATTCCACCCATTTTTCTAAAATTAACTGGTAAGGTAATTTCTTCCCATATCTCCGTACTATTTAATAAAAGTCTCGCTGAGAGTTGCTTTCCTATTGCATGGAAACGCTCACTTATTAAGCCAATTTTCAAATCCGGATCTCGAAGCGATGTCGAGAACTATAGAGGTATTTGTATTCTTTCAGTTTTACCAAAGCTTTTTGAGAAACTAGTTAAAGATCAATTATTCTTTCATGTTAAGACTTTCATTTCTTCCAAACAGCATGGATTTTTCCCTGGTAGGTCAACTATTACTAATTTAGTTTTGTTTACTAATTGTATTTGAAGGGCTCTATTAAATGGTAATATTGTGCAGGTCGTTTACACTGATTTTTGTAAGGCTTTTGACAAGATCGATCATGACTTGCTGTTGCGGAAACTTATTTCATTGAATTGTAACTACTTGCCAGTTGATTGGAATAGATCTTATCTAAAATCCAGAACACAATTTGTGAAAATTGGCAGCTTCACTTAAAGAGTGATTGATGTTTCTTCAGGAGTCCCTCAAGGCAGCCATTTGGGTCCCATGCTCTTCATTCTTTTCGTAGACGATGTGGTCAACTGTCTAAGTCATTCCGACATTCCCATTTATGCGGACGATATAAAAATCTTCCAGACTATTTCTTGCGCCAATGATGCACTTGACTTTCAGTCTGACCTGACAAACTTCAAGGCTTGGTGTACATCGCATAATTTGATTCTAAACATCTCCAAATGCAAAACAATGTGTTTCACCCGCGTAGTCTTACCCACTAGTTACGATTACTTCTTTGATGGTTGTAGTATTGAAACTGTTGATACTTTTAAAGATTTAGGTATAACCTTTACTTCGAGTTTATCGTTCCATAGACATGTTGAGGGTTGCATTTCTAAAGCGAATTCTATGCTTGGATTTGTTAAAAGGTTTACTAAGGATTTTCATGATCCTTACGTGATTAAAACTTTATATGTCTCTTTTGTTCGTTCATTGTTGGAATATGGTGTTGTAATATGGAATCCGTTTTATATTAACTATTCAGATCGCATAGAAAGGGTTCAGAAGCGATTTTTAATGTACGCACTACGAAGGTTGCCTAGAGACGCGAATGTACCTGCTTTCATACTCCCAGCGTATCGAGGTAGATGTAAATTAATAAATATGGAGCCGCTATTTATTCGTAGAATTGAAATTAGCGCAATGTTTATTCGAGATTTATTGGTGTCTAAAATCGATTGTTCGGAAATTTTGAGTTTGCTTGATATATATACTCCATTACGTGTGCTGCGCGATAAAGATTTCCAAATTATGTTGCCGTTTTGTAGGCAAAACTACGGTAAATGTGAGCCGGTTTATCATTCTTCTGCTTCCTTTAATAAAGTACGGCCGGCTTTTGAATCTGTCTAGAAATGCATTTAAGGAATTGATGTCGAAGCTTTTTTTGAATTATTGGTAATCTTTGTAATTTTTACGTTATATAATTTTATTAAATTTCTTATTTAAGTGATGTAACCAATTATGTATAAGTTGGTAATAAATAAAATAAAAAAAAAATATCATTATATACAATCCAATCATATTGATATCGTTATTCTATCTGAAACCTGGACAAATCCAAATAGTAATTTGAATTTAACAATTATAATCTTGTTACTGATGATAGACCAGATGGTTTTGGCGGTGTAGGCTTTTTAATACATAAAAAAATTTCTTGGAGAATTATTGATTTAAACTTTCATTACATCCGTTTTCAAGCTTTCAAAATTAACCTCAAATTTAAAAACATTAATTTTAATATCTTATATTTTTATAATAATTCTGTTATTAGACCTCAGGAAATCATTAATGAATTTGAACATCTTATAACTCAGAATCTAGATAACTGTTTAATAGCTGGAGACATAAATATTCATAATAGTCTTTGGGATAGTTCATTGTCCCCTACTTACGACAAGGTGGGTGATAAGATTGCAGATATAATCACTGCTAATAATATCTTTTTATTAAATGACGGATCTCATACAAGGCAAAATTTTTTCAGAAATAATTCTGCAGCATTAGACATTACTTTGTGTTCAATCAATCTAATTGAAAAACTATCATGGAAAGTAGATCCCAATAATTTAGGAAGTGACCATCTCCCAATACTAATTAACTTTAAACTAAATTATTATCAAAAAAAACAAATCACAAACTGGTCAAAAGTATTGAAAGACTTTGATCTAAATTCTATTAATGATAAATGCAATATTGAAGAACACTTAGAAAAATTAATTTCTGAAAATACTTCTATTATTACAAGTAAAAATACTTTTAAACCTAAACCTTGGTGGAACGATCTTATACAAAGACTATGGAACATAAAAAAACACAAACAACTAATTTATAATTTAAACAAAAACATTTTTACCGCTATTGAACTAAAAAATCTATACAAAAACTTAAATTAACAATCAAAAGGGAAAAGAAAAAATCTTGGAATATGTTTTTAATAAGAATTAATCACAAAACTAATAATTCTGATCTCTGGAACAACATCAATAAAATTAAAAATAAAAAACAGTCCAACTACAGAATCCTAGAAGATCCCACACTAGCTACTAATTTTCTAAATTACAATTTTCCTTTCTCCTTTGAATCCCCTCATAATCTCTCTAATAACTTCAATCCTACTATTATTCCTGCGGAATTTAATAACATTGAAATTCAATAAACTCATTTTAAAACGAATTAATGATCATCTAATCTCCCATAATATTCTTAATTATTACAATTTTGATTTTAGAAAAAAGAAAAGTATTACTGACTATTTTGTAGAAATGTTTAATTTCATCATCTCCCTCAAACAACAACAAAAAAAAATTGTTTTAGCTAACATTGACATTTCCAAAGCTTTTGATAATGTAGATAAAAATATTTTATTAAACACCTTTAAAAACTTCAATTTCTCTAATAACATTACACATTGGATTTCTCAATTTCTTACAAACAGAATTATATCTATTAAAAATATCAATCAAGCTTCCATTCATTACACTAATAAAGGTATTTCTCAGGGTGGCTGTTTGAGTCCTTCCCTTTTTAATATCTATACCACTTCTTTACACGACATCAATAACCCCTATACAAAAATTTTCCAATATGCCGATGATATTTGCATTATAATTTCTGCCGATAATCATTATAACTTACAATTAATAACAGATTCTACTTTACTCTCATTAACTAATAAATTACAATCTTTAAAACTAGAAACTAACTCTGATAAATCTCATTTTTTAAGACTATTCACTATTAAAAATAATTCCAAATCTCTAAATTTAAAAATTAATAATATCTACATAAAAGAAAGATTAACTACTAAGATACTGGGTACAACTTTAACAAATAGACTCTCATTATCAAATGATTACACAAACTTAAAAGCAAATATTTCCAACTCCATTAATTTACTTAAAACTCTCACCCATTTTAATGGAGGTGTAAATCCTGAAACAATGATCAATATTTTTAAAGCAATATTTAAATCAAATCTTGAATACACATATGTTTTTACAGACACTAAATATAAAAAAGATATTAATATCTGTCAATCTATTAAAAATGCTTGTCTGAGAGCTTATCTAGGCTTTTTAAGAACTAATCTAATTCCGGCTATTTTATCTGAATCCCTAGAAACATCTTCAGATCTAGATTTTATTAAAAAATCACTAATTTATATTTCCAAAAATCTATATAATAATTCCAAAATCGGTAACGACATTAAAAACAATAGATCTCTTCATAAACTTGACTGACTTATATTCTAATTATACTTTTCTTTCCAAAATTAAACCTTTTCATATAAAAAAAAACTTCTCCCACTAATTTTAGCATCATAACAAATATTGAAGGAATCACAAACAAAAATTTTATAAACCATTTTGAACAATATACATTATCTATGGCTGAAATTAATAAATATAATAATTTCGCAAAAATGTACACAGATGGCTCTATAATTAACAATAAACCAGGAATTGGAATTTTTAATGAGGATAAAAATTGGAAATTTGCCATCCAACTAAAAAACCCTACTTATATTAAAAATATTGAAACCATTGCTATTAAAATTGGAATTACTATATCTCTAATCATCAAAAACAATACTATTATCATTATTACTGACTCTCAAAGTTCTTGTATTTCATTAAAAACGACTCTATTACACTTTACAAATAAACACTATGAAAATCAAATTATTGATACTATCGGCCATAACCAAATTAAAAATTTTGTCATTCATTGGTTCCCGGGTCATTGTGGCTTAAAAGGAAATACTATAGCAGATAGTTTAGCAAAAAAAGCAGTTTTTTCTCCTACTCATTTTCTTGATAATGAACCAACTCTCACAGACCTATTTAACGATATCTCCAGATCTATAAATAATAAGTGGAAGGAAAACTACACATTAATGTGTAATTCATCCGGCCACTTTTATAAACAAATTTGCCCTTCTCCAAGATCATCTATCCTATTTAAAGACTCTAATTTTACAACCTGTTAAACCAGGTTAATTTACAGACTAATCTCTAGTCATACAGTTAACAAGAAATTTAAATTCCTTTTGGGACTTGAATCCACATCTAATTGTGAGATTTGCAACACCGTTGAAGATAACAAACATATTATTAACGATTGTGTCATATATAATAATATATGAAATAATTTTCCACTTTTATACAGAAAATCCTTATTAGATATCTTAAAGGACCAAAAGGAAGAATATAAAATATTGTGTGATTTTGTGGATTGAATAAATTATAAACTATGAATTAAGACTACTTTTAATTTTTATTGACTTTTTCACACAATGATTTTTCTTTTGGAATCATTTCATTTTATTTTATTTTATTATAATATTAAGATTTATGAATATTATATAATTTAAATCTTAATTTAAAAAAAAAAAAATAAAAATAAATAAAAAAAATTAACAAAAAATTAAAAAAAAAATTAAAAAAAAAAATGAATTATAAATTAATATTTTAATTTAAAAACTTTTATTTTTATATGTATCCTTCATCTTCTTTCTAATATTCTTTATTTATTAACTTTCATTTAATCTAATTTAATTATCAAACTTTGTTTTATATAATTATGCTTTATTTTATTATTTAATTTATTAATTTAATTTGATTATGTACACTTTATTTAACCCTCCAGAACCTCCCCTGAGTGGTCTCTGGAAATTTTTGGCTGTTTCTCAACTCACTGGTCTTATGGATTGAAAGATCTGACCTGAGCAAATTTATAAAACAATCAAACAAACAAACAAACTATTGAAGATAAGTATAAATAATTTGTTTACATTCAAATTAAATAATTTATTAATTATTAAATCTATTTTTCAGGATAAACAAAATTTACACAATACTAAAGGGTAAGTATGTATCCAATCTACATGTTAATTTATATTGTTGTTTGTTCTATTTTACGATATGTTGGTTAATGTTTTCAGGTATGAGATTTGAATGATTTGGTAAGTAGGTATGTTATGACCATTAGTTTCTAATACATTTTAATTATTTATTTAAATGCTTAAACATATATCTATACGAAATTAATTTCCATTTTATATTAGGAACGCTGGTAAACGATTTTGGCGTTAACATGCCCGCAGCCTTAAAGTCTGTGTACTTTAAATGAAAAACACACAATTACATCTAATGACCATCCAGGATGTATCTTTACAATAAAATGAAACTGAAATGATTATAATGTATTATTGAGTTTAAAATAGTAAATGGTAAAATTAGCTTGAATATGTAGTGTCTAATGGAAAATAACTAATTATTGATAATTTTAGAGTGGTAAATTATTAACAAAAAATTGTATTATTGAAATTAATTAATTTGAAAAATAATGAATTAATTGAACTCATCCATTGAAATAAAATTAATTTGAAAAACTTGAAACTGATTTTATGTTACACTGATTTTCAAATTGAAAATGGTTTCAAGTTAATTAGTAATTAGAATTAGACAAAATGACATGGATTTAGATAACAATAACCTTGAAAAATGGTTTAAATTAAATAATAATACAAAACTAAAAGAAAATGATTTTGAAATTGAAATGCTAATTAACAAATTCCACAATGATCCAGGGAACAATAAATTTGATATTACGATGAATTGTCTAACTGAAGTTAAATAATTGAAGTTAAATAATTGCTAATGAATTTGGAATAAATCAGTAAATTATTAACTAATGTATAATTAAAGTTTAACAATAATTGATAACTTTGAAACTAATTAATGACAAAAAAAATAAAAGTTAATAAATTCAAAAAACAATCAGTTTACATTTTTAACGTCAATCAACAAATAAATTTCACAATGAGCCTTTGAACTAAAAACTAATGTGTAATTGCAATTAGTTCATAGTTTTGAATTTAGTACAAGATTATGAACTATAAATAATTAATTATCATTAAATTTTGACACTCATTTTGAACCTAACATTGATGACTAAGTAGTTTGAAATTAAAATACCATCAAAAGCAGAGTAGATTTATCATTCCTACCAGCAGTCAATCTATCGACCAATTGGACGACCCTTTACAATACAACTATTCTTCAGGAAGTGCCAAATGAAGGAGAATTTACTGTTCTCCACAAGAAAATAGCTGAATTATAAGATGCTAGTGTAAATGTATCAAAGCATGATGTGCACCACTACGCAGTGACATATGTATATCATAGTTGGGTTTATCCTAATAGGCGTAATAGCATACCTTTGTAAGGTCAGAAGAAGAGCGCCAAGGCAAGATGACTACAGGCTAGAGGCCCCAGCAGCTACCGGATAGAAATGTTAACTCAGCGAGTCATGTGTGCCATACAAATCAATACATCCGCGGAGCACAAATCACTTATAATAGATTACGCCTTGCGCACTTTGCCTATTTGGATTATAAAATAAACGGCAGTCAAATGACGTCAATTGAGACTGAACAGTTTTGTTTCACAATATCGTTGTATGTAATTGAATCTAAAAATTAAATTAAGTTAAATAAATAATGCGGTGCGCCGTATTTAATTGTTGTAATAACAATATAAATAATTGTTCATATAGTTTTCATTCTTTTCCAACAAATAAAAATAAGACATTGTTGAAAGCATGGATCCTGTTTTGTAGGAGGAAAGAAATATTCAACCATAATACATCCAGAATTTGTAGCGCCCATTTTACTGACAATGATTTTGCAAACAAGTTAGAGCATAAAATGGGTAAGAATTATTATAAAAAATTTTGTTAGTTGAGTTGTAATTCTAATATTATATCAAGGATTTTCAAAAATTCTAAAATTAAAATCGGGTGCGATGCCAACTTTGCGACCAGTTTGTGAAGTGAACGAAAGAGTTTTGATAAAGGAATCAAAATCGATTGTCTCGAATCCAAAGACAAGAAGACAAAAAAATGATTAAATCATTACTTGATGAATCAAATTTCAGTTAACCCGAGCTTGTGTATTGCGAATCAAATGATTTAGAAGAAATGGTATATGATAATAACAATGGTCGGGAAGAGCCAGAAAAATAAATAAATAAATCGGAATTTGATGCCTTAAAGGACGAGATGTATGTATTTAGTTTGTTATAAAACATGAGAATTAACCGCTATAATGTTATCATAATTTTAGGGACAATTTTAAACAGAAAAAGCTTACCAAAATTCAAAAGTTAAAAGCCGAAATTCAAAATTTAAAAGACCATGCAGACTTGCTTAAAATGAATTTAGAGAGAAAAGATTTTGAACTACAGAATTTAAAAAGTAAATTGAGAGAACTATTTACACCAGGCCAGATACAAAAATTAAAAAACGGCATTAATAAACGTATGCAATGGGCAGAAGCTGACATCGCCAGATCTATTACACTGTATTCGGCCAGCCCTAGAGCTTATAAATTATTAAAACAAAAGCAATTTCCTCTTCCTGCTGTCCGCACTCTCCAGAAATGGGCACAACAAATTAATATTTCTCCAGGGATTCTTGAACCGGTTATGAAAATTATGAAGGCAGCAACTGAACTAAGTGAATCCCAGAAAGTTTGTATCTTGAGTTTTGACGAAATGAAGATTAAGGAAACTTATTGCTACGACCGGTCATCGGATTCCACGTATAAACCTGCAAAATATTGTCAAGTTGGAATGTTGAGAGGTATACGTGAATTATTATTACTATTGTACATTTTATTTTAATAAAATGAATTCTTATCAATTTCAGGGTTAATCTCCAAATGGAAACAACCATTTTATTACGATTTCGATCGTAAAATGACGAAACAAATTTTATTCGAAATATTACAAAAAGCGGAAGATTGTGGTTACACTGTGGTGGCTATAACTAGTGATCTCGGAGGAGGTAATCGAGGGCTATACAAGGAACTTAACATAGAAACACATAAACCATGGTATGATTATTAAATTATATTTATCATGTAAAATTTATTAATTTTTTTTTATTAGGTTTATCTTTGGAAATAATAAAATATACGTATTTGCGGACGTATCTCACCTTATTAAGCTTATAAGGAATCATTTTATTGATAATGGTTTTTTGATAAACGGTAAATGCGTAAAGAAACAAATAATTTTGAAACTTCTATCGTGTACATCAACAGAACTGACCATTACTCACAAAATTTCCAGTAACCATTTAAGTGTTGCTCAAGCAGAAAGACAAAAAGTCAAAATGGCTACCAAACTTTTTTCCCATACCGTAGCACAAGCTCTCTCGAGGGCCATCGACCTACGATTGATAGAAGACGAAAATTGGGAAGAGTGTTACAATTTATTTAAGCTTGTACAATTGGAAATATTTTAATATTATGTACATATTTAAATCATTATTTTTTTAGACTAACGATTGGTTTGATGTGATGAACGTCAGAGTATATTCTGCTGATTCCAGAGAGCGAGTTCAGGCCTACGGGCTAGCAATTAAAGTGCAGAATGGCATCATAGATAGGATGACCAAAATGATGAATGAGATGCTAGTATTGGGAAAGAATACATTACTACCGTTTCAAAAAGGTAAACTATTTTATGTTAATGTATTATTATTAAAAATTATTATAATTTTTTATAGGAATTATTCAATCAAATACCGCATTAAAATTGTTGTACGAAGATATGAAACAACGTTTCAATTTTAAATACATTTTGTCGTATCGTTTAAACCAGGATGTTTTAGAAAATTTTTTTGGTACTATCCGTGCAAAGGGTGGTCTGCACGATCACCCTGATAGGCAGGAATTCAAATACCGTTTGAGATCCTACATTTTGGGGCATAATGAAGGGGCAATATCTGAAAATGCAAATGTGGCAATTGACGATACTCCTGATTTGGTAACATCAGAATCAACGCTAACAGGTAACAAAATTAGCTTTCGTCTTAATAAATTTTTAAAATTTTCTTTCAACAATTTTTAGGACAAATTTTTAGAAATGTTTCTGGGTTAAACGAAAATCCCGAAGATTTTCAGGAAGATAATTATTTTTCATTGATGGAATATGACGGACGGAATCTTGCTGGATATATATGTCATAAATTGTATAAAGAAGTCCCCAATATTCGAATACATTCCACATTCCATTCGGTGAACCCCCATTTCTCTTATACTTGGGTTGATCAATTAAATGAAGGGGGCCTGTCAAAACCCACTCAGAGTATGATGATACACATGTCCTCGTTGGAATCTATTTTCAATGATGCAAATGGGGATGAATTATTAATAACAAGGGACTATCAGCAGCATCTGTTGTTATTAGCAAAGACATCGACTGTGATAAAAGAGTAAAAAAATTATTCTTTAGGGCAAGAATGTTTTTCAGAATTAGGAAACTAAATAAAGAAATGTCTGAAACAAAATCAAGAAAAAGAAAATAGAAAAAAATTATAACTTTAATGTGTTTTTAATATAAAATATAATATTTATCCAAAAACTAGTTTTCTATTTACATATATTATACATTTATTAGACAAATTCCTTATTTTTCATACAATTCCTTTGCAATATTTTACTAGCAAGTCTCAGTTGACGTAATGCGCAGTAAACTACGAAAACGAAATCCACGAAGGCGTAATCTATTATAAGTGATTTGTGTCCGCGGA
Source organism: Tipula vernalis (assembly GCA_958295665.1). NCBI lineage: Eukaryota > Metazoa > Arthropoda > Insecta > Diptera > Tipulidae > Tipula > Tipula vernalis. The sequence goes on along the minus strand of OY282560.1, from coordinate 191,409,676 downwards.
GTATGTTCAACCTTGTGAACAGTTTTTTATACATTTGCAGAAATTAGATACTGTATGCACTATGCAATATATTGCATCTTTTTTTAAAATACCATATTTCATTATCAGCAGTTTTTACCTATAAATTTGTACAAATTACATTAATTATATAATTAATGTACAATTAGCATATTTTTATACTGTTGTTGTAAAAGGCATACTATTTAAACAACGCAAACAAATAAAATTTAGTGTTTCTAAGTTTACTCAACAAGACGTTATTTTTGTCCAGCACTGACCAACGGTAAGCGGAAAATAACGTTGAATTAAACAATTTGCATAAATTAAGAATGGACAATGACCTACATTTTGTTTTTAGTTTCATTTCCGGACAAGGGACCGAAGATGGTTTAGTAATTTCAAACATTGAAGGTTAGCCGTTCAATTTAATATTGTGCTGATTTCCGTCATAACCCTTTTAGCTCCAAGAAAATGCCTCCAGTATTTACATAACTCTAGTATGGACCATGGTCAACGTTTAGTAATTAGTCTTTTTTCCGAACAATTTACTGAAGATGGTTTAGTAATATAATTATTGAACATTAATTAACCTTTGATTACAAACCTGTAGTGTACTGAATGGTATCTTTTAAATTTGAATTTGATTGGCTTTTGTGAAACAACATACGTGACTAATACATATTTACAATTTTAGATTTAGCAAAAATTTCACGTTTAAAAACAGGCTCGTGAATTATTTGCAAAAAGTTTGGTAAGTATTTGTTTTTGCTTTTTAGGAAAGGTTTAGGAAAAAATTAGATAAGGTATTCGTGGCCTTCTAAACTAAAGTTGGAAACCTGAAAATGTGTATAATGCCCTAGGCTCCAATTTTCAATACTGGTTGCGTAAGACCGCATTTGGTGCAATGTACCGTGAGAATGATAATAGCCGAAGCAAACGCCACCGTACTTTTAAGCCATATAGGTATAACTGTAGTAGGTAGAATACTTAAAGAAAGTGATAACTTGGTTTTTAGTACTCTACAATCTCTTGCGTCATTTAAACGTAATAAATAAGAGGTAAATATGGTTAACAAAGTTTATTAATTTATTTTTATAAATCTATAAAGATTTCTATAAATTATCTATTTATTTGACATTAATGCTGTTTAGTATGCTTGTTTGGCACTATACTTTTCAAAATGCTAATGCATAATTTTTTCTCTCTATACACTTAAAACATCTCGTAATAATTTTTGATTTATTGATAGAAAATTTATGACTTTAAAAGCAAATTTAAATTACTGAAATTACATAGTTAATTAAGAAAATTCCCTAAGCGATAAAAAAAATCACTTTAGTCGATAAAAAGATGAATTATTTTGACATTTAAAGCGTCGTTTTAGTTTATTGAATGTAAAAGGTTGCGGCCACTAAAGCGATGGCATAATACCTACATCTAAATGACAATATGAATTTTTATTTTTATTTTAAATGAATAGATTGGAAAAATTTATAAATTGCTTTCATCCACTTATGTGTATATACCATTCACGTTTCTAATTCCTATATATATATATATTTTTATACTCGTACATAAAATAAATTGCTTTAAAAAGACAGACGGAATCAAATAAATAAATAAAATCCAATTAATTTACCAATAAGTCAATTAATATTTATTGTTAAAAATAAAATATAAAAATATCAACAAGCACACAACAAAACATATATAATATAAAATAAAAACCAGAAGCAATAAGAAAAACTTGAACTTGTCTCCATTTCACAAGAGACAAATGTAATAAAATCCGTTTAAACCACTTATATTCAAGAATCTCAACAAACCGCACCACCAAATCGTTTCTAAATGGGATTTTAGTTTACGTTTCTTTTATAATTTTCATTATTAGTATTATTATGAGGAGACATAAATTACAGACATTTGTTAGTTTTTGGTGTTGTTGTGCTGGTCGTCTTGTGCGCATTCATCTTATATACTTATATGTGTATGTATACGAATTTATACGGAAACCTTTAGTCGTTTACTGCTGTGTGTAATCTAAGAAGTAACAAGGAATTAATACAAAGCGCGCAAGGTGCATTTTATCGTTTCATGATTTGTCATTTTTATTTGGGTCTTTGGTTTTAAAAAAACGCAACATTTTGATATACATTTTATTGGGAACCGACTAGTCACAATAAATTAATAAAAATATGTTTACATACTCGTATAATGACTTTGTTGCATCTGCAACTAAATTTATACATTATTGCTTGCAAAATGTGTTTGCAATATTAAGAGAGTGACTGATGTAATATATCGTGAAGCTTGGGAGAAATTGAAACTGTGATATGTAAATGATAAAAGAAAAATGTCAATTGTTATGTCACTAATTCAAACCTTCTTAGACGAAATTTGTGGTAACCTGTCCTATATTATCAGTCAAAACAGTTAGAACTGACTGAAACAAAGTTCCTGGAAATAGGAAAGTGAAACTTAAATTAGAATGTTTAGCTGAAACGAGTTCCCCTGACTGCTCAAGAATGAGTAACAGCTATCACGAGTGTTGAAGTAAAGTTTTATTGATGTCATTTCATGCGTTTATAACGTACACCCTCTTGTCTTCGAATGCCCTATGAAGTGGATTTCTATGTCTTTCTCCCGGATTTGTTTTTTCATCTCTCTTGAGCATCCAACAATAATCCGCTAACATGTTAACATCACACCTTCTCTGATATCTCCTTACCATTTCCCATACATCCTGGTGAAAGCGCTCCCCTTGCTCTTCACTATAGTCGCCTAAATTATCAGGAACATAATCGAAATGGGAATCCAAGAATAGGAGCTTTAAGTTCAAATGACATCCCAATTGTCTGTAATTTTCTATCAACTTTGTAACTAGTCCCAGGACGAGGTGGAAGTAGTCGACAGCAAGCGGGCCAAGTTGCTGACTGATATGAATCCGAGTTTTGACTTAGGAACAAAGCTGTTCAGCGATGTCCTGAGGGAGCATGTGTTGATGCTAGCCGTAATTGACTAAAGTCAAGAAGATGGGAGCATTACGGCGGAAAAATGGAGGTTGGTGTATAATGCACTCAATCTCGTTTTTTTAAAGGTCCTGCGAGAAAATCCAGGACCACCCCCATCCTGCAGAGATGCGGGATGGTATCAAGGGCGTGTGAAGATGAAGACATGCTCGGACTCGGCTCTTGCGGCAGTTAGCCGGGAGGAAATTCCCAGCAGGTCGAGGGCACGTGTCTGGCTGCCATCCGAACTGGCTAGCCCTGATAAGGCTTTAAAAATCATGCAGGCTAGTAACCCGAATCTTCCGACCGGAAAATTAAAGATCGTCAAGCAGGAGGAGGCGAAGGGGGCTCAACATTATAAATTATGGTATTAAACAAGAAGTCCGTTGCCCTCCTGTACCAAACAAAGAGAGTAATTGACTTCGGATTCGGGTCAATTACTCTCAACGTTTATGAAAAGGATGGGACGGAAGCGCGAACGGGAGGCCAACCGGAGGATGAAGGCAACCCTCCCAAGCCTGGGGGGGGTACCAGCAGCATGGGGTGAGAAGCTGAGGGTAGGCGAATCCGGCGCATCCCAAAATACAGAGAAATAATAGTCCTGCGGTTGCAGGAATATACCATAGAGGTAGGTAAAGTTAAAAGGTTATGCTTAAGATAACTTAAATTAACCTTCACCATTCTAAGTCTGCTTCGGCAGCTCTACTCCTCAGGCTGGCTAATTCGGGTGAGGATGTGATACTAATCCAAGAACGTTGGATTAACAACAACAGGATCTGTGGCCTCAGAACCAAGGGGTACAAAATTATATCCTCCAGTAAGTCTGGGAAGATCAGATCTTGTATTCTTGGGAAAAATAATATTAATCTTTTCCTTCTCTCTCAATACAGCAATGGTGACACTACTGCAGTTAGCCTGGAAGTAGGCACTTGTAGATTCTGGCTAGTTTTAGCCTACATGGAGCGGAAGAAGGAGGTTCCTCCAGATAACCTGGAGGAGCTGATCCGTGAAGCGGCACAATCTAAGGTAGGCGTGGTATTGTGAGTCCCTCTGGCTAAGCCTACTCTACGCTTCGAGAAGCGATTTCGGACCTCCTTCCCTTCACGGGCATCCTGGAGGGATGTACCGTTATCGGAAATCGAAGCATTGCAATTCTTCCCAGATGGCTCCAAGCTAGACTGCAAAGTGGTAGCTGGAGTATTCTGTGACAAATTAAAATTTAAACATTTCTATTCGTCTCCCTGATTACTGCAGCGTGTACCAAGCTGAAGTCGTAGCGATTTAGGAGGTTATGACGTGGTTGAAGCATAATGTGGTATCCTCAGATGATATCGCAATCGATGTGGACAGTCAAGCGGTGATACGGTCGTTAGAATCGGTGTCTTTGGCGTCACGGGTGGCGTTGAGTTGTCAATCATCTTTAAATGAGATGGGTGAGCATTGCAATATCCAAGTAATCTGGGTCCCAGGTCACTCGGGCGTCATGGGGAACTGCAGGACAGATGAACTTGCTAGGCATGGTACGACTCTCCAGCTGCAACCGGAAAGGGCAAGTCTGGGGAGGCCTATCACAGCGTTAAGACAAGCACTTGGGAAGCAGGCGCTGTCCTCAGCGTGGGAAAGGTGGTCGAACACCCTCACCTGTAGAGTTGCAAGACAAGTTTGGCCAAAGCTGGACTTGGGGCGCACTTGGACATTAATATCCCTACGCAGACGTGAATTAAGAACGGTCGTAGGAATTCTCACGGGACACTGGCTCTTTGGAGAACATGCAAGAATGCTGGATCTTCAGACAAATGACTTCTGCAGAAGCTGCTTGGACGAGGAAGAGAAAGAGACGTTGGTCCACTTCCTTTGCTCGTGTCCAGCGTTGCACTCAGAAGGCACAAACACTTTGGTAAGTTCAGGATGGACTGCCTCTCGGATCTCGAAAACATTAAAGTGCGGGACGTCTTACACTACATAAGTAGCTCGAAATGGGATATACCATATTCTGTGGTATCACAATGGACCGTCATCGGTTTAAGTGTTCCTAAGCAGCTACTCCAACCTAACCTAACCATAAACACAACAAACAACAACTAACTACCGGGCAACAAACTAATGGGCTATAATCGAACTCATCTTCTGCACGGCAAAGCAGAACAAACTTCCCATTGAAATGCATAGTACTAGGAACATTGCCTTACTAACCCTAGTACAAAATCTCTAACTAACAATACTAACTAACTCTAACAATAACGCAGTAACGTCTACAACTAACGTTCACTATGCGGCATCACTTGTATAAATCAGAACTTTATCAAAAATTCATTTTGGAATCCCAGTTACATTGAACCTATCGATTTTATTCATAATCGGTTTGAGAAATGGGCAACTTCCATCTTTCTTGGCCATATTTCAGAATATTATCTAAAAATCATTTTTGAACTCATTTTAGAATTAATACTTGGTCATATTCCAAATTATATCTTAGTTTGTCATATTCCACAACTCTATTCAAAAAACATTTTCGAACCACTCGCTTGAGTCTGTGAGATTCCTTTCCACTCGATGCGATGACGATGCAACCTTTGTTTTCCTCGTGTATGACCGTTGGTTTCTCGAAGCCAAATCGCTTCACATACTCGTCGACAATAATGCTATGGTCGTTTGCTTCTTTGTAGACCAAGAAATAGTATTGATAAATACCAGAAATACGTAACCAGATATGGATTTACGATCAATGATATCACTACCCCAATCCGCATTAACATATCCGGTCAACAGAGTACTAATCGAACCCTGCACAAATGTCAATTTAAGTTCCAAAGTTCAAAGTTCAAAGTTCATCAGTTGCACATACCTGGAATTGACTAAAGTATCCAATCGTTGCACAGGGATCTGGTCGCGATGTCGTCGCTGCGAACATTAAACAGCCAATAAATTCCACGATATGGTTGTTTCGGTGTAATCACCGCATCCTCAGTCTTATGGTGTTGAGATCCCGTTGCAATTTTCCATTCCGAAACGTTTGAGCACATCTTGCAAATATGGTTGTTGACTTAACTGTCACATGCCGTTTTCTCTGTCACGGTAAATTGTGATGCCTAAGAAGTGATGGATTAAACTCAATGTATTTCATTTTAAACTACTTCGAAGTGATCCTCTTGATTTCATAAGTTAGCTTGACCGATTTTCCGAGTAAAATTAGATCGTCCATGTACAGCACCAAATACATAGCTTCATCTCTTCGTCCACGAACGTACAAACATTGATCATATTTCGATTGCTCAAAATCAATACTAATCATAAAACGGTAAAACCTGTCGTTCCAGACGCCAGACGCTTGTTTAAGCCCATATAACGACTTTTCGAGTTTGCAAACAAATTTTCCTTGTGCAAACCCATCCGGCTGTTTCGTATATATGTATATCTCTTTTTGAAGTTAGCCGTTGAGAAAAGCCGTGCAGACATCCATTTGATGCGTTTCCAAATCACGTTCTACAGCAATAGACAACAGTAGCCGCACGGTCACCATTCTTGGCACAGCCGAATAAGTTTCAAAGAAGTAAAGCCCCGGCTTTTGAGTAGAACTTAGCGCCACCAATAGTGTTAAAAAAAACCCATTTAGAATTGACAATCGAACATCCAGGCGGTGGTTCAACCAGCTTCCACGTTTGATTTTTTTAGAACGAGTCCATTTCTGCATTCACTGCCTTCATCCATTTATCGACGTCATTTCGCCCTTGAATGCTCTCAAACATACGAGGAACATCGTCGACAAATGCTAATGCATTCAATGCAAAAACTGTTATGTCATCGTTGTCCTCATCCTCTATATGATCAATAATTGATCCACTGACATAATCTTATAACGAGCCGGTGGACAACGCTATGGCAGTGGTCGAGATAATGATGCATTCGTCATCTGTTGCACCACTATATCTGGACCACGTTTCTCCGTCTCGTCGTCGCCGGTTAGTTCCTTTTCGACAGAAAGAAATTCATCAAGTTTATCTTCATTGTTGACATGTGCCTCCGCCTGGTTGTGATGATTCTTAAATCGTTCGACCTCAATGAACTTGGTAATGTCTTTGGTCATGATATCCGCCAACCGGAACTGATCAAACTTGACATCACAACGAATAACTACTCGTAACGATTCAGCATCCAACAATCGATGGCCGTTTCTTGAATATCCAACCGACATTTGTGTAAAGCATCCGAAACAAGCGCATATACTGTTGATCCGAACACGTTTGCCGTCAAAATCAACATTTTTAAGTTGGCTCACGGAAAATTAATTACATTCCAAATTCTCCACAAACAAAACATCGTTGATTCTACATGGCCTCTCTTTCCCATTAACAACCGTCTTACCCCAAACAACACTAATTTTTGTTGCAAATATCGAAATTTAATTTTTTTGCAACACCAATCGAAATCGGTTTGTTTAAATTTTTCCATTCACTGAAAAATGAATCATCATTTACCAAATGCTCACTGGCACCCGAATCAATGTACCAATGCATACACGAATTGCGTTTACACTCCAATGCAGAGCTAACAACATCAGCCAAAAATTTGATTTCATCACTAGCAACATTCGCTTTCCCTTTTTCTGCTGATATTGCTGTTTCGGTTGGTTGCAGTTGTTGTCCTTGTAGTTGTGTGCGTTCATTTCCGGTGCCATGTTTCAATGTCGGACGATCATCGCTATACTATCGGTGCTTTGTGTGGCTTTATTGTCCTTGATTCCTTTATATTTAATCTCCGCGCCCAGCAAACGATTGCGTACCAGTTCCATTGTTAAATCATTTGGATCCATTGTCTCAAGTGCCGTGACGACCCAGTTGTATTCACTCGGCAAAGTAACTAATAATGAGATGACGGTCATGCGGTCATTCGTTTTACCACCGCATGATTTTAATTCACGCACACATTTAACAAATCGAAAAAAACATTCTTGCAAACTTTTATTCGATTCGCATTTCATCAATAACATGCGTTTTCGTACTCCAATTGCATCACAATCGGTTAAGGAACAGCCAAGTTACATCATAGTTGTCCATATCCCAGAACTTTATCTAAAAATCATTTTAAAATATCGAACTGCACCACAATCGGTTAAGGAATAGTGAAGTTCCATCCTACGCCGTCCATACTCTAGAACTTTATCCAAATTTTTGAATTCCATTTCCATCGCACAACTCAAATTTTACTAAACGTTTTAACGGACAGGAGCACTGTTAGTCACAGGTGTAATGAAACATATTTTGTACCTGCCACAGATTCAATCCTTCATTCTAGTAAAGCGTGCACTGGTGCGTTTCGTTTGAATTGCGTTTGAGCGTGGAGTTTTTCGGTAAAATTGGGAGACATAGATTATTCCTTATTAAACCTAACCCTCTGGTACCAGAAATTGATATGGTTGGTAATAAATTGATACCTCAACTCAATTTCAGTAAATCAGTTTTGGTGGCTCCCCATCGAGGTTTTTAAGTGGAGGCAACAGTGTTGTAATAAAGTATCGTCGGAGTCGGTAGTATTGATTTCTGACAACTCTCGCTCTGAATGCAGTGTAGGATTTCGCGTCTACTGTCCTTCGCTTAGTATTTTGGTAAGTGTTACGTAGTTTTTCAAGCGGAAACAATTGTACTAATACATGCTGTAAATGAGGCTTTGATTTAGGATGTAAAAAATAGAAATATAGCTTCCGGTACCGATAGCTGATACGTGTTTAATTCATTAGACAACCCCTTGACCATTTCCAAAGTTGTTAGGAATTGCTAACTTCACCAATCAGGATTTCGATTATTTGGATCCTGTTTATTACAGTATTGAGTGCGATTAAATGGCCGATTCGTTTGTCAAAACTAGACGTTGGAATAAACGAATCGGTCTCGAACAGGTTACTCCCGCATCATTCAATAGTGGTAAGAAATCGACTAAAAATTTCGTTCTGTGTTAGTTAAGCCAGAGATGGTTTCCTACCTCGAGCTGTCGTCTAGGTAAATACTTTATTTGTAGGCCATACTATTCGTCAACGTTTGGCGAAAATAATTTCATTAAGATTTATGTTGCCACGAATGTCCTGCACAATTTTGTTGACAACCGACACTTATGCAACGTGACTATATATCACCCCAGAATAATGATTTCATTCGGAGATTCATTGTGACCAACTTAAGCGAAATTTGAGGTATTTAATGCGCTGCTTTATCAGGCGGCTGGTTAGGATGGTTTATAAATTTATTGATCACAGATGGATAAGGTTGAGAGAGTTTGGTCCCAGATGGTAAATCGAATTACTTTGCTTCCTACAATAGCTCGTCCAACTGATTACCATTCTCTCTTAGTATCAACAACATACACATATGTGACATTTTCGATGGATGGCACAACATTTTTGCGTGAACAGTTATCCGGTAAAAGCCTTAAAATATTTCGCGCTGCAATGCTCTGTATTTAAAGGCGTGGTAATAGATGCGTCAACATCCGATATGCTTTTAAAAAATTTGGCCCCATTAATACTGTGTAACGGAAAATAACTGAAAAATAATTTAATAAATAACCAATGAGGGCAATAAATCAGAAAAGGGGAGGGGGTCAGTCAATTTAATTAACAGGCTCATATTTGGCAGACGAATGCTACTTATTTATACCGTTAAAGATGCAGAAATTAAATAATCAAGCTATGAATAAATAGAAAATTTGATGGCAGACATGCCGAAATACCTAATACCCGGTGAACGGTTTAAACAATATGCCGGATTATTCCAGTCAAATAGGAAAAATAACAATCGAGACACAATTTATTTAATTGACTTTTGAAATAAGTTAACAATTGCTGACGACATTTGCCAACGGCGACATAACTGTACATTAAACATGAAATGACTAGGGGAAAGTTTATTGCCACGAATGCAATTGAATAACCAGCAGCATGAGAGTGAGTACCAGTGAAAAGCAAAAATTATGAAACAATTGTTGGAGCGTCTCGTAAACCAGCAGCAAGAATAGCAAATACCTGAAGTTGTGGTATGCTCGCTACGAATCGGTTTTCACCGAGGATGCGGCATTATTGACAGAAAAAGGTGAAAATGGGGTTGCTGGTGGAGAATCTGGAGTCGCAAGACTACAAAAAGTTGGCCAATACTATTTTGCCGCGTAAGCCAATGGTTGTTGTCATAGAGCTGAAGTGCATTTATGGGCGGAAAGAATCGCTTTTTCGCTGCTCGCGCCAATTTGATGTGAGAAAAATTTGACATCGCAGCATGTTCGGCGGAGGATTTCAAGGTTCTGCTGCTCGTACAGGGCCTCGACAAACCGCAGAACCCGATCAGACTGGAAAGGCTGCTGTCAAAGCTAGATGCCCAGTACACAGAAATACAGGCAACGAGAAAAAATTGACCTTGCAGGAGCTGGTGAACATCGCTGGCGCCTTAGCAGACTCATAAATGGCAAGGGCATGGTTCTTCGAAAGTGCTAGAGATCCATAAGAAGTACAATGAAACCAGAGCAAACAGCAGAATCTGGGACGTCCATCCTTCCACACAGATGTACCAAATCGCAGCAATGACCTGACTGCGAGGTACTCGCATTAAAGCGAAACTAGCACGTCGAGAGAACCGCAAGCGTAGACGGAGTTTTGCAATCCAGTAGAGTCACAGTCGACACGCAGATCCATTTTGCCGTCAATCAATAACCGCAAAGCTAAACTGCAGCTAGACACAGGGTCAGACTGGACAATCATCCCGCGAATAAACTGGGAACCAGCGCATCTGAATGCAAAACTGAAGTTGGACGACCGGCAGACTATCGGAGAGATCTACGTTGCAAATCAGATTTGAATGGTTTTGGTAGCGATTGGATGGATCTGCTAAAGCTTTTCGATATACCATTATTAGCAGTCTGCAATAGTGTTTACGCTGAGGGTACAATACCTTTGGTAAAAGAGGTCGAAGCGAAGTTTCCCTATGTGTTTGGGGAAACGCTGAGGTTATGTAACTAGATGAAAGGGGCACTTAAACTGTGGCAGTAATTTACACAGCCGCACAAGCAATACAAAACGAGCTTTAAAGTTTGCAGTTTTAGGAGTGATTCAGCCGATTGAATATGTCGACTCAGCAGTGCCTATTGTGGCTGTCAGAAATAAAAGCCGGCGTACTCGCATGACAGCCGAACCAATACCCATTGCCAACACCCGCTGACATTTTTACGAAATTCGTAGGTTGCACTGTCTTTAGTAATATTCACATCTTGGATGCTTTCCTCCAGTTGGGGCTTGATGAAAACGCCAGGAAGCTCATGGTGATCAATACGTACGTCAGTCTTTTCCAAGTCAATTGCTTGCAGCCTGGAGTAAAAACAGCACCCGGCATTTTATAACAGGTAATGGGCACGATACCAGGCGGAATTCAGACAGTTGCAGCATATCGCGACGAGGTCTTTGTGGTTGTGACGGGCGAGCAGTACCATACAAAAAAGCTATTCTTTGTCCTCGGCCTCTTCCAGAACCACGGGTTCACCTTTAAGCTCGCAAAATATTATTTCGGTCAAAAATTGGTCATTAGTTGGTGTAACAAGTTTATTAAAGGAGTAAAGGACTTGCGAGGGCCATTGGACGAATTTTTACGGGATAACGTTACATATGAATGGACATCGGCCCGCGAGGAATCATTCATCAAATTAAAAGGAGTTCTGCCAACAGATCTCGCATTGGCGCATTACAACCAAACGATGAAAATCATTGTCGCTGCCGATGCCTAAAGCTACGGAACTAGGGCGGTACTGCTGCACAAATTCAAAGATGGTTCTGAACGTCCCATTATGTACGAAGCATTCTCAGTTAGCAAGGCCGAAAAGAACTATGTGCAGAACCAGCAAAAAGCCCTTGCGGTAGTTGGAAGTTAGAGCTACGTACCGACCACCAGCCATTGCTAGCGATGTTTGGATCTTAAGAAGGAGTCCCTGTCTACTCTGCCAATCGTCTGTAACGCTATGTTCTTATCGTACTTGCCTACGATTTTGATATCAAATACATCAATACGAAGAGTTTTGCGTACGCCGATTTTATTTCAAGACTCATTAACATGCAACCGAAGCCAGAATCGGAAGATATCATCATTTCAACAATTCAAATCGACGTCCATGCAGATTGTTTTGCAATCGAATCAGTGAAATCGCTGCCAGTCAAGTTCGCAACGATCCAGGCTGAAACTGCGATGTATGGGATTCTGAAAGAAGTCGCTGATCTCATCAAACGTGATTGGCCAGAAAAGAGGAGCCGAATCAGGAGCTTAGGAAGCAGCGGTATATTTCCCGCGTCGTCGATGGATTGTAGTGCAATTTAAGCTGCGTAGTGCTTTTCTGGAAAAACTGCATTTGGATCACCCAGGGGCCGCACGTATGAAGCTGTTGGCACGAAAAATGGTTACTGGCCCGGAATTGAGAGCGAAATCGAGACCCACGTCAGAATATGCAGCATTTGTGAAACAAATTTGAAGTAACCGAGAAAACTCAAGCTGCAAGCGCATTCGACCCGCATTCACATCGATTATGCTGGGCCCGTCAATGAGTTCTACTACTTAGTTATCGTTGATGTATTTAGCAATTGACAAGAATTTTTCAAGATAAGTAGTATAACATCGGAAAAGGCAATTGAAAAATTGCAGGAAACATTCGCAACATTGTGACAGCATCATTAGTGACAACGGCACACAGATAATTTCCAACCGTTTCAAGAAGATGTATGAAGAAAATGTCATTGAACATATTACTGCGGCACCATACAACCAACAGTCGAACGGCAGGGCCGAGCGCTTCGTCGACCTGTTAAAGACAGGCCTCGAGAAGCTAAAGGGGGAAGGGAACATTGATAGAATTTACACAAATTCCGGATGTGCTACCGATGCAAGCCTTCATATGTGCTAGGAATGAAGTCACCGTATAAACTGATGACAGGACATGGAATGAAGACGAAGTTGGATACTATCAAGCCATCCGTAGAATAAGGCGGTTTGCGAAACTCAAGAATGGAAGAATAGTTCAATGATCATCACGGGGCCAAGTGGAAGGAGTTTAATGTAGGAGACGCTATTTACTTCAAATCCATGCTTCGCAACAGCAGGTTTGAATGGCTGCTAGGGAAAATCTTGAGCCATGAAGGAGCTGTTAACTACATGGTAATAGTCGAACGGCAAAGGTTACGCAAATCAGCATAAGTGCCGTTATGCCAAGTCAGTTGATGAGAACTTGTTGATGGACATGTTCGTGCTAACGCCGTTACAAGAAGTTGTCGAACCTATGATCATGTCACAGGAACAGCTTGGTGGTCCGGATGAACCAATCGAGGCCGAAGAGGTCAATGAAGCCATTCAGGATGGCGTACAGGAGCCAACACCCTCCCGGACGTAGGTCAATGAAGCTACTCAAGAAGCCTTGGGCCAACCAACAACCCGCCGTAAGGCAAGAGCTACTGCCGGTAAGATGCCCGGCCACTTAGATGATTTCGACATCAATCGGAATTAAATAAAGAAAATATTTTATCTGTGGAAGAGTGTGGTGACGCCAGCGGCTATGTCCGGAGTTATTAAAAGTATAGTTCAGGGTTAACAGAGTAGGCATTGTTTATCAATTAGCGTATTTCCTTGACAAATTTACAAATCCCCGCAAGAATAACATTAACCCAAAAAAAATTGGGTTTAATTAAACATAATTCTAATTCTTGGTTATGATACCTGCCACCATAGTCAGATTACATATAAAATTTATATTTTATTTCGAAAGGTTGGCTTTTGTCAATTAAATCAAATTGGCTATTTTCTTGGAAAAAAATAATCCCATAATAACTCGAATTAAATTTTAGTCAACAAAATACGCCTATTGTTTCATTGGATAGCTAATAATAAAGATCACATTACTTAGCCGAAGAATTGTAGTTTTAATTACTACAGGATACAACAGATTGGACTGTCACAATTTTGCTTAGCTTGCTTGCAAGAGTCAAAGTTTCAGCATCTCATTTCTTCGCCTTTTATATCTTTGCCTATAAATTATTTTGATGGATGAAATATTTTTGATGACCATTTTCATCAAAAATCTTACTTGAGGACCGAACTATTTTTGTTCATCTGTGATTTCTTGCAGTATTGGCTCGTGTAAATAGACTGAACAATTTTGCATCTTATACTGAAAATGTCTTGAGAGCTAGGGTTTATTTTGTTTGTCCCACACAAAACAAAAGAAAAAATCAATATCAGACACAGCTTTAATGTCTCAATTCGCTTCTCGCCTTTTGTACAAAGTACTATCGCAACAATCGAGAATAATTATCCATCTGAAGAAAATGTAATCAATTTAAAATATTTGGTTTTGGTTAAGTTGTAGCACAAAGCCAAACAAGTTATGTGTACATATTCCTGTAAAGCTTTTATTAATTTTTATGTAGAGGTATAGTAACAATAAAATTTGTAGACCTCGTTTTATATAGCTCATGTTTAATCTAAAATTAAAAAATAAAAATAAATAAAAAATGGCGATATGTACATAAATTATCACAATTTAATTTAGTATATAGCAAGCTACCCTGTATCTTCGGTATAAAAAGTATACCTCTAACGCAAATGTTAGAATATTTCCAATAATGCTTATGCAGCACAAAATATAAGGGTTTGTTATTTCTAAATTTATTTGTTCTTGGCCACATGCTAATAAAAGCAAAGTTCCAATGTATATTATAAATATCACAATATATAGACATGTAGTAAATGCGCTTGTTATTATTTCCAACAGTTCCCAATCTATGTTTGAATAAATTTTACGAATGTTTAATATGAGCACAGCGATCCAAAACAGTACATGTACAAATGAAAAAATCATTACAAATATAAGCCAGGGTGGTGCAATATCAGTAACAACACTAAATCCAAAAAAACTGATAAATATTAGTTCAACAATTTTTATAAGTCCTCGAATTGTTGTGTGTATGCATTTCCAAGTTTTTTGGACTAAAGTACGATGTTCTATGGTACTAGAAGATTCCCCACGCGGTCGGAGGGTTTTAGTATTTCCATCCGAAATATTTTCTTTCATTTTATTTACCAAAAATTGTTGTATTTATTCCACACAAACTGACAGAAAAATTTGTTATAAATTGTGTTAACTTCGATTAAAGCATTTTTTAGCAGGGTAGTGCTTCTTCCAATTGCAATTCTAATCGTTGATGAGGCATACTCGTACGTACTAACTTCATTATATAAATCTCAATATTTCTGTTTTTGATGGAATTTTACATTTTTACATATTCGTACACATACTCGTATACACCATAAACACAAAACAAAATAATTTACAATGCACAGTTAAATTTTTAATGTGGTAATTGAATTATTATACAAAAAGGATTTTCCGTTGAAATTTACCCAGGGCAGGGAACGTGGACCCCTCTCTGATTGCTGCCCCACAGGCTTTCTCTCTTGGAGAAAGCACGGACGGTACATTTGTCAAGAGCCACCGCTGGCTCAGTCAGTAACTACTGATCATTACTAAAAACTTCTTTGTACACAACATTCGTAGTGTAAATTTTTATTTTGTCTGGACCAATTCGACCTTGGCCATGACTTTCAAATATTTGTATTTTTACGTCAGATCCTCTTCTCACTCTTGAGAAGGCTACATAAATCTGTCCATGACTAAATACTGGTTCAGGTAAATAAATACCCACTTTATCCAGTGTTTGACCTTGAGAGTTATTGATGGTCATTGCAAAAGCCAATTTTACAGGGAATTGGCGTCTCTTCATTTTAAAGGGGAGATTCCCATCAGATGGAGTAAGGTCTATTCTGGGAATAAACACTAAGTTCCCTACCGTAGAACCGTTAAGTACCTTTGCTCTAATTAGATTTGGTTGGAGTTTCTCGACTACCAACTTGGTAACATTGCAAAGTTCCCTTTTTGTGTTAAGGTTTCGCAAAACATTATTATTGCACCCTCTTTAAGATTTAACTTGTGAGGGGGCATACCGGAAAGAGTAAGACTATGATGAAACTCAATAAGGAAATTATCAATTTCCTGAGGATCATCAGGCATGATTTGGTCCATGCTAATGTAGGTCTTGCTTTCTCCTTCTAAGAGATCAATAACACATCCTCATTTTTGGGACACAAAATAGCAGTTTTTGCTAATTGTGGGATTTGATGTTTTGTTATCTTTTCACCAAAAGTATCCTTTATTAAGGAGTTTGAAAGCTATTCTTGAGGTATTTCGATAACATCGCCCTCAATACAGTCTTGGTTTTTTAGTTTTCCATCTCCCATCTTAAGGAGGAATTCACTGTATGGTCGGTCTTGAGACCGCACATTATTTTTAAGTTTTAGAGTCTGGAAATCTCTCCATAGATGAATTCTTTTGACAGTTGCTTCTAAAATAGAAGTTCTCGTTTCATGTTTAATAACTGGAAGGCACTGCCGGAAATCACCTACAAGCAACAAAACTTTACCACCAAAAGGTTAATTATTTCGCATTATCTCTTTAGGAGTTTATCAACATATTTCAATGCGTATTTAGGGGTCATTGTACATTCGTCCCAAAGCAAAAGCTTAGCATTTTTGATGGCTTCAATATCAGCACTGACACTTGTATCTGATATTATAAAGTTTGAGGAAGAATCCTCATGTAAGTCTAAAGGGAGTTTGTACTGAGAATGGTAAGTTCTCCCTCCATCAAACAGATTTGCTGCAGTTTCTCTAGAGGCAATATATAAAACAGATCAACCTTCTCCTTTTATGGAGTAAATCAAATATTTATAGAGGTAAGTCTTACCACTTCTTCTAGGGCCATCTAAGAAGAAACACTTCTTTAGTCCTCGGTCATTTATATCGCTATTGACAGCAGTCATAATTGCTTTAAATGCATATTTCTGTTATTGATTTAATGAGTGTGTCATTTCTTCTCCCATTCTCTTGAAATCCTGTTGGTCTTGAATTGTAAGAGGATTTTCGGGGAGGTTCGGCTGAGGGATTCTCAATCCATACTCTTTTAAAGTATGCTTATGTAGCCGCAAAGTGTCAGCGACATCAAGCAGTGCATAATCCTCACAAAAACCGGTGCAGTTTTCCGGTTTGTGTTTTGCATGGTTGCAATAGTCTTCAATAAATGAAGATTTAAATTCGTCCCGTAGATCTTTTGGGGAACTGAAATTGTTGAAAGCCAATATCACTGCAAACATTTGCCTGAGCTGGTAAGGCATGGAGACTAAAGCAGCATCTTCAATGGTTTCTTTCTAAACCTCATCTGATTCCAAAAGACCAGGGGCCCTGCAAGCTCCTTCAAAATTGGGATTCAAAGTACCATCGACTGTCCTTAAGTCTTCGAGGCTTATTGCGCCTCTTACATGAAGGAGTAAAAGCCAGCGGAAGTATTTTTCACGGTCATTCATATTGACCGTGTACATTCGACCTATGATCTTATTCGCGCCTCTTTGGCGGGGTTTCCAACTTTTAGACGGTTTACCCTGTGCTTTACTCCGAGTGTAATGATTTGGGATCTCATGATATAGATGGGCATGAGCATTGGCATCTCTTGCATTAAGGTCAAAATATCCCATTAATGTGGAATTGGTCCGATCATCTTCATCTGCTAAAGCATGATCGTCTTTGTTTTCATCTAAGCAAACTGTCTGTTGACCTTCCAAATGCACTGCAAGTCTTATAATGGAATGAGACTGCTCATGCATAGAGGAACCATTTAATCGCCACATGGCTTCAGGTGCACTCACATATCTCGAATCAACGAAAGAGTCAATTTCGTTGTGATTGTATGTTCCATCTGTACCTATTTGGACATTAGCACAATCATAACCTTTGTAAACATATTTAAATAAATATTTCACGCTTCGAATTGAAGCACAAACCTCCACATTAATGTGGCAATTGAACTTTAGGCTCAAGAAAAGATTGTAAGGTACTACCCATGAGTTATTAACTAGGGTTTTGTGTCTGCCATCTTTTGTATATATACAGCCATCTCTTCTTTGGTAAAGAGAATAATCATTGACATTTCCAACTGTCTCATTTTGAAAAGCTTTGAGAAAGTCTTTTGTACATTTCTCATCTGCCATGGAAGAGGAGCTGGAGTTAGATGCCCCGCATGGTCCATGAATCATGTGCATAAGCACAATTTCATGGAGTCTGGAATTAGTTTCCGGATCAGGTACTTTAGCTTTAACATGCTGATCGATCATCTCCTTTGTTCGGAGTTTACTTTCTGCTGTCAAAATGATTAACATATGAGCATGAGGAAGTCCTCTCTTTTGAAACTCGATTACATGAATTGATGCAATCACATTACCAAAGATGTTCCGTTTCATTATGTCTTCTTTAAGTTCTTTAGGATACAAAATTTTATATTTTTCAATTCCTTATGATGCATTGAAATGCCGTTATAAAATAAAAATAAAAAATAAATAAATAATGCAAAACGTCCTTGGTGAGAATCGAACCCGATTTTTTTTTGGAAATGATTAAATATCGAATGAAATAATTTGCTATATCAGCCTAAATGTTGATTACCAGTTTTACAAAATTTATTACATACTCATTGTTTTACAATACAAAATTTTTTGTTTTTCAATTCTATTAAACCAATAAAATGCCGTTATGAAAAAAAAAAATTATAAAAATTAATACGGACTTTGATGAGCATCGAACCCGAAACGTTTTCAATAAGAAAACGAACTTTCTTATTACTACGTCATTGTCAAATCATCAAAACCTATATCACATAGGCTACTGAGGTATAAAGAAAACCACTAAAAAGTGTTTTGATCACCTTTGACCTTGAAGGAGGTCATAATTTCAAAATCAAAGGAGAATAGGGCCGCCTAGATTTTTTTTTGTGATTTTTAGAGCTATAGCATGAGGCTCTAGGACAATGGGAAGTAATTTTCCATAACAATATTAGATATTATTAAAAATTTAGTACAACTACAAGGATCATATATAATAGATAAGCGAATGATTTTATTTTAATGGCCATGTATTATATGGCCATTAAAATAAAATCATTCGCTACATGGCCAGTTTATTGATATGTTGTAAAATATTAATTGTCGAATTCTTTAAAAAAAAAATAAAAAAAAAATGTGTTTCTGAGAAAATTGAAAAGAACATTTTGGCGGGAAATTTAAAGAAGAAGAAATTAAACAAAATACTATTTTAATATTTTTTTATTAATCACTATTAACTTACCTTTTTAAAATAAGCCCAAAATTATAATTATCAGATAATTAGTTTTCTTTTTATTGCCATAAATACAACATCATGATTATCATTTTTCTCAAAATTTGACACGCTGTATCTTCAACAACAACAACAACAACAAAAAAACTAAGTATTTCTAAATTTTTTTTTCAATCGAGGCTACACATTCAAAATATAAAAATTAATTAAAACATGACTTACAAAACTTTGTGACGTGAATTTTTCACCATATATATACATATATATGAATATATATGTATATAATATACATATATAAATATTGTATACATATGTATGAATATACATATATGTATCTTATATACATATATATTCATATATATATATATATATATATATATATATATATATATATATATATATATATATATATATAAATATATATATATATATATATATATATATATATATATATATATATATATATATATATATATATATATATATATATATATATATATATATATATATATATATATATATATATATATATATACCCGACAAACAATTGTGAACCGCAACAAGGTTCACGGTTTCCAAACCGTAAAAAGTCGGTTGAAAAATTAAAGCAAAACAGAAAATATCTACACGAAGGCTATACGATTTTTAAAAAAACGGAGAAAACAATTATTAAGCGAACACAACTGGATTATTTAAAAAAAATTACTTTTCGCCAACAACCACAAGACGGAACCTAGTCTGTCAAAAAACCTAGGATATTATTGTATTACGTCGGTTATAAATCAATACTAAAATGTTTGTTTAATAGGTACCGTAGACAGTTTCAAGTCCGGTCAAATTACTTACATTTTACGGTCAAGTGAGCTGTAAAATTTCCCGACAAATACTGTTGATAAGCGCGACAAGCTTCTTGGGTTTGGGACCGTAAAAGGCCAGTTGAAAAATTGAAGCAAAATAAGTACCTATCCGAAGGGTATCCGATTGTAAAATGAATAAAAGAAAAAATAACGAACATTACGAGATTGCTTCGGAAACGAGAACACAATGAAATGTAACAATAATTTATTTATTTCAATTGAGTTTAGAGTTTGGTTTGGTCCGTCGATGACGACGAGTGATAAATAATAAAAATTCTGTGATGTGTATAATAAAAAAAGTGTGTATTGTGTAAAAATAAAGTGAAACCATTTTACAGTAAATATTTATTTTATTTTTATATTAATAATTCTTATATTGTTAGAATATAATGTAATAAGTGTAAAATTTGTAAATTATTTATTGTAACAAACATGAAAACCGAGATGAAAGTGGCGGCTGAATGCATATGGCATATGTATATTTTAGTGTCGGTTTTCGTGTGCGTTTTTATATTTGATACGATAAATAATTCACAACACAAGAATATACATATATTTATAATATAACTGGTTTATAAGTATGTACTAAATCGAAACCGCATGGTCAGCCGCCATTTTCTTTATATATATATATATATATATATATATATATATATATATATATATATATATATATATATATATATATATACTATGTATAAAATAAGCACACAGAAAAATGGCACTTGGCCAAACGGTTTCGATTTATTGCTTGCAAAGCGGTTATTATTATCTATTTATTTTAATTTTTGTTATAATTAATATATCTGTGAAATATTTATTGTAACAAACATTTATTGTAACAAAATTTTTACCGGGGTTTTATTAAAACATTATATTTATTCTATAATATTGCATTTCTATATTTTTCTGTTTTAGATATAAACAAGTATTTCGCAGAGGTCATAAATCAGATAAAACTACTACGTAGTTTGCACATTTACTCAAGAGATCCTAAATAATTTAATTTAATTTTTTTTCAATGTATTACCTACTCAATAATATAATTTTTTAAGTACTCATGTTTTGTTACCATGTAATAAATTAATTATAATAAATATGAATTAACAGTATCAAAAACAGCTTTGGATTTGTTAATTATTTTCATTAGGGGCATTTTCGAAAAAATTACTAAAAAACAAACCGTGACGAAGGGCCTGCTAAAAACCGGTGATTTTTAAGTTTTACGTCGATTATTAGTCAATGCTAATGGTATTACTAATTATAGTAATTTTGCGTGTCTTTATGCCAGAAGCGCCTCGCAAAAAATCTGGTGAACTGCTAGTCTTACGTCGGTTAATTAATAATTCCTTTGTTATTCCTAAGAAAGTTTTTTTATACGGTTTAAAGCACAAAAAATCTGTGAAAACTATTCGCTTTTTAAGACTTATGCCGATTAAATGTCAATACCAAAATTCTAATTGCAATTACATTAGACGGGTTTGCGTTCGGTAAATTTACTTACATTTTACAGGCTAGTGGACTGTAAAATATCGGTTCAGCCTTCGTGTTGAAATTTTAAGGACCGCCCAAGGTTTTCCAAAACACGGTATTTTGGTTTTACTTGAGGAAAGTAAAGTCTGAAAAAAGACCGTACGGTCCCCTAGTCCCACATCGGTTATTTTCCAATACCCAATTCTCAAATTGTTTGTCGGGATATATATATATATATATATATATATATATATATATATATATATATATATATATATATATATATATATATATATATATATATATGAATATACATATATGTATCTTATAGACATATATATTCATATATACATATATATATATATATATATATATATATATATATATATATATATATATATATATATATATATATATATATATATATATATATATATATATATATATATATATATATATATATATATATATATATATATATATATATATATATATATATATATATATATATATATATATATATATATATATATATATATATATATATATATATATATATATATATATATATATATATATATATATATATATATATATATATATATATATATATATATTTAAAATATGAATTTAAATACTATAGATGTTTAAATTAAATACTATAGATGTTTAAATTAAATACTATAAGTGTTTAAATTAAACAATATGAATGTTTAAATTAAATACCATGGATGTTTAGTTTAAATACTGTGGATGTTTAAATTAAGTACTATCAATGTTTAAATTAAATACTATGGATGTTTAAATTATGCAATATGAATGTTTAAATTAAACAATATGAATGTTTAAATTAAACATTAATGTTTAAATTATATAATGTTGATGTTTAAATTAAACATTCATAGTATTTAATTTAAACATCCATAGTATTAAATTTTAATATTCATACTATTTATTTTAAACATTCATAAAATTTATTTTAAAATATTATGGATGTTTAAATTAAATATGTATGTTTAAATTAAACATCCATAGTATTTAATTAAACCATTCATATAGTTTAATTTAAACATTTATATTGTATAATTGAAACATCCATAGTATTTAATTATGAATGTTTAAATAAATATGGATGTTTAATTTAAATACTATGGATGTTTAAATTAAACATCCATACTATTTAATTTAAACAACCACAATATTTAAAATTAAATACTGTGATGTTTAAATTAAACAATATGAATGTTTATAAATTAAATACTATCGATGTTTAAATTAAACAAATTTAAATTAAAAAAATTTAAATTAAACATCGATAGTATTTAATTTAACCATTCATATTGTTTAATTTAAACATTTATATTTTATAATTTAAATATTCATAGTATTTAATTATGAACGTCTAATTAAACAATATGAATGTTTAAATTAAATACTATGGATGTTTAAATTAAACAATATGAATGTTTAAATTAAATACTATGGATGTTTAAATTAAATACTATGAATGTTTTAATTAAACAAATGTAAATTAAACATCCATAGTATTTAAACATTCATATTGTTTAATTTAAGCATCCATAGTAGTAGCGTTTGACATCGAATATATCGAATATATGTATAAATGATTTTCCGAATTTTCTTGAGAAAATCCTAGGAAGCAGCCACCAAAGTGTCTTAAACTTAGAAAAGTTGTCGTAAGGTCTTATCTATTTGAAAAATATTTCACCTAAATACCCCTAATTCCCTACTTTTTTCAAAAGTGAAATATTTTTCGAACAGGTAAGACCTTACGACAATTAAGAATATAGGGCATTTTAGTGGCCGCTTCCTAGGATTTTCTCAAGAAAATTCGGAAAATCATTTATACATATATTCGATATATCATAAGAGATTATGTCAAACATGGTTGTCCTAAATCCTAATTAAATAAATAGAATTCTGTCTATTAGTCGGTTTCGTTGAATTACTGTTCGTAAATACTAATATACTTCTCGTGTTAATAAAAACACAATTAAAATGGTCTAATCACCGGTAGTATATTAGAAATTACATGAATCAATAAACATTCAACAAAAAATTAATCAAGTAAAATTAGCTTACACACAGAGCTGTGTGAATATTGTGAAGAAGAAAAATTGTAAGAGAGTTCATTTGTATTAGTATGATTCGCTAGTACTTAACGCACAGCACATTCTGTATATATAGAATGTAAATTGTGATATAATCAGTCCAGTCGCCGCGGCCTGATGAGAAGATTGATTTTTTCATAATCAAAAGCTCATCAGTTCGAAACTGGATTGAATTCTCTTACAATCTTCGCAACATATTAAAATCATCTGGTATGATTCTCTTTTCTTCTCTTTTGTATACTATGATTTTTGTCTTCCTATAAAAAAATGAGAAATAATAAAAGCAATATCATTTATATGTTAACAATATTGGGAAAATTGTTTGAGTCACTGTATATATATTTTTCTGTAACATGTATCTCTCTAACACTTGTTTAAATGTGGTCTCAACATATAATAAAAAAAAACATTGTTACTTTTGATCTTACTCGGACACTGGTTTTATTTCGGTCCTCGTACATAATACGAGCTATGATAATTTAAATACTTTTATGTAGCTGTTGAATTACGAGTGCGAAATTCATTTTACTCTGCAACGGCAATTCGGGGAGTGTGAAATCTTCTAAAGTGCACGACTAACTACAGTAACAGAAAAAGATCGCAGATCGTATCAACGCCAACTATCCACCTTTCAAATTGTAGAAACACAGCAATTTCTCTTCTCCTTTCATACTATTAAAGTGAAATGAAAATTTTAAGCCGAAAGTAAACAGTTGATAATGCAGAAAGTAAGAAATTGCTAATATAGATTGTGTTATCCCAGAAGATAATAAAAAATACAGTCGTTATCACCTAATAGTGTTGAACATTAAATTCTGGCATGAATCTTAATTCAGCGTAACTCCTGAGAACCTATCGTTTTGAAATATTTATTTTTAACTTGTGATACTTGTGTAAATAAAGAAGAATTTTACAATTCCTAGGCCAAACCGTAACAAAACAAAAATCGGATTTTATCTTAACTATGAAGTACTCATCATATACATAGGTCGACGAGGCAAGCTGTAAAATATAAATACAAGAATGTGTACATTACTTTTATCATCTTAATCAGCGTATAATATTTTATTGTGGACATTCGGACATACATTTGTACTTCTAAGCTCCTAGAGATCCATTCATTTTGATTACCCAATTAACAAATTGTCACAATATAAAAGCAATCAAATAAAATTACAATTTTCTTGTAAAAAAGAAACAAAATCTAATCGAAGATAATGCCTATTCCACAGCACAGTGAACGGTTTTAAAAATAAAAAATCAGCAGAACACACACACACACAGTAGAAAATCAAAACTTTAATTTCAACATGACCGGTATATAGGAAAAAAAAAACGATATGATCTTACAGTAAGATGATGTTTAGAAAGGCAACGAAAATGAAATATATATTTACGACTTTTATGTGATATAAAATTAAGATGAAGATTACGGTAGGTCAAGAAAAAAAAATTCTTTTAACCAAGCCATATTTATGTATATGCTGACATGCTGTGAGACTTCTTATTCTTCAAGTATATTATAGTATGCAATATCGTTGATTGTATAATGATGATTATTGTTTTATTAGTTGCAATTATTAAAAAGAAACTAAATAAAATTTAATAAAAGGAATCATATTTATTATTACAAAATTGTATACAAAACTAAATAAATAAAGTATACGAGAATATTATATTGTGGTCAAACAGCAATGTTGATCGCGCAAGATTACATAAAACCAATAGAAGACGCAACAAATAAAAATAAATAAATTTCCACCTTGCCTTCCTTATTTGTAGTTTATAATAAAAAATGGAAATTTATATGATACGCACACATACACAAACAATTGTATAGCCAACCATTCAAATCTAATTAAAATAATTTTATAATAAGTCGCTAGATAACAATCAATGTCAAATTTATTACAAATTTATATTCTTGAATATCGTATAATATCATTATTAATTCATGAAATATGTATAAGGTAAAACACAATATATTAGACAGATCGATATAATTTATTAAAACTAAAATATATTATCTTTATTTATGTTCTAAATAGCTAGGTGTTTGTGTATACGCTTGATATCATAACATTAAATACAATTTTTTTATTTTTTTTTTTTGTAGTGACAATAATCACGCCACACGCCTAATAAATTTTAATCCCAATTAAAAAGGTGTGCCGCCTGTAGCAAAATACAAAACTAATGTAAAACTGAATATTATATAGCGCAACTTAACTATAAAAAAAAACCGAGAATAATGGATTGCGGTTAATTTATTAAAATATGTTTAGCCTTTTATTTAGAAAATATTGTAATTTTTAACAATTTTTCAAGAAACCAGATGATATGAGATTAGTGTTCCACCTTTATACGGTACAGATTATTTATCATCACATAAAAATGTCACAATACCGAATTAACCACAACACAAGACCCTGAAAAACTGCTGCGATCGTAATGGAGAGCACGGCTACCAGGAGGACGTAATTCATTAATATTGTGCTTCAGAAAACGATAAGACCTACCTAATGCTGAAAAACAGTTTTCAAGAAATTCTTTTGAAAGTAACAAACATTCTGTGTAGAACAAACAAAAAAAAATTCGTAAAATTGAACACCGAGTCAATTAACGAGGAAATATTCCTTAAAAAATTGATATTTTTAATATAACGAATTGTTGTAAATATACTGTAAATTAATTCAAGCATATATGGTATATTGGTTTTAATTCATTTTACATTGGCCCACCATACGAAACGCAATTAATTAAACTAAATTCTGGAAATAATAGTATATTATTCAACGAGCATATAATGATAGCTGTTATTAACGAAGATGAAGTTTACCGACACGAGCCGATAGGCGAACAGCCATTATATGCGAGTAAGAATACGATACTTTGTTCACGGCCGATAAAAAATTGTATTTCATCATCAAATCCTTTAAATAAACCTAAAATAATTTCCTTCAACATTTTGACGTCTCAATTAATTAATAATGAAAATGGCAATATACTATTAGATAAAATTTCAAAAACGAAATTTTTACTTGGTAGTAGTGAATAATGGAAGAATAGACTTCTAGATAAACTACATGGTTGAAAAAATAAGTATAATATTTACATAATACAAAATTTGGTATAAAGGTATTTTTTTATGACTTTTCGTATAATTTTAATATTTATCTAGAATATACAAACTAGGTAAACTGAAACTTATTAATTTATATCCGGTAAAAGTATAAATATAACAAAACGAACACCGAATAGTATAAGTTTTATAGGAAATAATATAAAAATTTTATTTCTAAATGGTTAATAATATTGACTTATAAAATTCTATACCAATAAGTTATTCCTTAGAAGCGTTTAATATCTTAGCCTTTTTAATTTAAACTATTAAAGTATGTGGATTTCACATGAAATTTATTTTAACACTTTTTGAATATTCATATAATATGACTATGATATAAAGCACCGTTATCTGAGCAAAAATATTTCATCTGTTGTTTTATTCGGGAGTTTTTATTTTAGTTTTTACCTGTCCATTGGAGAAGTATGTGATTTGTGGAAATTGATTAATGTTTAGTTTGAACAGAGTTAATTTGTGTAATTATAATGAAACCACAAGTGTTTGTCACAGTGAAAATATAAAATAATTTCAAAATTATAAAATTACAAAAGTTCAGTGATTCGGAAACGGGACATTTTTCGTAAGAAGATTTTATGTATTCAGGTAAGAATAAAGTGACTCGTATTTTAGTTTAATAAAAATTTGATTTAAACACGTGTAACTCAGAAGTGATCATTCACTGTTAATTTTATAATCTTTACACCAAATTGGCATATACATTTTATACACAAAAGTATCTATCTTATTTTTTTCTAACAGTATTAGAGAATACCGATATAACAAAAGAACAATTCGACTGTGTTTTGAATGTGTGCGGCGCGGAAATCGATCCAGAAATATTTATTGGTTACATAGCCAATTACTTAATGCATCCAAGTTTTTTTTTGGAGGTCAAAAAAAATTTAAGTCTAACCACGCAGGATGCAAATTCACCAGTAGTTACAAGCATTAACGCTGAAATTGGGCCAACCCTAATAGTTACTTGTAAGGTATTGTATAAATAAATTTTTTAAGCAAAAATTGTAAATTTATACTATTTTTAGGCTTTAAAACAATTTATCATCCGAAAAGCTGGTGGTTCACATATTTTGACGGAGTACACGGATAAAAGAAATATAACTAAAAATCAGCGTAGAAAATACTATCATTTGCTGCAGCTTTCACACAGGACCATTTTAGTTTTAAACCAACGAAACTCAAACAAATTGCTGTATCACGCGCATTGATAAAATTATTTCCTATTCTAAGATCTAACAGTGAAAACGAATTGGTATAAGTTTAAAAAAATTTATTTAACAATTTTATATTAATTTTTTAATTTAAATATATCTGTAATAGAAACTTCTTTGTAACGATGAGTGTAGTGGTTTTTTACAAACAAAGTTAAAAAACGATCGTGTAAAAAAAAGAAAACTGGAAGGTCAATTTGAATGTGGCATCAGCTCAATAAAAAACAGCCTCGATTGAACAAATAAATGAAAGTGTAGATACAGATTGACTTGATCGAGATTTGGAAATTCTAAAATCTGCAACATTACCAGAAGAAATAGAACTGGCGAAAAATAAATTAAAGTCTACACTATTATTACGACGTGAGCAAATTAAAAAGCAAAATTTTCAAATACATGAAAATTTCCAATATTTTTTTGTTTGTCCTGAATTAGTGAGTATTTACAAATTAATTTAATTTTACTAAGTACGTTGCTCCAATTTATTTGTTTATTTAATTTATAGGTACTACACGATTTCACGTTCAGTTTTACAACAATTCATTCCATAATTAGTAATTGCCCAAATTTTCAAAGCCATATATTCAGCCTAGTTAAAAATGCTGGTAAATCGATTCTTTACCCAGAAGCTGAAAAAGAATAAGGTTAGTAATAAAAGATTAAATTTTGCCGTATATATTTTTTCTAACTCCATTTTGTATCATTTTTTCATAACAGAGTGGGACTCCTGTACTCTATCAGTGTTAAATTTTGCAGGAAGAAAAAAACTAACTAAATCTTCAGACGAGCAAGTAGTTCACAAACTACTAATTTTTCAAAAGGTAATATAATTTTCATTTTTGGTTTATATTATGTATTATTAATTTCTTATTGAAATGGTTTAAGCCTGGACTTACCTGTAGAGAATATATAATTGCATCAGAGAAAAAATCACCATTTATAATTGGAATTGGGGATACCTAGAATAAAATCGACCAATTTATGATAGTGTTAGACGGTAATCTTATACCACTGTCTACAAAATGTAACATTCTGGACGCTATTGACTACGTCTTCAAGTTAAATTTCATTTTTGAAATTGAATATGACCACAATCTGCGATTGTTTTGGATGTTTATACAAAAATATATTTATGGTATTGATGTTAATAATCTTCCAACAACGGTAAGAGAAATTTACCATAAATTAAGTGCGTTAGTTGAATAATTATTATGGTATTAGTTTTAAACATTATTTATTTTTAAGTTAAAAATGAAGTATTTTTGTTTTGTTTGTAAAATAAAAACACCACTTTTATCAACAATAGTTAGTAATTTAAAATTAGTTCATTCCTTACTGAACTCAAAGTTCCTAAAATTGCAATGTATAGTTAATGAAGATTGTCTTCAAGTATTTAATACTTATTCTGGACTAAGAAAACATGTGGCAAAGTGTTCGTTTTCAAATTCAACTAAAAGTTTACAACAAATTGATGAAAAGCAAATTAGAAATGAAGTAAATATTCCAGTAAAAAAAAAAATTAACTGAACAATTTAATAATATAACACAATCAGACCTCGATCATAATTATGTTGATGATCTTGATATAGATATTTCAGAATTTTTGTCAAATTTGAATTGTATGGGATTACCTGACTCGAGTATCACTAAAATAATGAATTACACCTTAGATCTTGTGAAAAACATTACTATTTCTTATGCCGATATTATTACCAAATCTGATAATTCTTTATCTAAGTCGATTTTATGTAAAAAATTAAATGCTGTTCATATTCAATATTAGCAAGAATCCAACAAATATGTAACGAAATATAAACGAACTAAAATACTCAACAATTCTAAAGGTTTCGTTGCGCCCATCGAAATACCAAGTGGAACTCGATGGGACACAAAATATTGTAGAAAATCTAAAAAGTATATAAAATATCTAAAACAAAATACTTACCAATACATTCATTTATTAGAAACTTTAAAAATGCTATTTAAAAATGAAAGTTTTCAATACTTTTTTTCTAAGCAGGGTCATCAATGTTCTATGTATTAGCAATACAAAATTAACTAACTTTTGTTGTGGTTCAAATTATAGACAGATTTCGTTTTTTAAAAATAATCCTAATGGAATACAAATCCAACTTTTTTATGACGATTTTGAGTGTACGAATCCCTTGGGAAGTTGCAAGACTATCCACAATATTTTGGCTATATATTTTTCAATAAGAAATATACCATCAATATATTTATCCCAATTAGATAATATACATTTAGTCGCATTATTTAATGCTAATGATTTAAAACAAGGTGCATCTTATAACTCCATATTAAAGCCGATAATTAGGGATCTTAAAATTTTAGAAAGTGAATTAATTAGTATCATTAGTGGTCAAATATACGGAACACTAACAAGTCTAATTCATGATAATCTAGGTGCAAATCTAATGTTAGGATTTTCAGGTGGGTTCAACTCGAACTATTTTTGTAGGTTTTGTGAAATCATAAAAAGTGACATTCAATCTACATTCACAGAAATAAACACAACATTACGTACACAACAAAGCATAGAAAGTAATAATAAACTTGTAGGTGACCTTTGCTTAAGGAAAAGTGTTAACAATTTAAGTATTTTGAATGAACATCTACACTATGATACAATAAAAAATTGCACATTGATTAATATTAATTAATGATTTTATTGGAAAACCATTATTGATAATTAATACAACAAATATTTTTCAAATAAAAAAAAATTAAAAATTTGAAAATGGCGATGATCACATTTACTTAAAGAAGATTACTTATTTATACAACATTTAATAGAATTTAAAATGAAGAAGACCTTATCCGTTAAAACACATTTGCTTCATTTATTCTATAATTTGTTTTAATTTGTAGATATAAATAGAGATTAGAATATATTCGAATTTTGTAAATAGCATAAAAAAGAATTAATTGTAACTGAGAAGACAATATGACATTGCGTCGATATTGGCAAAGGTTAGTACCGCTTTATAGGAAATATACATTCTAAATTATCAGTACGAGTACTGTATAAATTTTAAGTCGATTTTAATCTTTACTCAAACTGAAGTTATTGGTTTTAATTTCGCAACTCTTAATTATGTTGCAGTTCTTCTTGTGTTACTTCTAATGTGTTCACCTGACTGAGCTACTGTCTTTATCTTTGTAAAATATTCTTTGATAACTGATTTTATCGTTTTCGCTCAATAACTCAGATTCCCATTTTGTAGAACACACATCAATGATACAATTTTTATTTCGGCGATTATTGATCCGGTTAATCAAGGTTACTTGAAAATATCTTTGGAAAGTGCTACTAAGTGGAAATCCCCTTAGTTTAGTTTTATAGAAAAAAATTTATTATTTCACTAGCAACCAGAACATTTGGTTTGATGTTGCTCATTTCCGTTAAAGCATGTTGAAGCGGTTGTACTTTACTATACTCTTTTAATTTCGGCAATATTTTCAGTTGTAACAAGTGGCCGACCAAAACCATTTAGAACAGTATTCTATCTTACTCCAAAGAGGCGTCTCATTTTATTTTCATTTCATTATTAATATTATTTATATTTATTAAAATTATATTAATTCTAATAAATTTCGTTAAAACAAAATGAACTTAATGAATATAAGTGAATAATGTTAATGAATGTTTTTTATACAAATTAAAAATCGTTATATTAAAACAAATAGTTCTTAGCCGTAGAAATTTCGGCGTCCTTTGTGGAAATATTGTGTTAAAACATTAAAAGTGTTCTGAATACCTCCAAATGAAGTCAACAATTTTAAAATTAATTTTTTTTTTTTTCAAATACCGTGTGTACATAAAATTGCATCCATTCAATTTATATGGATTCTTGTGATATTGTTTGCAGGATATTAAAGGAGTGGAAAATCGCTGAGATAATTATTAAAAAATTCAAAGGTATGTGTGTGATGTGCTCGTAAATAATATGTTCAATAAGTAGAAAAAAAAAATTCTTTGGAAATCAACCACAAATCCAACACAAATCTATTACACAAACTGGATTGTTAATTGCTGTGCTACAAAAAAGTACAATTTTGTACAGTGTTTTATAGAAAATAATGCACAAAACAATCAAATGTTTTCTTTATTTAACACACACAGTTATAGACTAGGAGATGGTGACAGGTAACGATCTCCCATTTTATACCGCATGCGTTTTTAAGGCTTTATAATTAACCCTAAGATATGAAAGATAGAAGGGTTCTTGGCCGCTGCACGCTTTCCGGCCATAAGGAAAATCGCTTTTCTTTTGTGAAGAATTTTCGTGTTTTTCCGTGATATTATACTGCCTGCCCTTGTAACATAAGGTTGTAAAAACAAATTGAAGCTCTAATAATTGAAGGCATGCAATCCGCAGCGGCCGAAAGGGTTCAAAGGGTTACGTGAAAATGAGAAAAATTACAGGGGATTTCCGTGTTTTCAAATTGCACGCCGATGTAAAGAATTAAAGTTTTAATCACAAAAACACTCTGGGAAAATCGGCATGCGCCCCTCTTATTACCAAGGGTGGAAAATGTCGGGAAAACTCTGTAAACATTTAGTACAGGTTTTTCGTGATTTCAGACTACCCATAATAAAGATAAATATTAATTTTATAACGAAATAATTCTCTAACGCAAATGGCATGCGTGTTGAGAAAGACTATTTTTTTTTGTATTTATTTATTTTATGTAATTACAATCTAGTCTCCTGGACTAATGAGCAATTTGTTTCTGACATAATTTACTAACTTAAATTAATCTACGGCTTCTTTCCATTGGCGTTCCATAGTGTTTCGTTAATTGAAGTAAACCACATCTTTGTTATGGATTTTAGATCAGAATGCTGCTTAAACTGCCAATCAAACCAGCTCAAAAGGTTTGGTTCTTTTAAGTCTGCGTACTAAATTCGTGATGATTAGGAGCTGAGTTGCCTCAATGTTCACATGTTGGCGGAGCCTTTCTTCATGTCTCCGTGCTTTTTCCTGGATTTCATTTAAGATGAGGTTTATTTTAAGGTCCCTATGAAGGTCACTGTTCCTGATATACCAAGGTGCATCAACGATGTTCCTTAACACAATATTCTGAAACCTTTGGATGATATTTACGTTGCTCTGTTTGGTACAACCCCAAAGCTGAATACCATAAGTCCAAATCGGTTTCAATATTTGCTTATAAAGTAGAAGCTTGTTGTATGTTGATAAAGGAGAGTTCCTTCCCATCAGTAAGTACAGTTTTCTGTATTTAAGTCTTAATTCTTCACTTTTCTTCTTGACGAGTGCTTTCCATTGTAGTTTATTATCTAGGGTCATGCCGACTTAGCTGTATTCGCATGCGGTATTATTTCCCGATTTATGGTAATCGGAATATGTTCGAATCGTATGTTTGTAAAGTTGATTTAACCTGATTTATTTTCATTTAGTTTTATTCTTCATCTTTTTGTCCATTTGTACACATATTTAAGTTATAGCTGATTGTAACTTCTGTGTTGATTCTTCGTTGCTTTTTCTAATAGCTAAGATCGCCGTATCATCTGCAAAAGTTGCCACTGTGTTGTTTTCTAATGTAGGAAGATAATAAATGTATAGTAGGTATAAAACCTTCCCTAATACACTACCCTGCGGAACTCCTGCCTTGATTTCTTTCAATTCAGAAAATGTAACATCTAACTTAATCCTGAAGAACCTATCTTTTAAGTAAGATTCCAGTATCCTAGCAAATTGCATTGGTAGAAGATTCCTTAACTTGTGGTTAAGTCATTCATGCCACACTCTATAAAACGCTTGTGCAACGTCTAGAAATACTGTTGAACAGACTTTTTTCTCCTCTAATGCTTTCTCAATTATACTGCGGTTATTCTGTGTACTTGATCAATTGTTGAGTGTTGGTTGCGAAAACCGAACTGATGATTTGGGATCAAGTTTTTACTCTCGATTATCGGATTTAATCTTTCTACCAGAAGCTTCTCAAACAGTTTGGACATGACTGGCAATAGCGAAATTGGCCTATAAGACGATGTTATGTGTGGTGGTTTCCCAGGTTTTGGGATCATAATTACTTCTGCAATTTTCCATAAGCTTGGTACACATTTGATTCTAAATGCTGCATTTATAAGATTGGTAAGTTTCACCAGAGCCTTCCTTGGTAGTTCTTTTAAGATTTCTGCAGTAATAAGATCGTACCCAGGAGCTTTTTTCGTATTCATATTAGCTTTTATCTCACGCATGACTTCTTTGGTGTTGTGGGTAGGATTTCTTTACTTTCTTGCACAGCTTGTTCAGTTATTATCTTGGCTTCCAACGTTTGGTCTTCATGTGGCTGGAATATTTTTTCGAGGTGTTCAGCAAATTCTAGAGCTTTGTCTTCATTATTTCTAGCCCATTTCTCACCAGCTATTTTTATTTGTGGAATCTGCATTATTGGTCTTTTGATTCTTTTGATTGCTTTCCAAAGAGAATAATCAGTACTGTTATCATTAGTTAATTTTCTTAAATAGTCACTGATTGATTCACCTTTCAATTCTTTGATCTCTCTTCTTAATTGTTAAGTGAGATTGTTCAAATGAGTTTTATCTTGAGGGGCCTTTGTTTGTTGCCATACTCTTCTCGCTCTTCTTTTTTTTGCGAGGAGTCCCCTAATTTCCATAGGGTAGTTGTTTCCCTTGATTTTTGTTTTAATTTCAGGATTATTTTTCCAAGCTGATTGCTGGATATCGTTTACAAATTTGTGAACTTCTTTGTCTAATTGTTCTTCAGTCTTTAATGGAACCATTAAGTTAATTTTTTTTTCTAGTGATAGTCTAAAGTATACCCAATTAGTGTGATTATTTACTAGGAATGGGTTTCTTTCTTTCTGAATGATTTTTTCACTTAACGTTAGAAGTATTGGTGAATGATCAGATTTTAAGTCATGGCTTTCATCTACTTGTACAGATATGTTCTTTATTATAAAGAAATCAATCAGATCTGGCACTTTGTTTGGATCAGTTGGCCAGTAGGTTGGTTTTCCAGTTGAGAGGGCTTCACAACTGCATTTTCTAATAGCTTTTAGGAGTTTTTTACCCTTAGTCGTTGTTATTCTGGATCCCCAATAGACATTTTTTGCATTAAAGTCTCTTCCAAGTACAAATCGTTTTCCTAATTTACTGAGGAACTCGAGATAATCTTTTTTTTCATTGAGTGCTTTGGCTGGCAGTAAATACTAGCAATACAAATAGAACTACTTTTGGGTTTGACAAAAACAGCCGTTGCTTGTATTTCAATTTAATGATTGATTGTCTAGTGAAGTGTGTTTCCGTGATGAGACATACATCGATTTTTTCCGTGTCCAGGACCACTTGCAGTTCTTGTTGATGTTGCATCAGCCCATTGGCATTCCAACATAAGATTCTAAGATCATTGGAAATTTTTCTGTTAAGGGATGGCTCCCTTAGTGCTGTACTCTAGTTTCTGTAATCGCTCATTAAACGTATTTAGTCTGCTTAAAACTAATTTAAGTGTTTGACTTATATCGTCATTTTGAACAGTTTTTCCTGGATTTCCGTTGCTCATCATTAGTTTAGCATAAGTCATTTTACCAGATTGTCCTTGAGTAGTTCCCGACACACTTTACTTCGGGTCGGTTCATCTTAACCGCTTGCTTCCTGACTAAACTTGGCTATTTCTAGCAATCACGTTCTTATTTTTGATGTTTTGCAGTTCAAAAGCAACGCTGCATCCTCTGTAGTTAGCCGGATGGTTTTCTCCACAGTGAACGCATTTAGGTTGAACATTTTGGGGTTTTACACAATCTTTGGTATGATGTTTACCTAAACATTTGACACACCTGGGCTCCCTGTTGCAATATTTTTGTGTATGTCCATAGGCTTGAGATTGTTTACCTTGTGGTATAAATTTAGATCTTCTTAGAGGCTGAATAACCACTTTGCACACCAAGATGTATTTAATTTGATAAATGTTTCCGATGTCTTCATCAGTATCGAAAGTCAACATAAATAAGTTGAGAGGTACTTTGCCTCCCCGTTTTAGCTAAATCGATGCTTCATTTGCCTTAAATCCTTTCGCTTTCATGTCATTAATTATTTTGTCTGGCTTACACGTAGAGTGTAAGTTTTTAGCCATGACCCTAATTGGTCTGGTTTGTTAATCTGCAAACGTGTGCCAAGCACGTTTTTCTTCATTTAACATTTATCTCATTTTTCTGTATGTTTCAGCATCTTCTAAGTTTATTTTAATGGTGTTTCCATTCATCACCTTTACATTAAAGTTATCAGTAGCAGTTATTGTTTTTATTTTCTCATAGAGTACATCGTAGTCTTTTACTTCAACTATTACAATTGGTGGTGGTGGAGGTATTTTTTTTGGTTGTTTCTAGATAATATTTGGAACATCATCCTTTAATTGAGGTGGGGAGGGCGTATTATTCCGTCTCCTTTTTTTTTCTCCCACCTGTAACTCTAATCCACTCATTTTCTCGAGCTAGTTCTTCTTCATCCGTATGATACTCTTGTGGAGTTGTATTCTGGTTAGGAGTAGAACCGATGTCCTCCTTTGGCTTAAGAGCTTTAACTTCGTTTTCAAGCGTCTTCAACGCGCCTGCATCCATGCAATTGTAACATTCCGTTGCTTTATTATATTGTTGGCTTCAACTAATGCATTATTGCTTTACACAATTTATTGTTAAGCTTTTCTTCATTTGTAGAACGAGTGTTGTGGCTGCTGGCCGCAATGGAGGGACTACCGCCTCTTATTGGAAAATACGCCACTTTGTTACCCCTCTGGAAGGGATGTGAATTATCCTTTTCTCTTTCACTCAAATGAGCTTGTTTATTCTTCAACATGTCTTGGGATTGTTTAAAATAATTGTAGTATTGCAATGGCTGGTCTCCCCCAGAATCCATGAGACCGACCTCCGAAGAGGGTGGATTTACCTGAAATTATTGAATTAGTTTGAAAACGATTTCATTTTTTTCGTTCATTTCATTAATTTAAATTATTTTATTAATATTCATTTGTTACCGAGCAAACGGCGCAGTGGTTAAAGCTGCGGCGTTTTCATCGGGAGGTATTGGGTTCGAATCCCGATAGGGGCGATTTTTCATCATCTGATTACGAGCGGTGATGACGATGAACACATCTATGACCCCCTGTTGAGAGTGCAGAATCCATGGGCCGACTCACCTTGCATGTCGCAGCACTATAGGTTGGCATGAAGCAATGCAATGTGCAGGTGGTTTATACAAAACGGGTCTATTGCCGTACGTCCTCGATTTGGCTAATACTGCGTAAAGTAGGACGGTAAAAGTAAACTGCGAAAGAGTTGGGAGTGCTTTGAGCCTCAGAACAGATTGCATGGATTAAAAACAAAAAAAAAAAAAAATATTCATTTTTTATTTTTTCAAATTTATTATTATATATTAGTTTTAAGTTTTGTATTGAACTTAATATTTTTACATTCATTACTATGATATATTACATTAATTTCGTAAACATTTTCAATGAATTATACATTCACATACAAACATATAAATATTAGTTTTAATAAATAATTTTTTATAATAAAGTTTTTTATAATAACATAATCTACGATAATCTACGGTAACGATTTCGAGTTAAGCTTTCGTGTAAATTGTCTGCAAATTATGGTAACATACATAGACCCGATTACAAATAACAGTAAGTTTACCAATCTCGGGTTGGTTTACTATATACATATAAATGATATTTAGAATTGTGTCATACTTTATAAGATTTGAGGATTTATGCTACATTATTGGTTTTATGATTATATTGCTAAATTATACTGCTCTCCCATTTACAAATTTTCAAATTCATCCTTTATCGGCTTACATTGAATAATATACTAATAGGCCTGTTATAGGCCGATATATTCGGCCATATAAATTCGCCTTATCCTTAGCTGTTCGTTGTCCTATAAAATAATTTAAATTTAATTATTCGACAAATTGTTTCACGAAATATTTTTAACAATTAATTTATCATGTGATACCGCTTTTAACGAATAGCTCTGGAAACTGTTTATACAGCATTTGGTTATAATTAATTTATACGTAATCACACCACGAAACAGAATCATTAATTGTTTTTTTTTTAATCAACATTTACGCGAAGTTATTCTGTTATTTACAAGAACTAAAAACAGCAAATAATATAAAACAAAAAAATATGTTTAACTTCGTTTCTTATCATTTCCTCTTAAATCAATAATTACCATAAACATCTTATTTCATTTTAACTTAATGGGAAAAAATTGCAAAAACATTTATGATTGTTTTTCTAGAAATTCTAAGAAAATTTTTCAATATAAACTTTAACCATTTTCCACAAACATTTTTTTCCACATTTATTTTTCAATTAAATCGTGTGACTTTTATGTTACGTTTTCGTTTTGATATTAAAATTTGAATTTTTTGTTGTAAAGTAAAAGAATCAACAATAACAACAACAACAAAATATCCAATTAGCTATTTAAAGTGTTGAATTAATTTAATTTGTAATACATACAAGATATCTATAAAGGAATAAGAAGAA
The DNA here is from genome assembly GCA_958295665.1 of Tipula vernalis. Lineage (NCBI taxonomy): Eukaryota > Metazoa > Arthropoda > Insecta > Diptera > Tipulidae > Tipula > Tipula vernalis. Next base: position 191,371,059 of record OY282560.1, on the reverse strand, counting down.
ATGAAATTATTTTATAAGATAACCGGACCATATCACAAGGTACAGGTAGATATAATATACACAGGTAATTATCATTTTATATTCATTCCAATAATAATAATTAGCTATCGGCGATTCTCATTAAAATATTGATCGAGATTTTTTTTTTTTAATTTTGTATTTTTTGAGATGATGCAATAAACTATTTCGTGCAAATTGTACCCCTGAGGTGTTATACGGGCATGGAACAAAATATTTCTTAGCAAACACAATATGTGTCTGAAGAAAATTATTTTGTTCTATGTCATGATGCGGCACTACATATTTACAATATTGGTACTGTTATGATAATATAACGCCTTATATTGTGTTTGGTTTTACCTGCGCTATATACTAATGATATTAATTCAATAGCTTCCGTCATTTATCTTATAAATTGATCTTGTATTTTTAATTTTTTTGTTTGTTCATAAACGAGATAAATAAATTTACCAGACATACATATATGCATGTAGTTTTTATAGTGTTAATTTAAATTAATACATGTAAAGGTTTGACATCGAAAATTTTTCTGAGTACTACTACGCCTACGACACCATTAAGCTTACATGCAAATTTTAGAATTTTGGGAAAATTAATAAAGTAAAAAACGAAAAGGTTCGGCGCCTTCTACTTTTTGTTGCCCACAGCACTCTGTGAATATGCTAATAACAGAAATAAAATAATCTTGATACCAATTAAAAGAATTTAATTGAAGTTTGCGATTTTATTATTTGATAGTATTCAAATTCATTTGTTGACACTTTTTGTGATGCCAATGGAAAATCTATTGGAGTTGGCCATGACTTTCGAGTCAAACGGTTGTGTTTTTTTTTGTTCTTTAAATTTTCCTTAAAAATGTATTTATTAAAAATAATTAATTTATTGTTCATTTAACAATTTATTGTCGATTGGACGGCGCACGAACGTCGAAGGTGACGTGGACGTGCTTTTGCATTGAAGCAAGAGATAAATTGAAGTGGATTGTGCTGTGTTTTAAAAATTACAAATGCTAATAGAAGGGCGTACAGTTGTGGTTGTCCTGGATCCGGTTTCGATTCTTCATTTTAAGGTGTAGTGGACGTAACCTGGAGGTTTTTTTGTAGTTTATGTTTGAACCTCTGAATATGATTTTGGACCACGTTTCGTAGCATTTTTCGAAATGCACCTGATCTTGAGATTCTTATGGAAGATCTACACAGGAAGGTAGAGGCCGGGACTCCTAAACACCCAGAAACTACGGCTGGAGGGAAATCGCCTTCTAAACCCCGCCTTGAAAGTCAAGTTATGAATCGGAACATAAGCAAAAATATTGTAAGTATCTCTATTACAACTACTGCTCGGAGCGTTGAGCCATAGGTTTGGTTCACAAACAGCAGTAATTAAGAAGGACATTAGCTCGCATAAAGCTAGTCCTCTAACATTTTGGGAAAGGAAAAAAGTTCTAACAAAACTGGTCCCGCAGTATCAAATTCCGAGATGTCCAGATCGTTGGGACACTATGTGGACTCCAGGAGGACTTGGTGTCCGGGAATGCCGAAACGACGGATAGAGGAGGAGATGGTGTAGATTGATGCTGAGACTGCTGCAGATCAATCTTCAAAAATTGAAGATGACGGAGTAGATGTTGTTCAGATCCAGGAGCCATGAGTCATTGGAGACCGGGTTATGAGACTCAGGGACAAGAAACTATAAAGTGATGTTTGCCAAGAAGGAAGGTAAGATTCGTTCGTGCATTCTCGCTAAAACTAATCTAAATTGATAGTTTAAATATCTGGCTTATTTCAACCTATCTACCATATGAAGGTGATGTCATACCACCTGGAATTCTTAGAGATGTTTTATTGGATGCTCAAAAGCGGAAGGTTGGTTTCATCATGGGCAGTGATGTGAACTCACACCATACAATATGGTGAAGTACTGGTATAAACGAGATAGGTGAGCTAATTTTGGGTGTAAGCCCACTTTTATAACTATAAACCGACAAGAAATCTGATCATTGCTATCTTTAGTATTAACTGGTTACAGAACCAGGTCATCTCCAGTGACCGGATGGTTCTTGGACTACAACTTGTGCTGAATCTTTGAAGTTTCTACTGATAACCCACTTTCCGGAATGTACCGAACTGGCGCCTGAAATTCCGAATGCTTTTAAGGTTTCAGGCGTAGTAAGTCAAATGATAAGCAGGAGAAAGTTAGTGTGGGCAATGAACAAGCCATATAAGTCAGCTCGACCTGATGGCATTATTCCTGCGGATGTTCAGCAAGCCATTGACTTGGCTCTACCCTAGCTGGAAGTTATCTTCAGAGAAAGACTGGAACTTTGCCATATGCCGAACAAATAGACTGAGGTAAACGTAATATTTAAACCTTATCAGTTACTGGCCAGATTTAAGTATGTGGAAGTTTGATGGCCAGTAACTAAAGTTTACTAAAAGCTTAGTGAAAGTTTAAAAAAAAATTATTCAAAGGTTAATAAAAGTTTAAAAAAAGTTTACTAAAAGTTTAATAAAAGTTTAATAAAAGTATAATAAAAGTATAATAAAAGTTTAATAAAAGTTGAATAAAAGTTTAATAAAAGTTTAATAAATGTTTATTAAAAGTTTAATAAAAGTTTAATAAAAGTTTAATAAAAGTTTAATAAAAGTTTAATAAGAGTTTAATAAAAGCTTAATAAAAGTTCATTAAAAGTTAAATAAAAGTTTAATAAAAGTTTAATAAATGTTTATTAAAAGTTTAATAAAAGTTTAAAAAAAGTTTAATAAAAGTTTATTAAAAGTTTAATAAAAGTTTAATAAAAGTTTAATAAAAGTTTAATAAAAGTTAAATAAAAGTTTAATAAAAGCTTAATAAAAGTGTATTAAAAGTTAAATAAAAGTTTAATAAAAGTTTAATAAAAGTTTAATAAAAGTTTAATAAGAGTTTAATAAAAGCTTAATAAAAGTTTATTCAAGTTAAATAAAAGTTTAATAAAAGTTTAATAAATGTTTATTAAAAGTTTAATAAAAGTTTAATAAAAGTTTAATAAAAGTTTAATAAAAGTTTAATAAAAGTTTAATAAAAGTTTAATAAAAGTTTAATAAAAGTTTAATAAAAGTTTAATAAAAGTTTAATAAGAGTTTAACAAAAGCTTAATAAAAGTGAATTAAAAGTTAAATAAAGTTTAATAAAAGTTTAATAAAAGTTTACTAAAAGTTTAATAAAAGTTTACTAAAAGTTTAATAAAAGTTTAACAAAAGTTTAATAAAAGTTTAATAAAAGTTTATTAAAAGCTTAATAAAAGTTTAAAAAAAATTATTCAAAGCTTAATAAAAGTTTAAAATCTCAAAAGTTAAAAAGTTTAAAAGTTTAAAAAATTAAAAGTTTAAAAATTTTAAAAATTTGAAAACTTAAAAGTTTAAAAAAATACAAAAGTTTAATAAAAGCTTAATAAAAGTTTAACAAAAGTTTAATAAAAGTTTAAGCAAAGTTTACTAAAAGTTTAATAAAAGTTTAATAAAAGTTTAAAAAAATTTAAATAAAAGTTTAAAAAATTAAAATAAAAGTTTAATAAAAGTTTTAAAGTTTTAAAGTTTTAAAGTTTTAAAGTTTTAAAGTTTTAAAGTTTTAAAGTTTTAAAGTTTTAAAGTTTTAAAGTTTTAAAGTTTTAAAGTTTTAAAGTTTTAAAGTTTTAAAGTTTTAAAGTTTTAAAGTTTTAAAGTTTTAAAGTTTTAAAGTTTTAAAGTTTTAAAGTTTTAAAGTTTTAAAGTTTTAAAGTTTTAAAGTTTTAAAGTTTTAAAGTTTTAAAGTTTTAAAGTTTTAAAGTTTTAAAGTTTTAAAGTTTTAAAGTTTTAAAGTTTTAAAGTTTTAAAGTTTTAAAGTTTTAAAGTTTTAAAGTTTTAAAGTTTTAAAGTTTTAAAGTTTTAAAGTTTTAAAGTTTTAAAGTTTTAAAGTTTTAAAGTTTTAAAGTTTTAAAGTTTTAAAGTTTTAAAGTTTTAAAGTTTTAAAGTTTTAAAGTTTTAAAGTTTTAAAGTTTTAAAGTTTTAAAGTTTTAAAGTTTTAAAGTTTTAAAGTTTTAAAGTTTTAAAGTTTTAAAGTTTTAAAGTTTTAAAGTTTTAAAGTTTTAAAGTTTTAAAGTTTTAAAGTTTTAAAGTTTTAAAGTTTTAAAGTTTTAAAGTTTTAAAGTTTTAAAGTTTTAAAGTTTTAAAGTTTTAAAGTTTTAAAGTTTTAAAGTTTTAAAGTTTTAAAGTTTTAAAGTTTTAAACTTTTAAAGTTTTAAAGTTTTAATGTTTTAAAGTTTTAAAGTTTTAAAGTTTTAAAGTTTTAAAGTTTTAAAGTTTTAAAGTTTTAAAGTTTTAAAGTTTTAAAGTTTTAAAGTTTTAAAGTTTTAAAGTTTTAAAGTTTTAAAGTTTTAAAGTTTTAAAGTTTTAAAGTTTTAAAGTTTAAAAGTTTTAAAGTTTTAAAGTTTTAAAGTTTTAAAGTTTTAAAGTTTTAAAGTTTTAAAGTTTTAAAGTTTTAAAGTTTTAAAGTTTTAAAGTTTTAAAGTTTTAAAGTTTAAAAGTTTAAAAGATTAAAAGATTAATAGATTAAAAATTCAAAAGTTTAATAAAAGTTTAATAAAAGTTTAATAAAAGTTTAATAAGAGTTTAATAAAAGCTTAGTAAAAATGTATTAAAAGTTTAATTTAATATAAAGAAAAGTTAAATAAAAGTTTAATTTAATATAAAGAAAAGTTAAATAAAAGTTTACTAAAAGTTTAAAAAAGTTTCATAAAAGTTTAAAAAAATTTATTTAAAGCTTAATAAAAGTTTAAAATCTCAAAAGTTTTAAAGTTTAAAAATGTAAAAGTTTGAAAATTTAAAAGTTTAAAAATTTCAAAATTCAAAAATTTAACAAAAGCTTAACAAAAGTTTAATCAAAGTTTAATAAAAGTTTAACAAAAGTTTATTAACAGTTTAAGAAAAGTTTTCTTAAAGTTTAATAAAAGTTTACTAAAAGCTTAATAAAAGTTTAATAAAAGTTTAATAAAAGTTTAATAAAAGTTTGATAAAAGTTTAATAAAAGTTTAATAAAAGTTAATTAAAAGTTTAATAAAAGTTTTTAAAAATCTTAATTAAAGTTTAATAAAAGTTTAATAGAAGTTTTAAAAAGTTCAAAAAAGTTCAAAAAAGTTTAAAAAAGTTTAAAAAAGTTTAAAAAGTTTAAAAAATTTTAAACAAGGTTAAAAAAAATTCAAACAAGTTTAAAAAACTTTAAAAAACTTTAAAAAAGTTTAAAAAGTTTAAAAAGTTTAAAAAAGTTTAAAAACGTTTAAAAAAGTTTAAAAAAAATATAAAAGTTAAAAAAACTTGAAAAAAAGTTCAAAAAGTTTAAAAAAGTTTAAAAAAGTTTAAAAAAGTTTAAACAAATTTAAAAAAGTTTAAAAACGTTTAAAAACGTTTAAAAAAGTTTAAAAAGTTTAAAAAGTTTAAAAAAGTTTAAAAAAGTTTAAAAACGTTTAAAAAAGTTTAAAAAAGTTAAAAAAAAATATAAAAGTTTAAAAACTTTAAAAAAGTTTAAAAAGTTTAAAAAAGTTTAAAAAAGTTTTAAAAAGTTTAAAAAAGTTTGAAAAAGTTTAAAAAACTTTAAAAAAGTGTAAAAAAGTTTAAAAAGTTTAAAAAAGTGTAAAAAAGTTTATAAAACTTTAAAAAGTTTAAAAAAGTTTAAAAAAGTTTTAACAAGTTTAAAAAAGTTTAAAAAAGTTTAAAAAAGTTTATAAAAGTTTAAAAAGCTTAAAAAATTTAAAAAAGTTTAAAAACGTTTAAAAACGTTTAAAAAAGTTTAAAAAGTTTAAAAAGTTTAAAAAAGTTTAAAAAAGTTTAAAAACGTTTAAAAAAGTTTAAAAAAGTTAAAAAAAAATATAAAAGTTTAAAAAACTTTAAAAAAGTTTAAAAAGTTTAAAAAAGTTTAAAAAAGTTTTAAAAAGTTTAAAAAAGTTTGAAAAAGTTTAAAAAACTTTAAAAAAGTGTAAAAAAGTTTAAAAAGTTTAAAAAAGTGTAAAAAAGTTTATAAAACTTTAAAAAGTTTAAAAAAGTTTAAAAAAGTTTAAAAAAGTTTTAACAAGTTTAAAAAAGTTTAAAAAAGTTTAAAAAAGTTTATAAAAGTTTAAAAAGCTTAAAAAATTTAAAAAAAAGTTTAAAAAAGTTTAAAAAAGTTTAAAAAAGTTTAAAAAAGTTTGAACAACTTTAAAAATCTTCAAACAAGTTTAAAAAACTTCAAAAAACTTTAAAAAACTTCAAAAAAGTTTAAAAAGTTTAAAAAAGTCTAAAAAAGTTTAAAACGAATAAAAGTTGAAAGTAGTGAAATTGAATAATCAAATCGTGATAAAGTTGTACCATTAGTAGGCGGGTTATAACTATCAACGCAACCTCGCCAAACGGGAGAAATTCGGCATATCCAGTGGTTATTCAGAAGACACACGAACGGGTTGCGTGTGTACTAAAACCGGCTGTGCACTATAAAGACCTTTATGGCAAAACTAATCCACAAATAGGCCATGAAAAGCCTCTAAATCTTAATGTAACTTACAAATTTAAATTAAATTTTTTTTAAAAATAATATAAAGTGATTATAATAATAAACAACAAAAAAAATTTTTAAGCAAGTGTTAATCAGTAATATACTATGGTTATCGTAATAATAAGAAATAATAACAAGTGAAACATCATAATGGCGACACCACTAGAACAAAAATTAGACCAAATTAAAGTTGCATTAACCAAAATAACCGGAGCCATAAATGTTCAAATTAAGTTCACAAAACAAATCGAGCGGAGACTCGAAGTACTAGAGAAACCTATAGTTCCAGCTGCAACAACAATATTCGAAACCCCAAAAACATAACAGGACCTTAAAGAAAAAAGTAAGTTACCTGACTGCGTGAAAGAACTACAACAATTTGATGGAAACCCAGCTCAATATAAAAACTAAACTTTTTGTTAATTATTTTATTTTATAACTTTTCTTTAACAACGTTAATTTGTATTGTTATCTTGTGTTGGTTGTTGCTCTGCTGCTGCTGCTGCTAAATCCCAAAATTTAATAGAATGAATATTGGGTTTGTTCTCTTCCTCGTGTGCTTTTTGATAAACGCCGAACCTAAATTCGGTAACCAGTTTTTCTTTGTTCGGGCCATCGTGCTATTGATGATGTTAAAGTTATGGCGCAGGCTGTTGAAAAAAACATTATACCTATTGTCTTCGTATGATTTTATCAATTTTGTTTTGTTAAAATTGATGCGATTTTAATGCAATTCCAAATGAGGTGTTTTGGACGTCATGCTAACAAAATGATTGTGTATCACAAAAATATAATTTTTCAATTATATTTTGCATAAGAAATTTTGTATATACAAGTTATGTTGTATGTTTGTGTATGCAATGTACTTTGTATAATTTGTATACCAAAGTAGAATCGTTATGTAATGAGGAAAAGAATGAATTCACAATTAAATGTGAATTGTTCGTTACAAATTTTGGAACGTATTTTGTAAAATTCTTTATCTGGAGGATTGTCCATTGATAAAAATTAGAGCTCGGAGGGATGTTGACTTTATTGTGCGGTGTTTCTTGTAATGGAAGAAACTACCCGATACAGTCTCTTGGTGCACAATGTCGAAAATATTCTACGAGACTATAATATTGTACGCACCAAACCAATTTATAGAGCAATATTGCAACACATGTCAGAAGATTAAGGGATACGCCGATGAGGCATTAATATCATATAACATCTTCGACGACGGGTGGACATCTATAAAAAAATGCGTAGATAAGAGGGATCTTCGAACATTAGAATACCAATTAAATAACCTTGCACAAAGGAATATGACGATCGATGAATTCTACGCAAATGTGAATCATCAGTTCTCATTAATAGTTAATAAGATCAAAACAGAAGATTATTCGACAGAAACAACAATTTTCGTATATCAATCTACAAAATCCACGAATTAATAACTCGGTCAACCAAGTTTCGTATATTAATTCACAAAATCCACAATTTAATACCACCGCACCGAAAAAATATGCGGTATACAACAATCAACACTATAACAACCAAACATCATACAAAAAACAAAACCTGAATCAACAAATAATACCTAGGCCAATTTAGCCGAAACCTGAAACACCAATGGAAATCAAGCAGTCAATTCAAACCAAACAGGTAAATAACATGAATAGAGCAGCATATCAAAACAACCAGCCACCAAAAGTAGAACATCACAGCTACGGCGAATCGCAAAGGCAGCAAAGAATTTATCATTTAGAGACACAGGAGGAAGAGGAATATAATCAATTAGTTAACGAAAATACAGATATTGAGACATTCGAAGATTCACCTGAGGAAATAAACTCAGAAGTAAATTTTATGGAGAAAGCCCCTTTAGCCATACCATACCTAGAGTACAAAACAGCAAAAAACCAACATCTTCAAATTTTTAATCGACACGGGAGCCAATAAGAACTTCATTAAACCTAAACTAGCTGAAGGAGCAATTCCCACTAACGTCCCGTTTAACATAAAATCAGCGGGGAGTGACATCAAGATCAGTAAAAAATATCCGGACAATTTTTCAAATGCATAGGAATCAACACATTAATAGAATTACTACCTGGTTTAAAAACATTCGACGAAAAAATAATATTTTGACCATAACCCCAAATATCCAAATTCCACAAAAAGAAAAACACTCAGTTCAGGTAAACCAGAAGTTAGACAAAACCTTCAAGAAATTTTGGCAAAATTTCTAAACACTATTTAAGCCTATCAACAATACTGAAACAATTGATACTAATGTGACGGCAGTAATAAAAATAACAACAGAGAACCAATTTATACGAAATCCTATCCCTATCCAGTCAGCATGAGGCAATAAGTGGAGAAGCAAGATCAATTTCAAAAGGCCATTCAACTCACCAATTTGGGTAGTCGAAAAAAAGCTATATGCCTCAGGCATCAAAAATAAAATATAGGATAGTCATAGTAACAATACAGTATTAGACACAAAGCAAATCTTGGAAAGTCAAAGTTTTTTACGACTTTACATCAGGGTTTCACCAAATGAGGATGAAACAAAAAGATATTCCGAAAACACCTTTTTCCACGATAATGGGAAAATATGAATTCTTAAGACTACCTTTCGGAAACAAAAATGCGCCGGCTATATTTCAAAGGATGATCAATGTCAAAAAAATATTATCGAAACTTGAAAGAGTTAACCTACGTGTCAATCTTGCCAAAACGGAATTCATGGAAACAGAAACAGAATTCCTAGGATACATCATAACAAACCAAGGAATCAGACAAGATTTAAAAAGAGCCCAGATTATTTAAAAGAGTTAAAATCATTCCTTGGACTCGCATCATATTATCGACGGTTTATTAGAGACTTCGCAAAAGTCGCCAGGCCCTTACCCAACCACATAGTAGGCGTAAAAGCACAAATTAAGGCAACAAAAAAATAATAATCAAAAAAAGTGAAAATCAGCTTAGCACGAAAGGAACTCCAAGCATTCCATCAGATCAAGGAGGTGTTAACATCTACTAAAATACTAATCTTTCCAGACTTCGATAAACCTTTTATACTTACTACCGACCACTCTAATTATGCAATTGGTGCCATATTATCACAGGGTGACATCGGAAAAGACAGACCAATCACATATACATCTAGATCGTTAAACTAAACCGAGGAGAACTACGCAGTTAACGAAAAATAAATGCTAGCAATCATTTGGGCATTGGATAACCTACGAAGTTACCTGTGTGGAGCGAAACAAATTAAAATCCTCACGGACCATCAGCCGCTCACAATTGCACTAAGTACTAAAAATAATAAGACAAAATTTAAAAGATGGAAGGCACGATTGGAGGAATACAACTATGAATTCATATACAAACCTGGGTGTACCAACAAAGTAGCTGATGCCTTATCGAAATTAAAGCAAGAGCACATCACCTTATCATCAACCTTTACGATACAAAGCGCTGAAGAAGACAGCACAGACTTAATCCAATACTGCGGAGCACCTATAAACGTCTTCAAAAACCAACTGATAATCAGGACAGGAAAAGATATTGATTGTCATGAAGAACTACAATACAAGAAATAAAGAAAGACACTATAAGAAAAATCCAAAGGGATAATCTACATCCAACCATCATCAATGGAATAAAAATACTCGAAGAACAAATCCAAATATTACAAGAAGTTTTCCAAGAACAGTTTCCGGGATGGAAATTACGTATAAAACAAAAAGTGGTCCAAGACATCAGCAACGAGGAAAATAAATTCAAAATTATAACAGAGGAACATAATTGAGCACACAGAAATCACGTTGAAAACAAGAAATAAATCCTAGAATGGTGCTACTTTCCACAAATGGCCAGCCTAATAAAAAAATACACCAAAACCTGCAGCATCTATAACACAAACAAATATGAGAGACACCCAAATCAAGTTGAGCTCCAAGAAATGCCAGTTCCAACAAATCCAACAGAAATACTCCATATGGACATAATCGAGATAAAAAATGAAAAATTCATCTTATGCGTAGATAAATTCTCCAAATTTACCAAGTTTTTCCACATCAAAACAAATCCGTTCTACACATTAGGGACAAAATGATTGAAAAACTGCATTATTTCACAAATCCCAGATTATTAGTAATGGATAATGAGATGATGATAAATCATTCGAGCCGCACAATTAGCAAAAGGAAAAATTATCAATACAAATTTATTGGATAGAGAGGAAATCAGTCGCCTGGTTGCAAAAATCGAAACCCTTCCATATTCTAACGATATAGAAGCAATAAAATACGCAGAACCTATGATGTGGGCTAAAGAATCAACAATGCTTTATGTTATATTAATACCAAAAACAAGTAAACAGAAATACAATCACGTCATGGTAAGATCAACGATTGAGAACAACAAACAAATATACCTGGAATACAAAGAACTTCTGGTAAACCAAGATGAAATGAGTTTTTCGTCAAACCATACTTTGCAAAATCAACAGTCTGGAAGAATTAAAAGCCGACTACTGCATCAACCAGCTCATAAGAAGATTAGATGCTCAATGTAGCTACCAAATTAACAAGAATCAGATAATCGACACCCTAAACGACAATACGATTTTTCTGAGCAACATTAAAGGAGACATATTTTACAACAACACGGACACACACCTGAAGGGAAACTTTCTAATACAATACAACAATGAACAATTAACAATCGACCCAGGATACCTTTGTAACCTGCACCTAAATAATGTAAATCAACTACAAAAAAAATTATTCACAAAACATAAGGAAGGCCTTTGTAGACTTCGGTATAATATCCATAATTTAAATCATAATACTAATCCTTTTGTTAAGTACAAAAACGCCAAAAAATGGTCAATTCCAAAACCACGGCAAGAAGGAGTCATCATCAATCAATCCGGAGTCCAACCAATTAGCCTGAAGTTCTGACCCACGGTACGCGGATCTTGTAAGGGGAAAGAGCTAATTGCAACTCAATATAAACTGCAAACATGCGCATCACCTAAAGACGCTAAATCAGCTTAAAAGGAAAAAACATGCAAGAACATGCGCAAACATGTTCTAGTTATTTAATACTATTGTAATTTACATATTTAGAATTTTATTTAATTTTAGTTTGAAATGTATGTAACAGATAAACATAAAATAAATTAATTTTTTTAAATAAAACTTTAAACAAAATTCTTAACTTACATAATTTTCGCCATTTTTATTCACCGCAGGCCCGTTCTCCATGGCAGCTCAAAGGAAACTGAAAAATTTATTTGACGTTCGTCTTTAAAAGTATTTTCCTCTCATCGCAAGTGCTGCCATCTATCGTACCCGGTCAAGAATAATTTCGGTAATATTTTGAGCAACAAATATAATACCCCTCTCACACGTTCATATATTATTTCAAAAAAAAAAAAAAAAAATGTATTTAGAAGTATTTTCCCCTCATCGCAGGTACTGCCATCTATCGTTACCAGTCAAGAATAATTTCGGTAATATTTTGAGCAAAAATATAATACCCTTCTCACACGATCATATATTATTTGAAAAAAAAACTGTATTTAGAAGTATTTCCCCCTCATCGCAAGTGCTGCCATCTATCGTTACCGGTCAAGAATAATTTCGGTAATATTTTGAGCAACAAATATGGTACCCCTCTCACACGTTAATATAATATTTAAAAAAATAACTGTATTTAGAAGTATTATCTCCTCATCGCAAGTACTGCCATCTATCGTTACCGGTCAAGAATAATTTCGGTAATATTTTGAGCAAACATATAATACCCTTCTCATACGTTCATATATTATTTCGAAAAAAAGAAACTGTATAGATGGCACCAGCCATCTTTACATCGTGGGGAAGACTGTAACATTATATCCTTTTGGGTTTAGGGAAGATACGCCCTATTTGTTTTCGGCCTGGATGATGCACATCAGTTTGGACAGGGTAAAAAAAAAATGCGTAAAGATTGTTTCCAATTATGCCACGATCGTCATCACGTCTTCTTCTCACAACTCTCAATCCAAATAAGAAACTCCACTAATACATTATTATAGGCTTTTGCCAAACATGGATTTATTAATCAATAAGCATTAAAAAAAAACAGTCACTTGCTTATCTTTAACTTTAAATTAAATTGAATATCTTTATGTGGTATCTTCGGAAATTATAAGAAGCAGATATTAAGAAAAAATAATCACTTACCACTTTTGTTTCAAGACCAGAGCGCTCAAGTATCTACCCAAAAATGGATATATTGTATAGGTATATACTAATTTTAGTCTTTTAGATTGATAAAAAAAAATTTGATATCCACTTCCGAAAATTATTGCTCACGTCGGTTATTCAATTTAAAACAAAAATATTAACACTAAATCACTAACAATAAACTCTAAGAAAACAATAATAATATAAATAATTAAGACGAATTAAGCACCAAAAAAAAAATTAATTAAATCGTTTCGTATCCATAATTAAATCGCGTAATTCCCAAGTGATGTGATGGGTAACGGTAAAGCAAGATGTCCAACTTTCCATGAGATGAGCCCATATATAAATTTCCGACCAAAAGAAACGGCCTGTGTGCCCATACAAAAAATAGAGACACGCGGTTCGTGTTCCCTTGATGGCCTTACTGCCTCTCTGTCACTTGATTTAATCCCAGGGCGACGTATAACGTCGGTAAGAGATATCACGACCGCGTGTTATGCTACGGTTATCAAAAACGTCGTATCAACTACAAAAAAATATAAATGATAACAGTAAGAAAGGGTTGTGACCCAAGATTTAAAAAAACATCGTGTTTTACCTATATATTTAATAGCGATAAACACTATATTGAACTCCAACTAGGAACTATTCACTAGTCGGGTTATAGTACGTATTAACTTATTTATATAGTACGTAAATATTGCCACACTACTTGGCCTTTTAAAATTTATTTTTAATAATATTTGGAGACCGATGGTTTCATCCAACACGATCCAATTCAGAAATGAAAAATCAAGAGTTATCGAAGTATAAAAAAATTAAATTACCTTTATGATAAACCGTTTGTCATTGAATGCACAGGTACAACTCAATTAACTCCGACCCGTTACTCCATAACATACCAATTAGGTAGAATCTAAATAGAATACACCCAACTGGAGTTAATTGTATAAATTGCAACAACAACATTTAACAAAAAAAAATACAATTGAACGGTATGCCACCTCAAGTATAAATTGGATCAATGTTGGTACATTACAAGACCCATTCCTTGAGTGTCTCATAAGCTAGGCCGATCAATGCTGAATTCAGAAATATTGGTTAATTATTTAAGTGCATATACCTTTGTGTGCATCTTGTAATGTGTAGGCGACGTTTCCAACCCTTCCGGTGATAATTGCGGGAGTATATTTTGGAGCCAGCTTGGCTGAAAATTGTCTCGATGTCGCACTTCAGAGGTAGCTGCGAACAAACACCTTTTGTCAAACAATGAATTGTTTAAGCTTACCTTGTATACTGTAATCGTATTCCGATTTTAGTACATTATGATGTATTAGATCCAATCGCGTCGATCGTGAGTTTATGCTTACTTCGTGCTCATTTTCACATTGCAGCAGTCGTCTAAGGTGGTAGTCCGAACCGTGAGTTACCTTATGTTGTCCATATACCAGATAATGTGGTGAATACTTAGTGGATAAGTGTACGACGTTTCTTCAAGTTGACGCTATCTGGTCTAGATGTAGGTCCCAATTTATATGATTATCTCCCAAATGGGAACGAATAGTCTGCAAAATAGTACGATCACTTCGCTCTGAAGCATTGCTTTGAGTCGAATGTAATGGAGTTTTCTTGTGTTTGATGCCATATTGCTTGAGAAGATTACTAAACAGATTAGATTAAAATTGTCGCCCATTGTCAGAAAGAATAATTTCTGGAACCGAGAATAATATAAAAATTTGCTTTTCCAGATAATCATTCAACGATGGAGTAGAAGCGTCTCGAAATGCCTTTAGTCGTACAAATTTGGAATAATGGTCAAAACTATAAGAACACAAGTGTTGCCATTTCGTATTGACCTAGATAATGAATATATATTTTTTGGAAAAGACGGGTTACTTGAGCTAGACGACTACCCATTGGTGGTCGTGTTGTATATTACGATTACAGTTATTAACAGATTGACGCACGTCTTCAGCCATACCAAACCAGAAGTAATATTGCTGAATTCGTTCCAATGTCTTGAAAATTCCCATGTGACCGGAGGAAGGAGGTACATGCGCAGCCTTGAATACCGCTGGAACAAAGCTTTTCGATCTGCGTCCCCGAACGTAGTTAGGCGCGGGATGCTGGAGTTCTGATGATTGCTCTCCCGTGGGATCCAAATCTTCCCCGGTAGTCTTCATCGACTGAATAGGATCCCTCGAAAAAATTTGTTTGACAACGTCACGGATACAAACGGCTTTAACACAACTTGTGCCTACAGTAGGTCGAATAATATCGACTGAGAATTGCGACTTGTGTTGATGCAAGACGATGATACAAATGATGGTTAGATTATGCCAATAAAAATCATTTTTGGTTATGTTTGTATGTTCGATCGTTAATGCTGATTTTTTTCAGTCAATTCAGTCTTACTCAAAATATCGTGACATAATTTTTCACGAATTGAAAAAAAATTATAACTAACGAACGAATTAACAGACTCAACCATAAAAGCACCTCAAGTTCTAATCAAATTGTTTACTAAAAATGAATGAAACATAATAAAACGGGGGTGCTAGACATATAAGAAATATCTGAATAATTATCTCAATCTAATGTAAAAGTTTGTTGGTTTGGGGCGCAATGGTAATGAAAATTCACAAGTTACACTGACGGCTGCACAATTCTAATGTATGTGCCGGTTTTATATTTATAATTTTAATTACCACTACAATATTTAATAAATAAAATCCACTACCACTTTTATTATAATTTGGAGAAAATTATTTAATTAATTTGATTTTATAGAACCCGATATTTTATTTAGCTTTTCTTGTTATATTTATCTGATTTGTGTGTCAGTCGGATTTTTGAGGAAAAAGTATCTTTTTGTATCGTTTGAGACGATGAACCAAAAGATTTTTGATGAATTTTAAGTACGTAAACAGCGCACTGAAATTAAAGTAAAATTCAGCTAAAACATTATTTGATGATTAGTTATGAATAACTACAAAAGATGGTGGTGAAATTGTTTTGAGTGTTGTACTAAGGTGTCCAAGATATTTGCTTAGTACAAAGTAGTGAACTCTAGGTACAAATATATTATATGTGGAATATATATATTGTGACGGTGACACCTAGTGTGTAATAGAATAAGTAAAACTAATAGCTCAATGTTTACTGTACTAAATGGAATTTTCCATGATAAAAATTGTTACGTAATGTTTCTACGCTATTCCAACTGGAAAAGTCGTGAACTTTCGAGAAGCTTGGTTTGTGTATATAAAAAGGCGAACAAGATCGAATTGGATTATTAGTATTTGGAACGCGATAGTGTAAAGTTGTAAGAATAAGTAATTTTTGGTAAGCGAAAGAGTAAAGATTAAAAAGGAATTAAAAAAGTGAATTAAAAAGTGTTTTTGTGGAAATAAAAATTATAAGTGAACAGTAAAATTTGAGAATAATTTATATAAAGTGATTTTGTGAATTTGTATTAATAAACTGTGTTGTAATAATTCTTGTGTGAAATAAATAAATTCGTTGGTGATAAATTAAATTGAATTGGTTTTATTCACAATCCAGTGATACGAACCTTATTTGACAAGGCAAAATCGTAACAATTTGGTGACAGCGGTGGGATTGTGAATAAAAAGATAAAAAAAAAAATGATTCTCAACGAATTAAAAGTGCCAGAATTAAAGAAGGAACTTGAGAAACGAGGTTTGACTACTGATGGTGGTAAAGCAGCTTTACAAGCGCGACTACGTGACGCCATGGAGAAAGAAGGGTTAGACGCGGATCATCATGAGTTTGAAAAGGAAATAACGGCCGCGGAAAGCGTAGAGCAGAATACAGGAGATAAACAGCCGTCAGTCGAAACAACACAATTACCATCTGGAAGTTTCGATTTGTCGCAGTTAATAGCAGCTATGAACCAGATGACGGGCCAGATGAGTCTAATGAAACAACAAAACGAACGACAAATGGTGAAAAATGAGCGACAGTTAGAAACTATAAATCAGTCAAACCAAGCAATGAAACAATCAAACGAAGAACTTCAACACCGGGTGGAGAAACAAGGAGAAGAAATTAAAAGCCAAATTACTGATGGTCATAAGAGAATGGACGAGAAACTTCTCGAATTATCTACTAACATACACGGTGAAGTAGAGAAGCTGCAAATGGAGATTCAACAGGTTGACCAAAAACTGCAAAAGGAAGTTCAACTTGTCAAAACGGAGGTTCAGCAGGTTGAAGAAAAATGCCAACGGCTCGAGAAAGAACTAACTGATATCAAGGCAAGTGGAACAACAACACAAGTGGTACAAACCGTCCAATCAATCAAGATAAAGCCACCAACATTCGACGGAACAACATCTTTCGTCATTTTCAAATTTCAATTTGAAACGGCAGCCAATCAAAACCGTTGGAATGATGAACATCTTGTCGCAGCGTTAATAGTGGCCCTTAAAGGTGAAGCAGCGGAGGCCTTACAAACAATTCCGGAAAAAGATCGCAACAGTTATCTCGAAATTATGAAGGCGCTGGATCGGAAGTACGGCAGTGACCACAAGCGTGAAATCTATCGAATGGAATTGAAAAGCCGCTACCAAAAGGGAGGAGAATCACTTCAGGAATTTTCATCGGCAATTGAGCGATTAGTACATCTAGCACATACCAGTACGTCGGCCGATTATATGGAAAGGCTTAAAATTGACGCATTCATTGACGGCATTCGAGATCCAGAAACACGCAGGGCGGTGATGTTGTCACCTAAAGCAACCTTTGCGGAAACCATCGCTTGTGCGTTAACAAATGAAACTGCACAAGCCATCACCAAACCGTCAATGAAAATACGCCGAGTAGAAATCGATACAAGCATAAACAACGAGCGGTCAACACAAAGATACCGAGATGGAAGCGGCAAAATCAAATGTTGGGCATGTGATAAGGTCGGTCACATCTCTCGTGACTGCTGGGAATTAAGAAGAAAAAGGGGAAGATCACCATCTCCAATGCAGCGACGACCAAGCGGGGAGCAGGCGTTGGCTAGGCAAGAAGGCCAAATGACGACGGAGTCGTTAAACTACAAAGAGTCAGCTTAAAGGGGCAGAAGCTGACTCCCACAACCGATTGCCCTATAACCTCCATCCGCGTTTCGAAAGTAGCAAGAGGCGGTGACAGCTTAACAATCAAAGGCGACATTGATGGCACGGATTGCATCATCACTCTGGATACGGGAGCAAATCGCACGATTGTCCGTAAAGATCTGATCGATGGAGGTGTACAACCAGCTAATGGATTGAAGTTACAAACAGCAACTGGAGATAGTTCAATAATAAAAGGCAAAAAGATCGTGAAAATAAAAATCGGGAGAACCCTTTTCCAACACGAAGTGCTGATTGCAGATATTGTGGATGAAGTCATAATGGGGATGGACTTCATGAGGGCAAATGGCTTCGTGGTGGATGTTGGACGAGGAGTTTTAAGTTACGATAACATCGAGTTGCCACTTCAATCTAGCAGTGCCGGAGCAACTATCAGGCGAATTATTATTGATCATCGGGAGAAGCTGCCACCGAATTCGGAGACGATCCTATGGGGAAAATTGGAGGGAGGTTCTGGGTCACCCAGGTTGTGGGTTGTGGAAGCTAACGAAGAGGAGAACGGAGCCAAGGAAATTATAATCGGGAAAGCCCTAGTTAAACCAGACAACGACTATAGAGTACCAATTAGGACTCTAAATCTCTCGGATAAGACGAAAACCATCAAGAAAGGGACAGTCATCGGAAAATGTAACGAGGTTTCAACTATAGTAAAGTGTGAACAGAGAAGTCCGGTTGAAAAAGCCGACATGCAAGGGCAGAAAGAAATGGTAGAACAACTTATGCAGAAATGGACCGAAGATCTTACCGAGGCACAGAAAAATTCTGCACATCAACTACTCAAACGGTACACGTCCATATTCTGCAGTACATCGGATAATAACGGAAGGACCTCAATGGTAAAGCACCGCATTGATACGGGAGCAGAGATGCCAATTCGTCAACCACCCAGGAGACTACCTTTGGCAAAACAAGAAGAAGTCAATCGAATGGTAACAGATATGCAGGCAGCAGGAGTAATTGAACCATCTAATAGCCCATGGAGTTCACCGGTAGTATTGGTCGAGAAGAAGGACGGTAGCATGAGATTTTGCGTTGATTACCGAAAACTCAATGCTGTGACGAAAAAAGATAGCTACCCACTGCCAAGGATCGATGACACGTTAGACACATTATCGGGTGCTCAAATATTTTCGACATTAGATCTACAAAGCGGCTATTGGCAGGTGGAAGTCCATGAGGAAGATCGCGAGAAAACAGCGTTCAGTGTGGGTAACGGACTTTGGCAATTTAATGTTATGCCGTTCGGATTATGTAATGCCCCTGCGACTTTTGAACGATTAATGGAGCGCGTGTTAAAGGGATTACATTGGAAGACTTGCCTAATATATCTGGACGACATCATCGTTATGGGGAAGGATTTTGACGAGCATCTAAAGAACTTGGCGGAAGTTTTGGATCGGATACAGGCTGCCGGATTGAAGTTAAGTCCAAAGAAGTGTAAGCTGTTCAGAACTGAAGTCAAATATTTGGGTCATCTCGTAACGATTAATGGAATTCACACCGACGAAGAAAAGATCGCAGCGGTTAAGAACTGGCCAAGACCTAAAAATTTACACGAATTACGAAGCTTTCTCGGATTGTGCACCTATTATAGACGCTTCGTGCCAGGATTCGCCAACATCGCCAAGAGTTTACACGGGTTGACCAGGAAGAACAAGGCATTCGAATGGAAGAATGACCAGGAAGAAGCATTCGTGGAACTAAGGAGACGGTTGTGTGCCGCGCCAATCCTCGCGTACCCTATACCCAACGTGAAATTTATTTTGGACACCGATGCAAGTAATGATGGTATAGGAGGTGTGTTATCACAGGAAATTAATGGTCAAGAAAGAGTTATTGCGTACTTCTCCAAAACATTATCAAAACCGGAGCGTAATTACTGCGTGACACGGAAAGAATTGTTGGCTATAGTGGAGTGTGTCAAGCATTTCCATAAGTATCTTTATGGCCAAAAATTCCATTTACGGACAGATCACGGCGCTTTACGGTGGCTGTTACAATTTAAGAATCCAGAGGGACAAGTAGCACGCTGGATCGAACGTCTTCAAAGCTACGATTTCCAAATTGAACATCGGAAGGGAAGTGCACACAGAAATGCCGACGCATTATCAAGACGGCCGTGTCCAGTAGAATGTAAACATTGTGGCCATGTTGAAGCAAAGGAAGGCATCATCGACGTTAGGCTTACGCAAGTGCTGCCTGATGAGGAGTGGACCGACGAAATGATCAGGAAAGAGCAATTGGATGATACGGATTTATCAGTTATAATGGATTGGAAGGAAAAGGAACACCGGCCAACTTGGAGCGAGATCGCGGACAAAACTCCCATTGTCAAGGCTTATTGGGCTCAATGGGATAGCCTCCGTCTTGAGAATGGCTGTTTAAAACGATTGTGGGAAAGCACGGATGGCAAAGTGAAGCAATTGTTGCTGGTGATACCAAAGTGCCGGATTGTAGAAATTCTGAATGAGTATCATGGAGGAGCAAGTGGGGGCCACCTTGGAATTAATAAAACTCTAGCAAAGATACGTCAACGATTTTACTGGGCAGGATGTAGGCAGTCTGTGATACAATGGTGCCAAAAATGTGACCAATGTGCGGCGGTGAAGGGACCCGCACGCAAAAGTCGTGGAACCATGAAGCAATATAACGTTGGAGCACCATTCGAAAGAATTGCAATGGATGTAGCGGGCCCATTTCCCACCACTGAGAGCGGCAACAAATATGTGCTAGTAATCATGGATTATTTCAGCAAATGGCCGGAGGTGTACCCCATTCCCAATCAGGAGACGACAACAATAGCTGATGCCGTGGTAAACAATTGGATTAGCAGATTTGGAGTGCCGATGGAGATTCATACCGATCAAGGACGGAATTTTGAATCGGTGGTGTTTCAAGAAATATGCCAGATGCTCGGTATAAATAAAACGAGAACAACGCCTTTGCATCCACAGTCTGACGGTATGGTGGAAAGATTCAATGGTACATTGGAGGAATATCTAGCAAAGGTCGTTGAGAAAAACCAACGCAACTGGGATCGACATATACCGATGTTTCTGATGGCCTATCGATCAGCTATACATGACACAACCGGAATGACACCAGCTAAAACGTTATTTGGAGATAATCTACGGTTACCTGGAGATCTAAAGTTTGGGGCTGTACCATCATCGGCTTTATGTGGACAAGATTACGTAGACCGAATGAAAGAGGAACTTAATGAGATTCATCAATTTGTTCGGGAGAAAATACGGATGTCAAGTGACCGGATGAAGGCTCGATATGACATACGAGCAAATAACCAGGGCTTCCAGGAAGGGCAATTAGTATGGCTTCACAACCCGCAACGGAAAAAGGGATTATCACCGAAGCTGCAACCAGCATGGGAAGGACCTTATACTGTCATCACAAGGATGAACGACGTGGTTTATCGGATACGGAAGGGACATCGAGGTAAACCAAAGGTGGTGCATTTGGAGAGGCTGGCCCAATACAGAGGAGGTGATTTGGGTCCTGTTCGGGACGAACAGGCTTAGGTGAGGGGTAGTGTGACGGTGACACCTAGTGTGTAATAGAATAAGTAAAACTAATAGCTCAATGTTTACTGTACTAAATGGAATTTTCCATGATAAAAATTGTTACGTAATGTTTCTACGCTATTCCAACTGGAAAAGTCGTGAACTTTCGAGAAGCTTGGTTTGTGTATATAAAAAGGCGAACAAGATCGAATTGGATTATTAGTATTTGGAACGCGATAGTGTAAAGTTGTAAGAATAAGTAATTTTTGGTAAGCGAAAGAGTAAAGATTAAAAAGGAATTAAAAAAGTGAATTAAAAAGTGTTTTTGTGGAAATAAAAATTATAAGTGAACAGTAAAATTTGAGAATAATTTATATAAAGTGATTTTGTGAATTTGTATTAATAAACTGTGTTGTAATAATTCTTGTGTGAAATAAATAAATTCGTTGGTGATAAATTAAATTGAATTGGTTTTATTCACAATCCAGTGATACGAACCTTATTTGACAAGGCAAAATCGTAACAATATTTAAGCACAGATTCGAACCCTAGAGTAAATCAAAATACACTTAATTGTCACTACTAAGCTGAAAAATGCTATTCAAATACAATTATATTTTGTAGTCGAAATGAGTTGCATTTCGAATAATTGTAGGGATAAACGAATTGGAATAATTAATTGCATGAGTGAATCACTACAAGTTGTATATGATTTCAGGTAATTTTATATCTGAAAATTAAATTTTAGGTTAGCATTTAAATTATAAATTCGTTTTTATTGGAAAATAAGCAGAAGGTCATTCCAATTATAAATTGTGTTTTGTAGTTGTGGTACAATATAATGTATATCTATAAAAAAAAATCGAATTATAACGGTTTGCCATATATATGAGGCTACTCGACTTGGGAAATTAATCCTAGCACTCAAATATTATCCTATGTCCTAAAATTGCAAATTGATTTATATTTAATCACATGCATGCAGGTTTGCGATTCAATTTTTATAAATATACATTATATTGCACTACAATTAAATTACAAGAAGTAAGAGGTTAGATTTAAAACCACGCGTAAATCTAAACTTGTTCTAGTTAAAAATACATCTACAACAAAAGTTGAAATAGCAAAAAGCTTACCGCTAAAAATGTTGTAAAATACAACAGACTATAATAATAATTAGTATTATTCGCACAATTTATAAATTCACGATTCACAAAACAATTCACTGTTTCAAAAATTATTTTAAAATGGCCACTTTTTAAATTATTATTTTTAGCGTTATTTTATTAATATTAAACTTACTCATAAGTAAATTTAATCTATTCATGTATAGCCAGCAACACGGCACATTTATAAATTTTCATCTACAAAGCATGTAGTTCAATTGATTAGTATCAATAGGTTAAATTGAACTATGCGTGGTTATTTTACTATTAAAAAAAAACAACTAAGCTAATTTAGTAATATGAAACATGCACAATTAAAATTAACCATTGCAATTTATAACCAAATTAACTAAAACCAGTATTATGACAACTAAAACCACTATTGTGATAACCAAGCCGAATTAAACAAGCTTAGATTATTCAATATTTTTTTGAGTGTAACGATCTAATCTAAGCATTAACCCAAGGGAATTTCCTCATTGCTTAACAGTTTTAACCAATAGATTAGGGAGATGGAAATTAGTTCGGCAAAGGGCAAATAGTTGTTAGTCTAAACAATTTTTGCATACTCCCGATCAATGGACCAAATGGAAATCTCAATCACCAAAATGGATTACTAGAATTAGTACTTTCAAAAAAACATACTGTTGGTTAGGTTAGTATTACAAAGGCATTTCTAAAATGGTAACGGTGTTAGATCGACTTCGGAATATTGTCTAAAAATAACGGAAAGAGCCATGTTCCAATATTTTTCATCAATTTCTGATATTAGCTAAAACGAATTTAGTTTTTAGTTACATAACGTTTATTTAAACTTTAAAATGTAAATCCTGATCAAATCAATAAAATAATGGAGGAATTATTCCCCTAACAGCTCAAAACGGTTATAAAAATTGTTCGTGAGGCAACTGAAAGCATATTTATTGTCGTTATGCCTGATTGAAATTTGGCTAAAAATATTAGCGTTCATAGATTTGATGTCCTCCGTGTAAAAATGAACCGTTGCCGAAGAGCTTTTCAACGCTAAATTTGTATTGAAACTTCTAAATTGGACAAAGCAAATCATTGGAAAATTTCTTTACTGAATTTCACATCCCCATATTAACTGTCCCAAACCTATTATAAAGCGACGTTAACTATGTATTTCCGACTGATTTATAGGTGTGTTAATTTATTTGTCTCTCCTATTAATATAGCTGCCAACTTATAATAAACAAAAGCACAAGCTAAATTATAACATATTGCCCAACACCTGCAGTTAGATGATTGAGTTGACTGACAATAAATTCTCTCTAATTGAAGGCATTAACTTTATAAAGTAATACATACTCGCTGTCGCAAATAAGAAATTTGCATGTTTTTAAGTTAACGTAATCCTTTTACCTTATACTATATTTCATTATGGTTATGTTTAAGTTTAAACTTTCATAATAAAAATTAATTTAACTAAACCATCGAAACAAATATATAATCATAATAAAAATATTTATAACATAATTCCCCGGTCTACATTACCACCCAATGAGCATAATATAAAAAAAAACTACAACCAATTAAACATCTCGAGCCTACATCTTAATTAGGAAATCAAATAAAAAAAAAAATAATCTCAAGTAATTGAAAAGTGTAATTAATTTTATTTCAGGTCGCGTCTAAACATATAAAAAATATATTTAAATATACAAAAGGCAAACACATGTAGACAAATAATATGAAATGGTAATTATTTTTCTAGTGGTTACTTTTGTGAATACAATTTTTATTGTGCAAGAATAATGACAAGAGGAAAATCAAATCCTTATAGAAATTTAATGTCGACTCAAAGAGCTCTAATTAGATCTAAAATTGTATTAAATCCCCAATTATAAAAAATTAATTCACAATTGATATTTTTTATAGAAAGAAATTTGAAAATACGCTGCAATTTTATTTTAAACTATGTATATAAGTGCAGAGTGAAGTAGTTCGGCGCTAAAAGCACATAACAAAATGAAAACGTTAACTGAATTAAATTATTTTGATGTATTTAAAAAAATGTTTGCTTATGGCATCTTTGGGCACAATATACATTAATACATTTATAATGAATAAACCACTAAGCGATTATATATGTTCGTTGAAATTGTGTACCTACCTGACTTTTTAAATCACACCACAATTTAGACACTTAAAGTTATCTAATTTGTGTTCAAACACAATTTAAAATTATAAATAAATAAAAACAAAATATAAAACTTTGTTTCTCTTTTTTAAAACAGTTATAAACTTTCTTAAATGTATTAATGATCTTTTTATTTTTTGGAAGACCGGTTAAATTTAACTACTAATGCTGCGGTCGAATTCTCGGGTAAATCATTTACTACGGTAAGTGTAGATTTTTAGTTTTCGTTTTTTGTTAATTTTCGCATTTTTTTCTGTTTTATACTTGTTCAATTCTTATAACAATAAAGAATGAAGTATCTAAAAATAAACCATTTACCTTTTTCATTTCGTTTACACTCCGTGAAAAAAAGGAAAACCATTTACGGAATTTAGCGGTTTTACTCGAGAATTCGACCAAATTAGGGAATAAATATGTGATTTATGTAATTATTTGGATAACAATTATTTACAAAATTATCACTTAAAATTTCGAAATAGGATTTTATATGTGCTAACTCCATATTTGGTAGGGGTGTCGAACTTGACGTAATACTAAACAGGGTTATAGGTCGTTTTAACCAGTTTACTTAATAGGGTAGTAAGATGTATATACCAGCCAACTCTTATCAGCGATTTGTGAAATTTTATCATGCATTTTGCATATTGAAATGTGCATGTTTCTGCAAAAACTCCATATATTTGGTAGTGGTGTCGAACTTGACGTAATACTAAACATGGTTATAGATCGTTCTCATCGGTTTCCCTAATAGGGTAGTATAAGATGTATATACCAGCCAACTTATCAACGATTTGTGGAATTTTATCATGCATTTTGCGTATTGAAATGTGCATGTTTCTGCAAAAACTCTATATATTTGGTAGGTGTGTCGAACTTGACGTAATAATAAATAGGGTTATAGGTCGTTCTCATCGGTTTCCCTAATAGGGTAGTAAGATGTATACACCAGCCAACTTATAAGCGATTTGTGGAATTTTATAATGCATTTTGCATATTGAAATGTGCATGTTTCTGCAAAAACTACATATATTTGGTTGGGGTGTCGAACTTGACGTGATACTAAACAGGGTTATAGATCGTTCTCATCGGTTTCCCTATTAGGGTAGTAAGGTGTATATACCAGCCAACTTATCATCGATTTGTGGAATTTTATCATGCATTTTGCACATTAAAATGTGCATGTTGCTGCAAAAACCCCATATATTTGGTAGGTGTGTCAAACTTGACGTAATACTAAACAGGGTTATATGTCGTTCTCATCGGTTTCCCTAGTAGGGTAGTAAGGTGTATATACCAGCCAACTTATCAGCGCATTTTGCACATTGAAATGTTCATGTTTCTGTAAGAACTCCATATATTTTGTAGTTGTGTCGAACTTGACGTGATACTAAACAGGGTTATAGATCGTTCTCATCGGTATCCCTAATAGGGTAGTAAGATGTATATACCAGCCAATTTATCAGCGATTTGTAGAATTTTATCATGCATTTTGCGTATTGAAATGTGCATGTTTCTGCAAAAACTCTATATATTTGGTAGGTGTGTCGAACTTGACGTAATAATAAATAGGGTTATAGGTCGTTCTCATCGGTTTCCCTAATTGGGTAGTAAGATGTATACACCAGCCAACTTATAAGCGATTTGTGGAATTTTATAATGCATTTTGCATATTTAAATGTGCATGTTTCTGCAAAAATACATATATTTGGTTGGGGTGTCGAACTTGACGTGATACTAAACAGGGTTATAGATCGTTCTCATCGGTTTCCCTATTAGGGTAGTAAGGTGTATATACAGGCCCGGTTCAAGCTAATTTGGCGCCCTGTGCAATTTTAAACTTTCGCGCCCCTAAATTTGTCATTTCCACGTTACCCATGAGGTATGACTCTAACGCGCTTTTTTTAGCGAGGTATCCCTAGTAGACCTACTCCTCGAATATCAGTTACCAAAAAATGATAGTAAAAATAATTCATTTAAAAAATACTTAAAATATAAAAACATAAATGTAACAAAAAATAATTTTAATGAAATTCATATTTAATTTTTTTTATTTTTTTTAAATTTTTAATTTTTTTTTTTATTTTTTTTTTATTTTTTTTTTAATTTTTATTTTTTATTTTTTTATTTTTTTTTTAATTAATCAATTAAAATAAATAAATTCATTATTTAATAAAATAAATATTTTCATTATTACCGCGGAGTTTATTGGACAAATTGCAGTTTCCTAGCCTTCAATTTGGCAAATTCTTCAATTAGCTCATCAAATTCTAAAGATTCAACTAATTCCTTTTCTATTGCTAATATAGACAATCCCACCAATCTATTTTGTGTCATTGTACTCCTAAGATAATTTTTTATAAATTTTAATTTAGAAAAGGTTCGTTCTCCTGAAGCTACTGTTACAGGTAGAGTATTTAATATCTTAATAGCAAAGCTAACTAGCTTTTATAATTTTTATTCACTAACGTGGCGGCGTACGCAGACTTATCTGGTTGACTGTATATGTTTATAGGAGTAGGAGACGAAATAAACAAAAATGTTTTTTTGTAATACATTTCTCCTTCACTATACTCTAATAATAAAAACAAAAACAAGTAAAACACGAAACACCTTCTTCGGAGCAATTTTTTTTTATGCACATATAGCAATCAAAAATTCTAAGTGTGACACAAACACACACAAAGGAAATATTTAGCTTTCTATTTAATTACTATAAGCAAATACAAACAAATTGAGCATACTAAAAATCTGCACAAGCAACGTTAGGGTGTATTAGTAAATACGAAAATCCATATAAAAAAAACTCAAACTTTTTTGTTTTTACTACTACCACTTAACATAAATATCAATGTTTTATTCAAAACAAATTTAAATGGCAATTTACATTTTTTTTTTCGTTTTTGTTTGGTACGAGGAGAAAAAAATTTAAAAATTTAAAAATTGAATGTGGAAAAAAATAACATCGACGGCTAAACTGAGGTATTTTTAAAAAATAGAATTTTGTTATGTAAATGAACTTTATAGCATCGTCTACTCGATGTTATATTAATGAGTTTTATTTATTGGTGTTGCGCCCTTCTCGATTGGCGCCCTGTGCAAATGCACGTTATGCTCATATGGCTGGACCGGCCCTGTGTATATACCAGCCAACTTATCATCGATTTGTGGAATTTTATCATGCATTTTGCACATTAAAATGTGCATGTTGCTGCAAAAACCCCATATATTTGGTAGGTGTGTCAAACTTGACGTAATACTAAACAGGGTTATAGGTCGTTCTCATCGGTTTCCCTAGTAGGGTAGTAAGGTGTATATACCAGCCAACTTATCAGCGCATTTTGCATATTGAAATGTGCATGTTTCTGTAAGAACTCCATATATTTTGTAGTTGTGTCGAACTTGACGTGATACTAAACAGGGTTATCGGTCGTTCTCATCGGTTTCCCTAATAGGGTAGTAAGATGTATATACCAGCCAATTTATCAGCGATTTGTAGAATTTTATCATGCATTTTGCGTATTGAAATGTGCATGTTTCTGCAAAACCCCATATATATTTGGTAGGGGTGTCGAACTTGACGTAATACTATACAGTGTTATAGATCGTTCTCATCGGTTTCCCTAATAGGGTAGTAAGGTGTGTATACCAGCCAACTTATCATCAATTTGTGGAATTTTATCATGCATTTTGCACATTAAAATGTGCATGTTTCTGCAAAAACACCATATATTTGGTAGGTGTGTCAAACTTGACGTAATACTAAACAGGGTTATAGGTCGTTCTCATCGGTTCCCTAGTAGGGTAGTAAGGTGTATATACCAGCCAACTTATCAGCGATTTGTGGAATTTTTTATTGCATTTTGCACATTGAAATGTGCATGTTTCTGCAAAAACTCTATATATTTGGTAGGTGTGTCGAACTTGACGTGATACTAAACAGGGTTATAGGTCGTTCTTACCGGTTTCCCCAATAGGGTAGTAACATATTTAATACTTGAATAAGAAATATTGTATTCTATATCAATCATTTTGACATTTTGTTTAAACCGTCTGAATGTTTACATTACGCGAATACATTCAAAAAACATAATATTGTTGTTGTTTTAGGAGAATTATAGTATAAACTTTACATCTCAATATAAGCATGTGAATTTTTTCTTAAAATATTCCTAAATTATTGTTTTTCTTGTTTTAAGAAATTTTTAGGATAAACTTCACTTGCATGTCAATCAAGGTTCGAATCACTGGATTGTGAATGAAACAAAACACTTCAGTTTAACATAAAGAATTTATTTATTTAAAACCAAAAATCAAAATAACACAAGTTATTAACAGTAATTCCAAAATCACTTTTTATAATAATTGCACAAATTTTACTGATCACTTGTAACTTTCATTTCGCACTAAAACACTTTTAAAGCACTTTCCAATTTACTTGTTAACCCTTATACTTTGGCTTACCAAAAACTAATAATCCAATTCGAATTCGTTCGCCTTTTTATATACACAAACCAAACTTCTAGAAATTTCATGACTTTAGTAAGAATAGTCTAGAAACATTTTTATCATGGAACAGTTTCATCATGGAAAATTTCCTAGGTGTTATCGTAGAAATATTTCCCTTTTTGAGTTTATGAATTATTTGCAAATTCTTTCTTATATGGGTTAAGCGTAATTTGATTTAAATGTAGAACTTTTGTTTGAGTTTTTGATCGCTTGTGTGTGCTCTCCAAATCGTTGAGCAAATGTTCTCCCGGTTTGCCCTAAATAAAACATCGGACAGCCATTGCACTTCAGCTTGTAAACACCGCTGTCACAGCTATGCTTGTGTTGTAATGATAATTATTTTTTCTGTAGCTTTTGTGATGTTTTATGTGCAATATTGTAATATTATTTTCCGAATGATTTTTTCAAAAAATGGCTTATGTTTTTATTGTATTCGATTGTGATGTATTTTTTGGTGGTGTGTTCTATTGTGTAAAATGTAGATCAATGTTGCTGTTGGATTTTGTCATTTATCTTCCTGTTGAGTTTGTGAATCATGTTTATAGTAAATCCGTTTTGGTCTGTTATGTGTGTAATTGCTAGATAATTAGTAGTTAATTCTTCGATGTAATCAGCCTCATTCATGGAAATGTTGTTGAGCGTATTTAACATATGGGTGTATGCTGCTAATTTTTGTTATGCTGGGTGATTTGAAGTGCTATGGATGGTTTGGTCCGTTTGAGCTGGTTTTCGGTTTATGGTGAAATTGTGTGTTTGGTTTATGTTCCTAATTGTCAAATCCAGAAAATTGATAGATTTATCTACTTCTATTTCTAGTGTAAATTTTATATTTTCATGTATATTGTTTTTGTACAATACTTATTGTATGTAGGTTATCAAGTTGCCTTTTCGTACCATGAAATAGGAGTATTATATCGTCAACATATCGATGCTAATAAAAAAAAATTGAGGTGTGGCCAATACACGACTTTCTTTTACGAACAGAGAATTTTTAAATTTTTAAATTTTTCTTTTTAATTTTTTATTTTTATTTGTTTTTAATTTTTAGAAACATTTTGTATTGAGTAGTTTTTTGTAAACCTTATACTTTTTTAGATATTTGCAAAATAAATTTTCTGGACCAAGGGAGTTGCCACTTTCGATTAGCCGATTTGGAGTAAAATTCACAACACCCAATTTATCAAAAAAGCTTAACTCTGAAGTTTCAGTTCGATTGGTTAAACCATCTGGGCTGTTGAGATAGGTCACAGACTGACAGACTGACAGACAGACAGACAAACACCATTTCGAAACCCACTTTTTCGAACTCAGGGGACCTTAAAACAAATAAATCTCCAAAAATCTCAAGGTCCAAAATTTTCATGATTACTATACTTTATTTTACTAGAGTAAAAGAAAGTAATATTGCTGTTAAATTTATATCTGTAACTCTTTACAAGTGTTTGCTCCAAACGGTCTGCCCATTGGTAGTCCATTGTTTTGGCGCAAACTTGCCTTTTTCGACGAATTTATTGATAAAAAACCAGATAGATAGCGAAAAAATAGAACAAGCAATGGAACTAGCGATGGCAAACTAATCAAAATTGCTTTTTTGAGAAGTTTTTGGACGGAGAGTTTTGAACTGCTTTTTTTAGGAGATTAAGAAGTTAGGGATGGTCTGCTGAGCTTTTGGTCAAATATAAGTTTGAATTCGTGTTCAAAAATACATCGAATTATGCTCATTTAAAAAAAATGCGACAGCCTGAGTGTTTTTAAAGTAACAAAAATGGCTCGCGCAGGGTGATATCCGCTACTTGAAGCTGCCATATTCATCAGCCAATTTGAATTTTTGTAAAATTTGTGAAGATAATGAAGACAAATGATGATAATAATAAAATTAAATGTGGTACAAACAGTTAGAATTAGTAACAAACAACTTTTGAATAATAATTAATAAACATATAAATAAAAACTAATTACATAATAATAACTAATATCTAAATAATAATAATAAGACTATAGTTGTAAACTTGTAACATTTATAAAATTTATTAATGTTCATAACATTAGTTATCAGCAGATTTGCCGCATCATTCATTATCGATGTTATGAATTTAAATCGGATCTGCAAAGTATTGATACATCGACAATATTGGTTTTATAATTTTTTTAATTAAATACTTTAGTTCTTCTCTATTTACTTAAGTATTGTTAAATTTTCATTTCGATATTTAACTGGTGAAAATATTACTTTTCATTTAATTCACAGAATTGCGAAGGCAAATTATGATCAATAATTCAGTGGCAATTACCCAAAACAACATAACTCGAGTTGGGTAGTTTTTCAAGTTGTTGAAGTTCGAAACGGCTGCATCCGGGGGACATTTTAAAACAGTTTTCTCTTTATCAAAGTGTTCCATTTGATGCAGTTGTTTTGAATTTTGATAGATTTGAGGAACTGCATAATAACTCCGGATTGAGCTTGTTCGTGCACAAATCCCAAAAGGGGTATCACAATTAACTGAGAGCGACCATGATGAATTATTGAATGAAGAGACTGACACACCATCTCCTCAGCCTAGAAAACGCTAAAGTAATAGTGAGAAGCTTCACGAGATAAAAATGAAGTACTATGAGGAAAAAAATAAAAAGTTCGCAGAATAAAGCAAAATCTTCGGAAAAACGAACGAAGCTGCTAGAAGATTACATAAAAAATAAGGAGATAATTAAAGAGGAACGTCACAAAGAAATTATTACCGCAATAAGAAAGAGCGAATATAAATTTTTTTAATGTACACATTTATTTATTTATTAATTAACCAATGAAGTTTTATATGAAAATATCATATTTGAGTTTTATTATTAATCAGTATTAGGAAACATCTCTTCTAACAGTTCTTGCCTTCGATTGGTATTTTCTTCAATGATGAGACTTTCCTCAATCATACCATCAGGTGTTACATCGATTTCTCCGCCTTTCTCGACAAAATCATTTTTCGATACCTATATTATGAAGTACATATGCCGCAATTGTACAAATGACAACAAAATCTATTGAAATATTTTCAAATTTTGTTAATCTTCTGAACTTATTTTTTAAAAGCCCAAATGCAGGTTTCACTGCCACCCGCGTCGCAGAGTGTCTTTTATTAAAATGTTTCTGCGAATCAGAAAGATTACCCAGGTCCCTAAACGGCGGAATTAGCCAAGTAAGGCACGGATATGCTGAATCGCCCAATATGACACGTCGATCATGAATCAAAGAGTCTTGATTTTCACTGCACCTCTTATATAGCTCTGTTCTCTTTAACATGCGACCATCATACATGCTACCTGGCTCCCCAACATGGATGTCATAAAATTTAGAATCTGGTCCAACGACACCTTGTAGTAAAATACTATAATATTTTTTTCGATTATAATAATCGATAGAATTTATTTGTGGTTTAGGGATTTGTATATGACTCCCGTCAATAGTCCCCAGTACATGAGGGAATAATCCCTTCATCTGAACAAATTTATTTTCAATGGCTTCTTGATCTGCTTGTTCTTTTGGCCATTTAATATACACAGAAATAAAGTACGTATGAATCAATATCATGTACATCAGAAAGAACATTCAGCAATTCCTAATAAAAATCAAAAGACCCATTCCTAAATTATTACAGATAATATATTTTATACGACACCCAATAATTAAATGTATAGCAATGTTTGTTATTTGTATAGCATATAAAATTTAATAATAAGTCTCTTGAATAAAAGATGGTTCTTCATTTTAAAATTAACCGATCTATTAAAACTTTAGAGGCATTATCATATAATTTAATATTTTTGTCTGATCCAGTTTAGTATAGTTTCTTATGCATGCTTACTTAATTTTAACAAATTATTGTGACCGTTCATAAACAATATGAAAAGATTTATAATACAGAAATTGATACGTTCTTCTGTGATATAACAAATTTTACGAATATCGTTAAAAAACAAAAAAAAAAGATTTTCGGCTCAATATCGGCATTGCTTCTATCAATATTGTCAGTGTCTTATTATTTTTAATGTGACTATTTAATAAATATATGGTAAACATTATCAATCTGAAATACATACACTGTGCCCCTGACGATCCGCAAAAATAGGGGAGGTATATTTTGATATTGGAATAGCTTCCAGTTATTTCATGATGTAAGTGGCAAATTGGCAAAATCTCTAGGATTAGATCCACACAACTTTTTGTTTAACCAATTTTTGTTTATAACGATATGGTACCAAATGGAGTTGTAAGCTTGTGACGATCCGCAAAAATAGGGGAAGTATTTTTTGATATTGGGAAAGCTTCTAGCTACTTCATGATGTAAGTGTCCAATTGACAAGATCTCTAGGATTAGATCCACACAATTTTTTGTTTAACCAATTCTTGTATAGAACGATATGGTACCAAATGGAGTTGTAAGCCCCTGACAATCCGCAAAAATAGGGGAGGTATTTTTTGATATTGGAATAGCTTCTAGTTACTTTTTGATGTAAGTGTCCAATTGGTAAAATCTCTAGGATGAGATCCACACTATTTTTTGTTTGAAAAATTTTTGTTTAAAGCGTTATGGTAGCAAATGGAGTTGTAAGCTCCTGACGATCCGCAAAAATAGGGGAGGTATTTTTGGATATTGGGATAGCTTCTAGTTACTGCATGATGTAAGTGTCCAATCGGCAAAATCTCTAGGATTAGATCCACAGAATTTTTTGTTTAACCAATTTTTGTTTAGAACGATATGGTACCAAATAGAGTTGTAAGCCCCTGACCATCCGCCAAAATAGGGCAAGTATTTTTTGATATTAGGATAGATTGTACTTACTTCATGATGTATGTGTCCAGTTGGCAAAATCTCTAGGATTAGATCCACACAATTTTTTGTTTAACCAATTTTGTTTAGAACGATATGGTACCAAATGGAGTTGTAAGCCCCTGACGATCCGCAAAAATAGGAGAGGTATACTTTGATATTCGGATAGCTTCTAGTTACTTTATGATGTAAGTGGCAAATTGGCAAAATCTTTAGGATTAGATCCACAGAATTTTTTGTTTAACACATTTTTGTTTAGAATGATATAGTACCAAATGGAGTTGTAAGCCCCTGACGATCCGCAAAAATAACGGGAGGTATATTTTGATATTGGAATAGCTTGTAGTTACTTCATGATGTAAGTGGAAAATTGGCAAAATCTCTAGGATTAGATCCACAGAATTTTTTGTTTAGCCAATTTTTGTTTAGAACGATATGATACCAAACGGAGTTGTAAGCCACTGACGATCCGAAAAAATAGGGGAGGTATATTTTGGTATTAAGATAGCTTCTAGTTGCTTCATGATGTAAGTGGAAAATTGGCAAAATCTCTAGGATTAAATCCACACAATTTTTTGTTTAACCAAATTTTGTTTATAACGATATGGTACCAAATGGAGTTGTAGGCCCGTGACGATCCGCAAAAATAGGGTAGGTATTTTTTGATATTGGGATAGCTTCTAGTTACTTCATGATGTAAGTGGCAAATTGGCAAAATCTCTAGGATTAGATCCACAGGATTTTTTGTTTAACCAATTTTTGTTTAGAACGATATGGTACCAAATGGAGTTGGAAGCCCCTGACCATCCGCAAAAATAGGGGAGGTATATTTTGATATTGGGATAGCTTCTAGTTACTTCATGATGTAAGTGGCAAATTGGCAAAATCTCTAGGATTAGATCCACACAATTTTTTGTTTAACCAATTTTTGTTTAAAACGTTATGGTACCAAATGGAGTTGTAAGCCCCTGACCATCCGCAAAATTAGGAGAGGTATTTTTTAATATTGGGATAGCTTCTAGTTACTTCATGAGGTATGTGTCCAATTAGCAAAATCTCTAGCATTAGAGCCACACAATTTTTTGTTTAACTAATTTTTGTTTAAAACGTTATAGTACCAAACGAACTTGTAAATTCCTGATGATCCGCAAAAATATGGGGGGTATTTTTTGTTCTGTTCATGACACTTAATGTATTGCGACCTGTAAAATCTTATAAATATGCTCTTGAGATAATATTTTTCGTCTTACACGGGTAAGTTCACTAATACATCTACAATAAAAAATGTTTTGTAAATTCGTCATTAAAATTTTCTCGTTGCCCACTCGCAACGTGAAGTTTTTGCGAAATGTTCTGCTAAATATTTTAGTAAGAAAATAAGTAAGTACTTCCCGGACATTTGATTTAAATGTGCTTCTGTTCATTGGTGAAAGTTAATTTTGTGATACACTATTACCGGAATGCAACTACGGGATGGAATTGAGGTAAGTGGCAAGTTAAGTGGTCATTGTCGTAGTTTTCCTTTAAGTGTTTTCCTTATCGGTCTCTCAACAATCATTCAAATTCTTAGAAATCCCACCCCAAATTCTGAGCACGATCGAGCACTGTGAACAGTGAAAAAATTCTGTATATCGCCTCATGACCTCTCGGTTCTGTTACAAGTTCACAGGAGTCTGTAGGATTTATTTTGTTTCCGTTTATCTATTTTGGCGTGGTTACGTTTAATGAAAACCGCCATCATCTGCAACTACCCTTATTGAAATCTACGAAGATAATTTTTGAAACAAAATTCCGATTACAGCAACTAAAAAAAAAAACTTTAAAAACACCTAAACCAACACAATGAAACATATAAAAATAAATAAATCGCCGTTTTTGTTTTCTTTTTTTATTACAGTTGTTTATGACATGAATGTCATTTTGATAACTAAATTATTATCATAATTAAAATAAGAACACAAAATTCGAAATTGTCATCATGTTTGACAGTGGATCATAAAATGTATTTCCAAATTTGGTAATTTTGTCTTGTGCTTTTTATTTGGTTTTGTTTGTTTATGTTTTATATATTTACTTTAAAAGCGTTTATTGTTGTTGTTTTTACGATCGTAAAATAAAGCAGATTGTTATCGCGTCTGGACAATGATGATGACGATGATGGTAAAATAACTATAAAACTTTAAAGGAAATTTTTTTTATTGGTAAGTGACAAATTACATTTCGTTTGGTTTTTTTTTTTTGTTTTGTTTTGGTTCGGTTGATTGATCGATTAATAGAGTTCATGTTTCCGACAATTCTGAATAAAATAATAAATTAAAATGCATTTTGAAAATGAATCCTAATTTAATTAATTTTTTTCATTTTTTATTAAATTGTAAAATTCTATATATTGTATTTCCATGCGATCAATAGGAACAATAAGTCTAGACTAATACCACAAACAGATATTGCCTTGCAGCACCGGCTACGACCAAATACGGTGGAAAAAAATTATTTATTGATCAAATGGTTTTAAGTTAATTAATTACTTGAGAGACAAAGAATATATATACAATTATTTTATAAAGGTAGTAATTACTAACCATTTAAATACAAAAATAAAAACTAATTTTCTATTTTTTTATATTTTTTTGTTGGAATGAATACGAATATTCATTGGTAATAAATTAAGTGCGGTAGTTAATTATGAAAAAAATCACTTACTTCCAGTTAGATTTGTCATAAATCAATTTTGTTTTGTTGTTTCTCGTGGCTTATTTAGACAGATCGACAGATAAGTAGATATTTACAAAATATGCGCTATAAAAATTGAAATAGATAATTAATTTTTTTTTATTGTTATATTCATATCGATTTTCCCAGATAATTTATTTTAATTAGATAGCAAAAGAGTATGAAAATGATTTCCTTATGATATTATTTTTTTAGGTTCGTGGCATAATTTCAATATGTTATTTAATGTTCAGTAGATTCTATTGGCTTGAATTCCAAGTTAAGAACGATGATTTCGAGTGAACGGTGGTTTTGTCCACTTTTTCAAGTACTGCGAAAACGATCTGCGTAACTTGAAACCCATTCGAAAGGAAAATAATAAAGCTAAATTGAAGCATTTCAATAATTTGTTTTAGCGACACTACGATGCTCTTAAGGCACTATTTTCACATGAGTGTAATATTATGAGGCACACCTAAAACTACACCTGCATTCGGTTGTCTAGTTGCAGCTCCTCTCATAGGTTCTGATTTGCGTAATACTTGTTTTGGTGTTGTGCATAAACCATATAGCAGAAATTAAAAGCGAATAGTACGGTTGGGCCAGATGTCAGTGTCGATGTAAAGCGTGATTTGGTCGGCAGGTACAGCATCGCTCTACCAATCAATTGTAATATTGCATCTCTTTTTATCGTTTATCTAGACGAATTCCGATTGGAGAATTTTGACAATTATTGCCAGTTAACTGATTGAAAAAGACATTTTGCTAAACTATAAACAATGCTTTATATTAGAAAATAACAAATTTCGGTTAGATATAACACCGTAAGATAACGTACCGCTAGATACCTAAATATATAGACGACTATAACATTGACAGCTTTCCCGTATATTATCTCAAATTCTTACAGAAAGAGATACAGTACGAAAATTATTTGAAGTTTGGCATAATTCTTCTATTATTGTCCTTATGGAACCAAGATGGACACTGTTATCAATGGAAATATATCGTCACGATAGAACCATATTTCGTCTATATTATGTGCCAAACATATCATATACATCATATAACAAATATCTAGCTTCATAGAAAACAAAAAGGTTAATCTGAAGCCTAGTTTCTTAAGACTTTGCAGAAAATATCCCTTTATAACGTAAAATAAGTCAAAAGATTTCCTTTGGAACAACAAACACAAGCAACTATTCAACCATTCGTAGTTTACAAAAAGTAGGGAAAAATTGCAACACTACAGCTTCTTTATAATATTAGATTGTCTTCACCATGGCACTGTAGCAGTTGACTTACTAAAACTCCTGATTTAACTAAATTGTTTTAAATTACTGGTGCGCTAAAACACTAAAAAAAAAATATATATATATATATATACTACTAATATACTTCTCGTGTACTAATATACTTCTCGTGTTAATAAAAACACGGAAACATTGGAAATTACATGAATTAATTAACATTCAACAAAAAAATTAGTAAAAAAGTTAAATTACGAGTAGCTTACACACAGAGCTGTGTGAATATTGTGAAGAAGAAAAATTGTAAAAGAGTTAATCTGTATTAGTATGATTCGCTAGTACTTAACGCACAGCACATTCTGTATATACAGAATGTAAATTGTGGTATAATCAGTCCAGTCGCCGCGGCCTGATGAGAAGATTGATTTTTTCATAATCATAAGCTCATCAGTTCGAAACTGGATTGAATTCGCTTACAATCTTCGAAACATATTAAAATCATCTAAATAACAGTCATTAAATGTGTAAATTTGACACTGTTTGCTTGTAGGTTTCATATTGACGGACTTTGAATGTTTTCAAATAATGTTGAACCTGCGCTAGTGATGTAAACGGTAATATTCTCGGTGGTAATATTAACAGTAAAATAGGTAATTTTAGGTAATATTAACCAAAGTGGTGTTACCGTGGTAATATCGGTAACATAAATTAAAAATGTTTTTTCCAAACAACTCAACTAGTCTAATTGCAAAAAGAGTTGTGACACCACTGCATTATACTTCCTTATATATATTATTAACCTACTACACCAAGTTTTTGCTGTAAAATATAATAATTTACAACTTTTTCTTGTTTCATTGACATATTCATTTGGCCAATACGTAATAAAGCTGGAATCTGACCCTAAATATGACCCATCGCTCTGTCTAGACAAAATACCAATCACTATTTTAACTAGAAAAGTGGCTGCAACGTCTTAGTCGATGAACACCTCTAATGTGCTGGAATTTCGTTGACAACATGAGACCAAAATACCACCAGATGGTCGATGAGCTATTACTAGAGCAATTTTGATTTCTTGTGCTCCATTAGGCTCAACCACAAAGTCGGTTTGTATTGATTTGGTGAAGAAATTGCGACGGTTCTATAAACAACCTTCGAAATACCAACTTTCCAATCAATTGTTGGGCCTTGAGTTGTGTTTCACGTCGAAGGGTGAGTCTTACCAAAAATTTCCGGCGCATCTGACATTGCAGATCGATGCTTGCTCGAACATACGCAGGGACTCTATAACAAATTATGTTATCAATACATCCAAAGCCTATTTCTATATATCTTCTCCCTAAGGAAAATCGATATTTAGCTTTTAAAGTTGCTTTTCGGGAAATTTGAAGCGGTGGTAAAAGAAATCGAGATTTTTAAATTTATTGTACATATTACTGACAATGGAACGCACAATAAAGCGTCCCGAAAAATGGTTAACAAAAACTATCCCTATATTACCGAGTAAGGGTACATCTGCCATAAACTTAACTTGCTCATTGTCGTTATCTTCAAGATTCAATCTATCAACAGTTTGAAATTTTCAGTCAGTCATACGGATGGTTTCAAAAATAAAAAACTCTTTTCCTGCTACATTCGATCTACATTCATGTTACATCAGGTATGCCCTGAAGGCGCTGGCTATCGAAGACGAAGTGAAGTCAGTTATGAAGGCATCTACGACCTCCTATTTGAAATTGTTCACTGTGTACTACCTCCTATTGCTAAATGGCCATATTTTTTAGAGGGTTTGCTGTTTTCTATAAAGTGGTGTGCTGTTTTGTTAATATATAAAACAAACTTTTGAACAAAATAAATGAGCCAATTACCAAGAACTTATAAGTATTATCAAATTTGCTGGAACCAGCTATTCAAGGAAAGAGTCTTTCGGAATCACAGAAACTTGAAGGGACTGAATTTATTGTTAATGTCGCTGCGAATTTCAAAAAATATATAAAGGCAAAAAATAGAAGTGCAACAAAATATATGAGTCTTTGGTTTATTACAATGTTCGAAGTGAACTTTTTTCACAACCGTTTGTGGTTGCGGAAGTGAACAGTTCTCTGATTAAATTTGGTCGGCGAGAGTGTATTCTACTTCACCTTTAAGTGCTTGTTGGTTTATATTTTGAGCATGCCTGCATCGAGAGCTGCAATGGAAAGCACATTCATTACCTATGGTTTTATACGCATAGGTCAACACGTAATCCATTAACTGTTGATCGTGAAGGAAGACTAGCGTAAATTTTGCACAACTTAAACCTGTCGAGATCGAACGTAGGAAGTGTGGATAACGAAGATGAAGTTAGTCCTGCTAAATAAAATGCAAATTATTATTAATGGATGATGCTGCACAATCATATTCGTTTGAAGAAGAGGATGAGTTGGAGGAAAGTAAGAATAATTCGATTATGGATTATGTTGATGCTAAGGATGATAAATACATCGGCGGGGATGAACCAAGCATTGATTAAAGAATTTAATTGAACAAAAACTCATATTTATGTAAAATTTACTATACAGCCTTTGCCAAAAATATAAAGCACCCCTATCTATTAGCATTATATATTAATATTACGATGTCTTTCTAAACAATGGGTGTTAACGAACGAGTCATCCCACCGAATGCGACCCTTAATTATTGAAAATCACCAATTTTTGTTTTGTTTTAGGTTCTTAACAAGAAGTTGTAGCGTCGTAAAATTTTTTTATTTTAGTTTTGTATTTGATCGTGTGCAGTCTTCACATAAAGTGTTTTAAATCAAAAAGAGTTTTCGTAAGTTTTTTGAGAAAAAAGTGTGTTTGTGATAATTATGCCTAAAGCGTGCCAACTCAGTGAAGGAATAAGGGCACAAATTGTGTTGTTGGATTCCCAGGGTGTAATCCAAATTAAAATATCCCAAAAATTAAAATGCTCTCGTGGAGCAGTTCAATCTACATTGAAAAGGGTTAAAGAGACCGGGGACTATGCCTATAAACTACGCTCAGGCAGAAATCGTATCACTTCGGTAAGAGACGATCGACAAATTGTGCGAAAATCTCTCAAAAACCGAAGAAAAACATCTGCTGAGATAGCTGCAGAGCATTTAACAAAACAAGAAGTTCACATTTCGGCACGGACAGTTAGAAGAAGGCTCCTGCAAGCTGGATTGAAACATTGTAAAGCAAGAAAAAAACCTTTGCTCTCACTTACCAACATAAAAAGTCGCTTGAGATGGGCTCGAGAACACAAACATTGGAATGACGTGGATTGGGCGAGAGTTGTTTGGTCAGATGAATCTACTTTTGAGGTAAATATAAAAAATAAATATTAAAAAATAATTAGTCAAAAAAAAAATAAAAAATTGTGCTATGTATTTTAAAAGAATTAATAGAGAAATTTATGTTAAATTTGATGGAATTCTTATAGATTTTTGGAACTCCTGGCGCAACCATCGTAAGAAGAAGAGTCGGGGAAGCATACAATCCTGATTGTATAGTGCCTACCGTAAAGCATGGAGGGGGTAAACTGATGGTGTGGGGTTGTATGGCATCATCAGGGGTGGGAAAACTGTTGTTTTGTGAGGGTCCGATGAACAGTACCAACTATGTTACCTTCCTCGAGGCTGCATTGAATGCCTCAATTCGGCAAATCTTTGGGGAAACGGATAGTTCTTCGATAATTTATCAACAGGATAATGCCCCCTGCCATACTTCCCGCGTTACGATGAGTTGGTTTCGAAAAAAACAAATTCGAGTCATGGACTGGCCCGCCCAGTCACTAGACCTAAATCCCATTGAAAATTTGTGGTCAATTTAAAAAAAAAAAAATCAAGGATCGCAGTATGACTTCAAAGGAAGACCTCAAACGTGCGCTGACAGAGGAATGGAAAAAAATATTGAGAAATACCTGCGAAAAATTAGTACGGTCGATGAATAAAAGAGTCCTGGCTGTCATCAAAGCCAAAGGAGGACCTACAAAATACTAAAATTAATAAAATATAAAAAGTATTTCCTAAAAATATTGAGTTTTAATTTTTGTCTTCAATTTGGGAGGGGTGCTTTATAATTTTGGCCCAGTCTGTATACTTTAGGCGTTGAAGACAACCTTGCCGTGGTACGGATGAACACCACATCAAGGAAGTCACGGATTTTGTGATGAAAAATCATCGATTGACAATTTTGTGCAGAAAACTCTTGGCTTTTGCATCACGATAATGCGGACCGCTACTCAAGGTGAATATACGTGTCCCATAAACGAACACCTGCTTATCGTAAACCTTCCCCCATCCGCAAAAACAAACCCACATAGTAGTTGGGTATTTGGTTTGTATGAGATTCCGAAGTTCATTGTCCCCATTTTATTGAGCACGCGCTTAGCTACTGTCCAAAAAGGCATTCCATAACAATTATTAAATTGTTGGAGCACGCTTGCAGCGTGTAAAGAAATATTTGGCCCTGTCGAAACAGCGAGCCGTCTTTCGATACCATTTTCTCGTAGAAAAGCATCGAATTGCTTGTTCACGTATTGTTTACCATTATCCGATTGTAAATATTTTATTTTTCTACAAAGATGCGTGGAACATCCACTTTCGAATCGTCGATTTATGCTTTCGTTCTTAGCTTGGGATGTGGAGTATTCATTAGAAAATTACGATGCAATATAGAAAGATACGTC
This sequence comes from Tipula vernalis, assembly GCA_958295665.1. NCBI lineage: Eukaryota > Metazoa > Arthropoda > Insecta > Diptera > Tipulidae > Tipula > Tipula vernalis. Next base: position 191,328,287 of record OY282560.1, on the reverse strand, counting down.
TTCGTCGCTTTTTGCGAATTTTCTCCTCGTATAAGTTGAATTACTCTGCTTAGATCTGTACCGGCAATCAGCCCCTTTGTGACCCATTTTATTATGTACATTGCACTTAAATGGGAATTTATCAAAATAACAAAGTTCTCCATTACAAATAACGCATCGGGAACTGCTGCTGGCACATTGCTCTTCCTCGCTTCGTATTCTTTCATGACTTTGATTTTAAATACTTCTGGTGATGGCAGTCCGTCAAAAAACTGTTGCACATCAACAATTTTCAAAATTTGACGTTAAACTGTACAATAAAATAATTGTCAGTGAATCTGCACTGATTTAAACATCCATTTCTTCAAGTTTAACGACTGTATCGAGATACTTTTAAATATGGTCACGCATATCATCCTCTTCCTGTACCTTCTGGAGCGTTAACTACTTAAGAAGCTTAGCTCTACTAGCTGGTCCTCTTGATTGAAAAATATTTTCAAGCTTTAATCAAACCTCGCGAGAATCTCCACAACTTGCCTTTCGATCTTTCTCAGTCCATTTCTTTTCAGCGGCAATCGACGCAGCATTTCCTTTCATAATTGCAGGCTTGATGTTAGAACCGTTTGCATATCCCCAAGCATCGTTTTTAATTAGTAATGCTTCCCTTTATATTATCCAGGTGTCATAATTATTTTTGCCGAGGGTTTCTAATCGGATTGAATATCCTCCATTCATCTTCGCTTCGCTTGAGGTCACTTATGCACAATTCTCAATATTTCACTTTTATTTTCTTTATTTAGTGATTTATTTTCTCCATTCCTGGGCCCATAACCTATTAGCGCAGTTTTGGATAATTTAAGCTTATAGAAATTATTAATTGATAAAGAGATGTTATCTCTTATCTATTTCTAAAATAGAATACCGTAGTCTTAGACAGTGGTAATTTGAATAAGTGTGTTTTATGTCGTCCATCATTACTGTTGTTGTAAGTGGGTTAAATGCTAGTATCAGCACCTTAGATAAAAATATAAAAATTAGACGTTGTAGTGTTGATGAGTTGACATAAAAAATTGTGTTTTGTTGCACTGTTGATCTCAACATATTCCCGAGCCGCCATTTACATTGTTATACTGTGAAACTTAACATATGCCGGGGCTGCCGTTGCTGATTTCATGCTTCCGAACGTGGAAGAGGTGAAGGGGGTGGGCATGTTGTTCGCCTTTGTTTAATATAGTTGATGCCCCAAATAATACATATGATTATACCAATCCCAAAAATTGTGTGTATCATGGTATAGTGATGGTTATATCAAGTGATGGACATGATGAAAATTCCCCTCATGTAGTCATCCTTCCTTTTCCCTAACCGCTTGTATTTTTTGTTCCAGCTGCGTGGTATCCTAAAGATTTACGAACTAAGGGTCATCGTATCCTATCGTTTTATTTCGAACCGGTGTGATGAACGTCCATAAGTTATTGGCTCCTTTTAATATGCTGAGTGGTCTGCGGAACGATTCGCTGATGTGGTTGGAAGCTGAACCGATGGCGACGGTATGATTTAATGCTTTGGCTGCATATAACTTACCTACTGGTACATGCCCCTTCGAGATTTGCTGTTCATTGTAAGATCGGTAATTCGCATTGATTTTGGTTAGTCATTGCTTTATAAATTGGCGAAATTTCACATAAAAATCGGTTGTTTTGGAAGGATAGAGGAATAGTGATTTTTATTATGATGTTGTTCTGGGTTACTCTACTGCGTAATCTCATGGTTTGATTTATGTGAAGGAGATCAGAGATGCCATGCCCAGGTATGGTTATGGTTGTTGGTATGTGTCGTTTGATTAATTCGAGCTCTTGTTGTAATTGAGGGGGGGGGGCAAGTATTGAGGGATGCAGTAAATTATTGTGTACGTGCTGCACCACATGAAGTAAGGCTTACTGCGTGTCTTCCAAATTTTTTAGAATTAACATCAGTTCAACTGTTGAGGTTAATATCGAGCGAAATTTAACCCAGCTATATTCAAGCATGCCGCCTTTAATTCATATTGTGTTTGCTTAAAGGTTTCAATTTCTTAACAGTAATTGCTCATATTTTAATAAACCACCAATATCCATTTCATAGCTACCATTCGAGTTTACCTATTTCTTCGAAGTAAATCCCTGTGGCTAGCGCTATATGACTGACGATACCTCTGTTATTTACGAGTCTACGAGGCTGCCGCCTTAAAACTTGATTGTTCTTTTTTGGTGATTGTAATTCTCTAGGTTGACCTTGGTTTGCTTTCGTGCGGGCATAATTTTCTGTAAGACTTCTTCAATTGGTAACTTACACAATTTCACAATCGGTCGCTTATAGGTTGCATTTTCGCATTTAACTGTCGCTACCCGAGATAAATCATCTTTTCCAGTGTGGATTCCTTTTGGATTTAGTGATGGAATTTTGCTCTTCGTGCTGATTTTTTAAGGCTTGATTAGGACGGTTTATTTCCTTATAGAAATCTTGTCCTTGTACGAGCTTGAGAATTATTATTTCTGCGCTTTGGAGTTAGTTCATTTCTATTATTGTTTCTATGCGAACAGTTGTTGATGAACCTTTTGCAATATGCGGCTATACGCTTCAATTTGTTGCGGTTCGAGCATCGTTCGAATAATGGAAAAGCGTGATCTTCGGTAGTTATTTTCATAATTTGTATCGCTTTATCTTCTAACTCCTCTAGTTTATGCGTGCTACTTCGCATAATAGGGTTGATTGCCTTCCATCTAGTGAGCTTTTGTCGAAGAAAATCTGTACCTTGCCACCACAATTTGTTTTTGATGAGTGCTAACGGTGTCATAGCACGTGAAGCTATATCCGCTGGATTATCGCATGACTTTACCTGGTGCCATATTGCTGCTGGTAGCATAGTTTTTACTGCCAAAATTCGGTTTGCCACGAACGTTTTAAATTTGTTTAGTTCCCCTGTGATCCAACACAGTGCAATGGTCGAATCTGACCACGCATATATTTTGAGGTTGTTGATTGTCAAGCTTCTTTGTGTATGTTTAAGTAATGTTGCCAATAGTGGAGTTGCATTTAGCTCCAATCGAGGAATGGAAAGCTTTATATTTGGTTGGAGCGACTCTTGCCTTCGAGGTTAATAATTGTGTTGTTATAATCCCTTCTCTATTTGTTGTTCGACAATATGTTGTGGCTGCGTATGCGTATTCTGAGGCACTAGCGAACCCATAAAGCTCCGTTTAGACCTCGTCAGTTGTATTTACCCATCTCTGGATTTTTATGTTTTTGATTTCACTCAATTCTTTTTTGTATTTTACCCACTTTGTATTTATGTTTTCTGGCAAGGGCTGATGCCAATCTATTCCTGATGTCCATACATCTTGCATCATAATTTTTGCTGTTATTGTTATTGGGGAAAGCGATCCAACGGGATCAAAGAGCTTGGATGAGTCGGATAACAGTGAACTTTGGTTGGCTGTTTGTGTGATAGTTGTAATGTTTCTACGTTGAATTTGAAGATAAGGTCCTTTTGTGCATCACATATAACTTGATTTGAACATTACCCGTGCTGTGTAGTTCTCTGGGAAGCATTTTAGTTATTGTACAGGTCGAGTTGCTTCTTCTATCTTGTTAGAACCTGTTAACAGATCATCTACGCAAAAATCTGTCAACATGATGCTTGCTCGTATTGGTTAATCATTACTTCCGTCGGTAGCTAGTTGTTTTAAGGCTCTTATGGCTAAAAAACTGGCGGCTATTGTTTGTATGCCTCCATTGGGTTGGAGGGGTTGCTTCGCCATAGTATTCTTTGATAGTTCTGGTCTTGTTTGTTAATCCAGGTTTGCCGATACATCTTTTCTATATCTGCTGTCATTACGATCTTGTGTTTTCGCAATCGTAGTAAAATATCTGCTAAATCTTGTTGTAATTTTGTGAACGGTTCAATCGTTTAGAGATACTCCCGTTGTTGTTTTGGATAAGGCATAAAACACTACTCTTAGCCTTGTGGCGGTGCTGTCTTGCTTGATTATGCCATGATGCGGTATATAATAGATATTGGTTTGTTAACCATCATTTGGTTTTTCTTGTACTGGTTCCATGTGCTTCAAATTTATTTATTCTTGCATGAATTGATGATATAATTATTTGAACGGCGCATCTCTCTTGAATCGTTTTTCTAATTGTATCAGTTTGGCAACGGCCCTTTTCCTGGATTCCCCTAGTTCGGCTTGGTTATCCTGAAAACGAATTTTTACTGTGTATCTGCCGTCTGGTCCTTGTTCTACATTCGACTAAAAATGTTTCTCTATCATGATTTCTACTTCAGTGGTATCTCTCTCTTCAGGTATTGAGTCGTTTTCTACCAGTAATCTCAGTAATCTGTCGCGACTAATTTGTATCCATACAAAATAAGATGTGGCTTCGATGGTGGTCCAAAAACCAGAGAACGACCATCCATCATTTATTTAATTCAAAATATACTTAATACTAATACATTAATAGGAGTAATATAATACTAAGGAGAGCGAGAAATTACAATTCATATTTAGATATTAATTTGAAATTAAGTACAGGTGTAGGCATTAATGTCGACATACATATCATTTTCCTCCCCTTTTAAAAAATATTTTAAATTTCAATATACATTACAATTTACAATATAACCCAATCTTATAAATTTATAACCCATTTCCATTTCACAATTGGACGTTATTTTTTCTTTCTCTGAATCTAGATAAGGCCACCAGAAATATGATCTGGACAACATTTTCATTTGAACAATACCAGTGTGACTCTCATGTAGAAGAGCAAGCAGCTTCTGTTGCAATTCCTGAGGCACGACTATCCTACAGCCTCGCATTAAACAACCATCCTCTATTACGATTTCATTTCGTACCGTAAAATATGGTTTTATATGAATATCTTTCACAAAATTTGGCCACCCTTCAGAACAGTACTTGTAAATTTCAGATAAAACCGGATCTTTCATAGTGGCGATCGCGACATCGTTAAACTTGAGTGGGTAAGACAAATATGACAAATCTTTTACACAAAAATTTTCTTCACCCTCTAAAGCTGACGTTTGCTGAAGAGGAAGGCGTGAAAGCGCAACATGATTACCCATATCAGCACCTTTTCGATAAAGTATTTTGAATTTATAACCCGAAAGAAAAATGGCCCATCTTTAAAGCCGGTGACTTGCGAGTATGGGGAGACCTTTTTCCAGATTAAAAAGGATTTTTAAAGGCTGATAGTCTGTGACTAGGGTAAATTCATTTCCATATAAATATTTGTGAAACCATTTAATGGCAAATACCATTGCTAATGCCTGACGTGATATTTGTGCATATTTTTTTTCTGAAGGTGACAATGTTGAGGAGGCAAAACATACTGGCCTCTCTTCATTATCTATCACATGTGACAGTACTGCCCCCAATTCATAAGCACTCGCATCGCAAGTCACAATTATAGGTTTGTTTTGGTCAAAATAAGTTAATAAATTATTTTACTTCAATAATTTCTTACAATTTTTGAAACGTTTCATCACACTCTTTGGACCAAATGAATTGGGAATCTTTCTTTAAAAGATTATATAAATTATGAAGCTCATGTGATTTGTTCGCTATGAACTTCGAATAAAAACTAACTAGTCCGAGAAATGACTCGAGCTCCATGATATTTTGGGGCTGTGGAGCGTTTACGACTGCCGATATTTTATTTGGATCAGGAATGATTCCATTTTTGCACAAAATGTGCCATAAATACTTAACGGATTTTTGAAAAAATATACTTTTGGACAAATTAATTTTCACGTTAAACTCATGAAATCTACTAAGAACTTTTTCTAACTTTATCCGACAATCAAATTCATTCTTTCCGCCTATCAAGACATCATCCAAATAACAAGACATACCCGAAATATTTTTCAATATTTCGTCCATAATCGATTGAAAAATAGCTGGTGCCGATGCAATTCCATAAGGCAGCCTATTCATTTCGAATAATCCTAAGTGAGTGGTAACAATGAGAAATTCTCTTGACTTAGACGAGACTTCTACTTGCTGATAAGCGCCAGTGAGATCTAATATACAAATGATTTCACTATTGGCGACACTTGCAAAAATGTTTTCTATCTTTGGAAACGGATATTGATCTGCATCCAATACCTTGTTGACATTGACCTTATAATCGCAACATATCCGTAAGTCCCCATTAGCTTTGGGAACACAAACAATTGGACTTGCCTAACGACTAAACTTGACAGGATTAAAGATCTTCGGATTAACGAGACGTTTGATTTCATCTTCAACTATTTTTTCTAATGCCAATGGAACATCATAAAATTTACAGAATTTTGGAATTGCTTTTTCTTGTACTCTAATTTCCGCGACTTTTTTATGGGACTATTATCTTCAGAATTAAATACACTTCTATATTTGTTTCGTAGATTTTCCATAATTTTTGAACAAGGTATTAATGGCTGACTGATGTGACATGACTGAATTTGATTTACTACACCATTCACGTTTTATACAATATTTTGTTTGTAAAATTCCGAATAATCTAATTTTAAAATTAACTCACGGTACCTGGCATTATTAGTTCCATCTAATCTCTTCCAAGTAACGGTGTAAACGAGTCATTCGACTTGACGACTGTCATGCCCAATCTGAATAAGTTTCCATGAAATTTGACCGTAACTGTAATTTTATCGATGACTTCCAGTAATTCACCGTTCACTAACTGTAGTTTTACACCACATGGACTCGACGACACATCTGAAAAAAGAAATTTATATGAATTATATGAGAAAATTGTAAAAGCTGAAACAGTGTCCACCTCTAATTTAATTAATTGATTATTAATATTAATTGTTACTAATATAGGGTCCAACGCTGAAGATGCAATATTTACAACATTGTTGATGTTTTCGACTTCTTGATATTCCCGTTGCACAAATTTCATATTATGATATTTCCTCTCTGTTTTCGTTTATAACATTAACTTTCTTACCGAATTTAAAAGAAGCATCGGCGTCTTTTGAATTTGTATGTCGCTATAAAACTGTTTACCACCTCACCACTATCACCATCGTCATTTTCTGATTCATCACTGTTGTCATCTTCTTGTACATTCAGATTGTGTACTTTTGCACTGTTTTGATTTCTAGTTCTACAAATCTTAGCAGTATGACCTTTAATATCGCATACATGACACTTCCAATAACGAGCTGGACAATATTAAAGATTATGATACCTTCCACATCGAAAAAATTTTACTTGTTTTTCATCACTTTTTGACACTTGACTATTACTTGATTGCGGTTTTATGGACCTCGTGCTTTTGAACGACTTAATTTTCGTCATCGATTTACATTGTGGTTGCATCATTCTCAGTTCCGACTCCGTTAGTTCCATTGCCACTGCTGTTTTCTGTGATGTTTCAAAATCTAATTCCAATCTAATTCGAATAACTCCATTTTTAAGTCCACACACTAATCGATCACGCAACGCTGATTGCAAAATATCGCCAAAATTGCAGGAGGACGCTAACTTCCGAAGAGCTATGACTTAATCGCGCACTGATTCTTGATATTCTTGGTAACGTTTATAAAATTTAAAACGTTCCGAAATTTCAAATTATTCCGTTTAAGAACCGTAATTAGAATTACCTCTTGATAAGTTTTGTCAGTCAATTTTGAAGGACTTAATAACACTTTTAACTGAGCATGACCCAAATCTCCTATTAATACAATTAACCATGACAGCTTTTTCTCATTTTTCAAATCTTTAATTTAGAAAAAATTATTCCAATCTCTCAATCCATTCATCAATTAAATGTAATTCTGGATCGAATGGTTTTATTGCCTCAGCAGACATTTTCTTGTTGTTGACTTTTCGTCAATGCAATTTTATCACGTGCTAGCAGTGTAGAAGTGTGTGGTGTATTCCTTTACACACAACACATGTTTCTGCCTGGCAGTTTTTTCCTTGATGCTGGCTTAAATATCGTATGCACAAGTTGGCTGAGTTGACGAGCCTTGCTCGTTCTAATGTTAACATCTTTTTGAATTGCTGGCATTGATTTAAATCATGATGCTCCTTACACCCTTCCACCCAACATGTTTTGGTTAACATGGCTGTATTCACTCGTTTCAATGGTGCTATATAGTGCATGTGTGGTCGTGGTGCTGTTGCTCTATGATTTCCCATGGCTTCCAAATACTGAAACCGTCGTCTATCCAGGAATCCAAAGAAATTTTCCTGTTGTTAAACTTCTCTAGGCTTCTCTATAGTTGTCTCGTATATCCTAATGGATTCTGGGTCTAATTTAATTTGTTTAAAATGAAACCCAGGAATGCCTCGAAGGGCGACTCCACATTTAGCCGCTTTATGTTGTGTAATATTTCTTAGTGCATTAAATTGATGGTTTGCCAATAGCCTCACGTTGTTGTACCTTGCTTGGATTATGTTCCAAGCGGTTTGGTAATTGTCACCTGTTGTTGTTAAGTGACTAATAATTTGGGCTGCTTCCATCTGCAGGTGTGATTTTATATACGTCATCAATTTTATTAGATTACAAAAGCTTGTTTGAATTTGACGGTTTTTTAAAATATAATTTCGATTACTATTCAAACAATCTAAAACGATTGACGAATTTATGTATGTCATGTGAAATTCATACTAAATTAGTTGCGTACAATTTTACCGCCTAAGTAGTTAATTAACTGAAAACCATAAAATAATTTTTAACTTGAAATAATAATAATAAAAATTTAAATTATTTATGTATAATATTATGTTTGTAGGTATATAAAACAGCCAATATCCTGTGTAAAAATTAATATAATTTTCACATAAAACAACATTTAAATCTCAATAAATAAAAAATGTATCAATAAAAAAAATTATAATATATATATATATATATGTATATAGGTAGCTATAAAACCACGTCCATAATAATTTAATTACAATCATTACACATGCAAATTACATCATGTAATAAATATTCAAAAAATCTTGTTTCAAAATAAAAAATAAAACAAATATATTCAAAAATACAGAGAGTTAAATTAAATTAAAGTTTTTTATTTTTTTTTATATATATTTTTATTACAAAAGCAATTCACAAAACAACAAACGACAAGAAACATAAATGCAACAACAGCACCATAAGAGGTAGTATACAATATTCAGCATAGGTAATTCTGCATGCAGAATCATCTCGTTCGTTCATTTTTCCAAATCAATTTACATATACATAAATTTCATGTTTTTTTTTTTTGTTGTTTTTAGATTGGATAACTTAATTACAAATATATTTTTTTTTGTACAAGAAACAACACAATCTTATGATCATCGAAACAAGTGATTATATTCTTGTTATGCAAATCAGTTGTTGATTGCCAGTTTCTTATATTTACGTTTTAAGAACAATTTGTTCTTTAACCCTTCTTTATCGTATTATTTGCATATGTGCAAAGTCATATTCGCGTGGCCAAATTTATATTGATGGCAATAACATTCTGTCCTGGTCACGTCGTGCAAGCATGTATAATCCTACATTTTATAAGTGTAACAATTTATTACAACTCTTGACCCCAAAAAAAATAATAAATAATTTTGAACCAGTTGTAAAACAAAAATGTTCAAAAACTGTAAGAATGGATAAGTTATGTATAATAAAATAACACCAATTACACAAATTATATCAAAATAAAATAAGCATATATAATTTAATGTTATTATATTAAATTATATGTACAAATGTATTTATTTTTTGTACATATTTACGTACAAGTATTGTAATTACAAATGAAAAGACAATTTTTTTATGTTTTACTTTTAATTAATATAATTTTGGAGTTTTTGAGCTTTGCGCTTTCTTCATGGGGCCAAAATGCAAAAAAAAAAAAATTAAGTGTCGCTTGAAATATATAAAAATGTTCTGTCTGACTTTAATATGCAATTGGCCAAACATGTGCCATTCTGCAAGTGGAAATAAATGTAATTTTGTTTTTTTTGCCACTGTAATTAACAAAATGTGTTGATAATTTCTTAAAGTGTTGCTAATTTTAACAATTAGACGTTGTGTTTATTTATGTGCACTACACGCAAGCTATTTATGAAACCGTATTGACCAAAAACTGATAAGATTTAAGAAGTCATCAGGAAAAATTTCAAATAATCTTGAATTTTAAGTTCATAAAACTATACACAATATGTAGAAATATTTTCAATAATTTAATAACTACCTATTGACTTACTTTCATTAACTTAACCTCTGTAAATATTCCAAAAATAATGATAAAATTCCAAGTGGTAAATACTTAAAAGAACGCCAAACAACCGAACGTTAAACACCAAGCAAACGATAGTTATTTGATATTTCTCGAATAATCTCAATAATCATGGATCATCGATAATCGACACCATAAAAATTTTCAAATTATCTTTTAAGTCGGTAAAATTTTGTAGTTCAACTTTGTGGAGTAGAATACTTCGAAATATCTCGAATAAAGTCTCAGAAATTCGCATAAAATGGAACGATTTGGATAATTTCGTTAATCTCCAATAATTTCGATAAAATTTGAAAATACGGAACACGAAAATCGAAAACCTTGAATAATTTGGAAAATTTTAATAATCTAATTTATTTTTAAATTACGAAGAAAAATAATTTAGAAAATTCTCAAAATCTCGAATAATGTCAACAATCGAAAAATATTAGAAATCAGGAAAATTCCTAAAATGTTCTATAAAGAAATTTAACGAATCAAAAGTTTGGAGGCAAATTTTTTGAAATCGGGGCAATGCTACCGAAATCCAGCCACACACCACCAGCCATACACTTTTTGAGCTCCTACCATTGATTAAATATATAATAAATATTATCACTAAGAAACATAGCAACAATTTTAATTTTGCGTTTCATCTTTTAAATGGACGAAGAAGAGTAACGTTAGTTTTATCTGTGGTTTAAGATGATGCAAAAATTATGTAGCTAGACCGCGATACAAAATATTTACAGTTTTTATAGACTAAATAAGCTAACACTGATGCAGTATGCCTAACAAAACCAAAATATTCAAAACAATAATATCAAATAGTTTACTCGTTCTTTAAAAGAAACCCTCTAAACATGGTGAAACGCAAACGTAACGCAAGCGAAGTCCTGGTGGTCATTTTGTGGTGCATCACACTTTTATACCACTAGTGGAGACTTTTTTGTGTGATATAAAAAAATGGAGAAAGTCTACAAACACATCCCTGCAAAATGAATTTTAAGGAGAAAATGATGAATTAAAGTGATAAGTTGAAGTTTCCACATAACCTCAAATGTCATCCCAAGCTCCAAATGAATCGCCTTAGTACTAAGACAGACTATCAGACAAATGTATGATTTCTCCGCTCATTGACCTCGCCCATGTTTGAGATACGTTTTGATTGGACCAGCAAAATCCAATCCTATTTCTTTAGGCAGGTTCCCTATTAGTTGCCTCTCAATGTGCAGCCGTTGTTTGATGCAGTATATACACTTCCGGGTGACTGATTGGATTACACTTCTTCCTCTGATGATCCAATATTTCCTCCGAAGTAGACTCAATAACAGAGAAGGACCGCAATGTAGATATGTTTTGTGGTACTTTTCAACTATTTGTCTTATGTGTTATACTCGTAGTATGTTAGAATTGGCTAATAAAATTATTGGATGCTGTGTATCGTACGGCGCTATTGATTTTTCGATTCGACCTCCTACTCACAAAAGACCGCTTTTGTCGAGAAATGGATTTAATAATTGTGTTTTGCTTTTGGGTGAAACCATACTACTCTCGTAAAAAAAAGTTAATGACTGGGAGTACCGTAAAATTTCAGCCTCTGCATATATCCAATCAGGTCGGCTTATATTGTTGGTTGTGATTATTCTTCTGTGGCATAATAAGATGAACTTCCTGTTTATCAAAAGAATTCGTATGACTTTATCATAACTCGAATATTTCTCGCTTAGGTCGACGATTATAGATTTTGACGTGTCACTGCAGATTGCGGTCAAAACTTGTGCCTTATTTCTTCGTTCTGGTTGATTAGTTGGGTCTGATTTCTGGAAGGTTGGCCAGGAGTCCGCTGCTAACTTTAACAACGCTAGTCCATTCTACCATAGTGAATGAGTTTTTAACCCTTGTGGGTACAAATCTCGGGTAGCACAATCCGCCGGATTGACCTTTGATGCTATGTGCTGCCACATTCCTCGCGGAAGGACTCCTAATATTTCAATTGTTCGATTGGCTACATAGATTTTCCACCGACGCGGTGGTTCGGCAAGCCAGTTTAAAACAATTGTGGAATCGGTCCATCCACCATAAGGCACCATTCAATTCCAAGCGAGGTAGTGATATGTTTTAAATTGGGGCAACCTTGGTTTTTGCAGCTATTAGATTTGTTGGTTTTTGCAGCTATTACAGTTGCCATTGTAGTATGTTCGTAAATAAACTGAAGCAGCGAAAGCAACCTCGCTCGCATCACAGAACCCGTGCAGTTGACATTCTTCCTTGGTAATTTGCAAACATCTCGGAATTGCTAAGACAGAAATGTCACGCGCTTTATTTCTAATTATTGGCTATTGATCCTACACTTTTGGTGGTAATTCCTCGTCCCAACTTAAATCGAGTAACCAGCGATCTTGAAAAAATACCTTTTTTTTTATGGTATATGGTAACAAGAGGCCTAGTGGATCAAAGATCCGACTTGCTTCAGGTAGTATTTGTCTCTTCGTCGTTGGAGCTACCTCATCTAATGTGATATGATAAGTGAATTTATCAGAATTTGGTTGCCACTGCAACCCCAATACCTTGATTTCGGAGGGATCTTCGGAGATTATCTTTGGAATGGACGCTATAGAATCAGCAACTTTCATTTCAGTCAGTAACTCAGACGAATTGGGTGACCATTTACATAAGTTACAGTTGTACAACTTGCTTCGCCAATTCTATTGCTTCTGGTAGCGATGGTGCTCCGGTTAGTAAATCATCAATGTACATGTCTTTTAATATAACCCGCAGTTTGGTCGTTGTAGACGTTTCCTTCCACACGCCATGTTGTGGAAGATACACATAGTCGATAGATCTTTCTGGGCAATCTCGTGGTGTGGGACCAAATACCTCTTCCGATTCCCAGAATGGTTTTAATGTCTTATCTAACCTATTATTATCGACAATAATGGTTGCACATTGACTGGAATTTTGTGTATGTGTCGTCTTACCCGTTAGTACCCATCCTTAATGTGTATCTTGGGCATAGATCTAGTTGGAATCCTTCAACTGGTCTGGTTTCATAATTTCGAAGAATTTATCCGCTTCGATAAGCAAATCAATTTTGGATGCTGATCTTGGACTTATGTCAGCTAATGGTAAGGCTGAGATGCATTTGCAGTCGAACCAGTTAATCTTCTTCAAAGAGTTCACTGATGTTATGAATGGTATAACATATGCGGAAAAATTAAATGAGACACTTGACTTAAAGTGTGGTGAAATAACGACATCCACAATTCCTCTCTTGGTAACAAGCTTTCGATTGGCTACGCCCTGAATGCAAATTTTTCCACTGGTACGTGTTAACCCCAATTTCTGGGCCAGATTTTCTGTGACGAATGAGTTTTAAGATCCAGAGTCAAGTAAAATTCGACATAGTTGCCATTGATCACTTCTATCCTGGATCTTTACTGTGGCGGTTGGCAAAATAGCTGTATTAATCATGTCACCGGCATGCAGACATGATCTTGTCTTCAATTCAGAATTTAGAGGGAGTGTCGCTGCAGCTAATGCGCTGGTTGATTGTGATGTCTTTTCTGGGACACTTTTAGGATTATCGCAATTTTCTGCATCAGAATGTAGCAGGGAATTACTCGTATGTTTTCGTTTGCAATAATGGCATCTTTTAAAAGATCTGCAATGATAAACAGTGTCTGATTCACTAAGGCAATTGAAGCAACGATTTTCGGTTTTGATAAAATCTCGCCGCTTCTCAATTATCCACTCCTTAAATTTTGGACATTTGAATAAAGGGTGGCAATCATCCTTGCACTCTGGACAAGAATTTACGGAATTTGCAAAAGATTTGGGAGCTGCCTTTGCTTGCGGAGTTGATCTTCGTGAATAACCTTTTATCGAATCTAAGGCATCCGATCTCTTCATTAGGAAATCGATCAATGCTTGACAGTTGGAAATTCTACATCAGCTGTATCATTAGCCCATTTATCTCGAGTTTCTTCATCTAACTTCTGAACTAAAAGAAAAACTAACCATGGGTCTCTGGATTCTGCTTCAGGTCCGATGACCTTCAGTCCTCGTAAAACTTCATCCGCTGTATCCATTAATTGTCGAATAGGATGGGATGTTGGATTGCTAATGGATGGTGAATCTACAAAACTTTTAAAAAAGAACTTTACCGTGTAACGTTTTTTATCGTACCAGGTTTTGAGCTTATTCAATGCCTCGATGTAGTTTGCGTCGGAAATTGGTAGATGTTTCAATAGCTTGGCTGTTTCGCCCTTTAAGAAACCCTTTAGGTACTGAAGCTTCTGAGCGGGATTTAAATTGGCGTTTTCGTGAATTGTAGTATAAAACAAATCATAAAATGATTGCCACTTCATATAATTTCCTCGAAATGGGGTTATGTTGATTTTAGGCAGTTTAACTTCAACATTTGTTGGATTGGTTGTTTCCCTTTGACTATCGTTCAAGTCCAGTGACATATTTCCTACAGTAAAATTCGACGTTCGTATTAGTTTATTTAATTCGGCCACCACAGTATAATATTTATTCTCAAACTCATCTTGGTGGCTTTCATCTTCGGTATCCAGTTGAATAATAGCATTCTCTACTAATAAAGACTTTGCACGTCGCAAACGACCCCTCAATTTCTCTAGATCTAGTTCGGATGCTTCAACCCTTTTACTGGTTTGAGCATAGTTATAGAGTTTCGTTAGTGATCCCTTTATATTAGAGCGACGTTTACTTAAGGCGTCTAACTGCGTCATTTTCCAAAGATAAACTAACGATTTTAAACAATTCACTTTATATCTAATAAAATACCTGACATATTAACTTAAGGTATTG
Source organism: Tipula vernalis (assembly GCA_958295665.1). Taxonomy (NCBI): domain Eukaryota; kingdom Metazoa; phylum Arthropoda; class Insecta; order Diptera; family Tipulidae; genus Tipula; species Tipula vernalis. The sequence goes on along the minus strand of OY282560.1, from coordinate 191,313,190 downwards.
AACACAGGTTAATACGTGGTCAAACATGATACTATTATTACGGTACAAACAATACCAGTAATTTAGTCGAATATAGTTTGGCAACACCACACGTAATGTAATCGGATTTGGTGATTGAGCGCCAATTATAATTATAAATTTTATAAATAATTGACCACAGCTCTTTATAATATAATTAATTCGTGTTCACTTACGGTTTTTGTGATGTACTTGACACTACGGTATGTAAGTCCCGTATGTATGGTAAATTCCACGAGTTTTCCGTTGATGTGGGTTCTGTGATGTACTGCGGACACTACGGTATGTAAGTCCCGTATGGTATATTCGACGAGGTTATCCGTTGATGTGATGGTGTACTGCAGACTACGATATGTAAGTCCCGTATGATAAATTTCTCGTGGTAATTAATCCGTTTCAAAATGGTAGCGATCTTCAATTACTTAATTACTTGACCAAATGCTGGATCCGGCTCGAAGGACCATGTAAATAATCGACTTGGGTAATATTTTGTTGGTTGCTCTTGTCCTCAATATTGTAAATTAATATAAATCAAACAATTTTTTTTTATTTTTTTTTTTTTTTTGAATGTGATCAATACCAAAGTCACTTTTAGTCTAAAAATCTCTTACAATTTTTGGCATAATCGAACTTGTCAACAAAAATGTTACACTTCAGTGTATAAATCAATTGGTCTAAATAATATAGCTACCAACTAATAGATGTCACTAAAGTGCGTCTTGAATTAAAAATATTTTGACAGTGACACCTAGTGTGTAATAGAATAAGTTAAAATTAATAGATCAATCTTAAACTGTACTAAAATGGAATTTTCCATGATAAAATTGTTCTACACTATTCTAACTAGAAAAATCATGAGCTTTCTAGAAGTTTGGTTTGTGTATATAAAAAGGCGAACGAAGTCGAATTGGATTAGTAATATTTGGTAAGCGATAGAGTAAAGATTAAAAAGGAATTAAAAAGTGTTGTGGAAATAAAAATTATAAGTGAACAGTAAAATTTAAGAATAATTTATATAAAGTGATTTTGTGAATTTTTATTGATAAACTGTGTTGTAATAAATGATACAGTTTTTAATCAATCAATATTTGCATTTTTTGGAGTTATGTCGGATGATTGAGTTTTGCTCCAGAATTTTTGTTGTCAATTTCCATTAGGAGCTTCCTGTGAAATTTGTTATTTTAGGCAACTACAACGGTTTTTTTGATATATAATTTACTACACATTTGTAAATTTAACAATAACCGTCAATATAAATTTCATTCATTTTTTGATATTTTTATTAGAGCTTTTTTAACTAAACTCTATATAAAATAAATGTAAACAACAAAAGAAACATTATTTTTTGCACTTGTAGAAGCAAGACAGAAAATATTGCGGTCTTTTTTATTTAAATCAATATACAATGTCAGTTTATCACAGTTTTTATCACCAAATGTGATATAGCACCACAAAATGACTACCCAGTTTTATATAAAGGACTTTGCAAGCGAATTACCTTGACGAAGCAATATCGATTCGTTAGTATATCGTCTGGCATATGGAAATTAAAATGAAAGCGAACTCATGTGAATATATTGGCGTAGTTCGTTTTTTTTCTTCACATTAGAGTCATTTACGAAATGCTGGCGAAATAAAAAGAATTATAGGCGAAACAAAATTGAAATGTGGGCGATGTTAAAGTGTATCAATAGAGAGCAGCTTCCGTCTATTTATCTCTTTTAAATACGTTTATTTAAAGTTACTTAGAAAGCATTTTATATATTTAATTTAATTAAAATATCACAATAATACAGATCACGACAGACCACTGTATTATAGTAAACGGATCAGATGGAAATTTATTTTAGGAGCCACATCGGATGCATTGTTATTGCACTGAGAAAAATGTGTATTGGTCTTAAGCAAATAAAATATAGAAAAATATGATTTAGGGTATTTTCCTAAATTTAAAGAAATGTTTCCAAGCTACAAGACATAATTTCTAATCATATTGTTGAAAACGAAATAGTCTACAGGTAATTTTCCATTATATTTTGGATATTCTAAATAAATTTTTAGTTTGGATAGGTATTACATTATTTAGATAAAAACCCTATTCGATATTGGTTGTATCACAATAAATATAGTAAGTTTAGACAATTAATGAGCTCAACTAAATTATTAGACATTTTACCTATAAATATAGTTCCGCTAACGCTCTTTTAAAGTACCATTTAATAATTATTGAAATATACAAATTTAGTGTTTTATTTTGGAACGTAGTTTAGCGCTGTTTATTTTAAATAAAACAGTACAAATTAAGCGAGAGAAGTTTAACTACAATTCGCTTAAAGTTATAATCAAATTATATGTGCTTCTACGCAGGTAAGTAAATTAATTAATAAAATTATAAATTAGTTATGTATTTCTAATTTAATCAAATGCCATATTTGCAAATTTCGTCATGCCATAGAGTCCTCTGCAAAATTTCATAAACGCAACATTTATTGTGAGGTGGTTCATTATGGGTACGCCAACAATCTATATTGGCCGGCCATCTTATTTGGTACAAGAAACCGAATTATTGTAAATCTATAAAAATAGTAATATTACTAAACTTATTGGTATAAAGTAATTAAAGTTAGAGTAATTTTTCATTATCTATTGGTATTTCTCCTGTAATGTAGGTATATGAATATTGTAAAGGTTTTTATCTAATTGAAAACAAATGCTTGTTGCAGCATAGTTCTTATTGTGATTTTCGATCGAATAGGTGCACTTGTGTCTTTTTTGGTTGAGTTTTCAAAATACATTTTTGCATATAGATTTGTAATTTCATAGTTCGACATTTTTTAATAACAAAAATTTTAAAAATAGTGAATACATATAAATTTAATAAATATATTGTAAAATATGAAATATCAAGTTGCAGTAGGTTTAAATATAATAAAACAATATTTAAATTAAGAATAAAATAACTGGAATCTATTACAAATAAACTGAATCATAGTATTTAATGTTTGAAGTAAAAATGAAGTTATCTTGGCTTTTGAATATAATTTGTTGGAATGCCTAATTTTGGTAAAACTTAACCTCACCCCTTCTGTTTTTTTTTGTTTGCTCTACTATTTCTTTGCAGAAGAAGAAAAAGATGGCCTCTCATTTGTTAAATTAAAGCATTATCAAAAAGCGGATTGCAGAGCACAACTGTTGTACTACTGGTAAGAGCTGTTTCAACCAAACTCAGCGAATACTGATTTTGTTTGCAAAAAATTCAACCGGTCAAATAAAATTTGTTAATCTTCTTTTTAATTTTAGATATCGTAACAACACCATCTTCCGTCAGCAATTCTGACGCAGTCATCGCCATACGTCAGGATAGCTCAACTTTTGTGCAGCTGTATCTCTTTCAAATATTTTTTTTATCTTTTCCAATTAATGTTGAAAATGATATTGATTGAAGCCATTTGTTTGCCTATTACTTGCACGCTTACGATCAAACGGATGCGAGGGCAATAAAGAATAAACAAATGTTAACAGCTTTAGTTACACGATTTTAATTTATTATAAAAAGTTGTATTTGTATTTTATTCATGTGTGTATAATAAAATAATATAATATTAAAATGAACGTATACGCCATTATATTCAGATTTATATTAACAAAATTGAGAAATAAATATCCACCTATCTAAATAGGTAAGTGAGTCCTACAATTACTCTTTTATAGGTAAATCACTTAAAAGTTTTGGCATACCACCTATAATATTCCTGAGAGTATAGTAAACCTACCTCTTTGTCGAGACTGAGCTCCAATATTAACTGGATATAAATATGTGTATTGGTCCTTTTTCGTTAAATCTGGTGACAATCAGTATAGACTTGTTGACAGAGTAAATGGGATTTCTATCAATAAAAGTTGTTGCTTTTACGGCCCAATTATTTTTGATATTGCCAAACCTATAGGAGTTTTATTTATATTATTAGTAATTTATTTCTATGTATACTGCTTTTCTCTCGAATGTATTAAGGAGGATCGCCAATAGTCTATAGGTAAAATTCCACACAATCTGTTCCATTACATTTTTTAAAATAGTTTAATTTCCTATATAATCAGAAATTTCGTCCATTTGATAGTTTAGAAAAATATAGAACATGTAACAAGAATTTCTTGTTGTCCCAAAAACGCCTATAACTATGGTTAAAAAACACGTCAAAAATAGGGAATATTACCCATAGTTTTTTTCAGTGTGGGAGTCATACTCACAGCTCTAATGTTCGTAACAGTCCGAGCAGATTTATAAACAAATGTTGTCAATTTGTGTGTCGATGTCTCAAATTGTCATGCAAAAATCTCACCACTATATGTTCTTTTACGAGAGACGTTAGAATTATAGGCAAAGATAGATGTCGGTGTTATGGTATGTGTAGTGCCAAATTTGGCTGTTGAGGTTGGAAATTCCGATTGTAAAGCTTCATAACTATATTTGTCATATAAATGCGGCTTTTCGTATATCTGCTTTTGTGTGCTGGTCTATGGGGTTTTTGTAGTTTTCAGAAACTGAAAATGATAATTTTCTGAATCATCTTCTGCAAATTGGTTGGAATCCGAAAACATTCTCAGTTAATCTATTATTATAAATTAGCGTTAGTTAGCGTTGCAATTTTTATGTTGATGTCTGTCAGGTGAAATATTTGCATGTCAACATCGTATTGATAAATTGGACGATGGTATAGGATAATTGAAAAAATTATTTAAATTTCTTATGAAACGGCCTTTTATAACGTCAGTTTCCATTTTCTCAACTTTTAGAATTTTGCTTTGTTTTAAACAGTAATTTTTCGGGTAAGAAGGTGAAAGTGAGAATATTGGGTTGCACAATAATTGAATTTTTGATTTTGAATTAGTGTGCCTTGCCGAAAGTTATCCCTAAAAAACTGATCAGGTCTAGTATCATGTGCAGAGCTCGGGAAAATTCGTTTGAATGAAAAGTCAATATAAAATTTAAAAATTTGTATAAATCGGAATGGTGTTGTGTTGTTTCTTGTATCCTGCAAACTCCTGTTAACTGCTTCTACAGATACTTTGTTCGTCATAATAGATTCATCCCACAAAATAAAAACACAGTCTTGCAAAATTTTACATTTGTGGCTATTTTTAAATATACCGCACACTGTGTTCTCCGTATGATCTGCTTTAATCGGTATCTTGAACATCAAGTGGACTGTTTTTGCAACAGTTAGAAGTGGAGCAGCGATTCCGGAAGGCGCTATTGCTATTTTGGCCAAGATAAGGTTAATGAGAAACGTATTTTCAGAAGTTGTTCTAATACAGCAGAATATATTCATAAACATGTGTTTGTTGATCACTATATAGTTTTGGTCCATTTTGCTGAATGATAGATTCAAACTCGACTGAATCGTAATTAGTTTATTCTCTGTTTAAATAATAACGGTTTTCAGTCATTTGTGGAACAGTTAAACGATAATGATCAATGGTTTTCCGTTTTCCAAAAGAATGACTTTTTGCAATAAAAGCAGGTACTTTTCCAAAATTTTATTTTTAATCGACTTGATGCTACTGCAATATTCGATATTAATGTGTGCTCTGAAGGTTCTTGCTAACTCTAGTGAGTAGGATACTATCCACCGGTTATTAGCTTCGATGGAAGTGGTACGTAGGGTAACCTTCGCTGTACAACCTCCTTCTGTAAGAAATCGGCGTCTATAAAAGTGATACCAATCTTGACCAGTGATAATTTCTGTGAAAAAAGGTTTCGGACATTTTTTAGTACTAAACCCAGCATTTTTGCAGGCTGAATGACTGTTGAGACTACCGCCTGGGCCATGTACCACATGTGTCTTAAGCTAATGACGTAGGAAATTCTTCAACGTTAGACGTAATATTTTTCCTGTGTAACGTGGGCGTATGGGAAACCACGATTTTGCCACTCTATGTCACATATAAGGCCAAGAAGAGAGCCATAGATGGAACATTTCACCAATAAATCAATTATAGTTTTGAGTTTCAGTTAAAATATTCTTGAAATTATATCATGTCGATTGGATGTAGGTACATTGTCCTGGAGATTTCTTATAGGCTATTTTATCTCATGTTGAATTTGTTGTGAAAGTAATAAATAAATCAGGACATCCATATTTCATTATATAACGGAACGCATCCTATGTGTGCTCGTGCATTTATCTGGGGCCTGCAGTAAAGGAGGGAGGGTAAAATAACTGATGTTCCTAAATTACTTGTATACGTTCATTCCTATTCATTGCATCCTCAATGCAATAGGTATATAATTTTCGATTCTGAGATTATTTTGATTCGTCCTAATGAAAATCAGCCATTCAGTTTCAATCCCTTTTATCGCACTGCTAATCTACTAGGAGTATAGAAACTTCACTGCTTGTATTGGGTTCATTATGGCGTCCTCTGTGCTCTGATGGTGGTCTTCGATCAGCATTGGTAGCAATAGAGAAAGCAATAAAGAATTTAGGTTGGGAAAATATGTTTTCCTTTATTGTAAGTAAGAGCACATGAAATAAATTTAAAATATCTTTCCGTTGCATTTTCAGCAGGAAGTAGTCAGCCTTGAACTTTAAAAGTTGAAACGAAATATCCTTCCATTTTTTTATCCCCAAAAAAAGTCATCAGAAACGCTGAATAATGTTCATGTATGTTTCGCAAGAAATGTCCAGAGAGCTCTTGAAAGAAATAAGTTTTAGTTGTCAAAAAACCTCTGTAAAAATCCAAATAAAAGTAGAGTTAAAAATATACCGATCTATTAGATGAGCTCGTTCTTTAGCAGAAGAAATATCCGGATATTTTTATCCCTGGTCATCAGTGAACACTAGGATTGGTCATTTCACTACTACCAATCACTTAATACGAAATTATTGTTCGCCCACATTTTAATAGCTGAACTAATTTTTAGATCACCATTTGTAATCCAAAATCATTGTTGGACCAAATGTTGTTGTTGCTTCACGTATAAATTTTGATCTAATCGTCAAGAAATTTAGCTATTGTTAGGTTATGGAAAATTTATTGAGAGGATTTTCTCATTTGTTCATTAAATTATTCTTTTATTCAAAGTTAATTTTATTTAGTACATATTGGATACTATACAATACATATGACCTTTTGTCGGTTTTCGGGATGTTGAATAATTCCATCGGTGTAGAACTTCTGTGGTATCGGCAAAAAACTTGGCCAATTGATTTGCACAGTCATTTTTTCAAGCCAACTTCCAAACCAACAATCATCACGGGAGTTTTGCAGAAATAGAGACAAATAGTAGGCACGGGGTACAAGGGCCGAACTATACGGTGGATGCATCAAAACATCCTACTAAACTCTGTCAATTTTTGTCGGGTCATCAGATATGTGTGAGGTCTGGCGTTGCAATGATGGAAGACAATACCCTTTCTAAGGATCATTTCTAGCGACGCGCAAATGCTTTAAAACAGTGTTGTGATTGATATTTAATTCCTTAGCAATTCTATGACTACTCATGTGCCGGTCTTACTAAATTAAATTAAATTCGTTAGATTCATAGGCCTAGAATTATAATTTTGAATTTTATAGAAGAAATTTGAATAGAAGAAGAGTGGATCGGTTTACCATCAAACGGGTTGCTGAATTCAGCCTTGCCGTGTGCTTTCATTTGAAACTGCACTAAATACTTAACGAATTTTAATCAAACAATATATGTTATAAATTACATTCCAGTTCCAATCGAACTAGAAATATTCTATAAACAATTCATGGTTTCCGTTAGGTTTTTTGAATTTCTCTTATGTCGTAAACCTTTGTTAAAATAACGGATAACAATCAAGTTCAATTGTAGCAAAAAATGTGCTTCCTACGTAAATCAAATTATGTAAAATTATAATTTAAAATATTTGTAATCTCTAGACAGGCGACACTTACTAAATGATAACTTAATCATAATTCTTGATTAGTGCCTCTCATTTAATAATCGATCGTAAATTTACTCTTGCTTAGGTATATGTAACGATGAAATAATAATTGTAATATTTTCTGCAAAGGTCTGAAAAATAAACGGTATTACTTAATCGACATATTATAAGGTGTTCATGTCTACATAGAATGAATCATTTATTAATAATACATAATAAAACATGTAATTTTTATTTTTTATTTTTTTGTTTTTATATTCAAACTAAATAGTTAAACAGCAAAAACACAGAACTATACTCAACAACAGCAACAACAACAATGAAAAAACATAAAAACTTGTTCCAATAAAATTAAAATACCTTGGCTGAAACATTTGTCATAATAATATACAATTATACAATTCATTCAACTATTTAATTTAATTTTTGTATATACACATTATATTGCTTCTATACAAAGTTCCATCATGACTAGGTAGGCAGTGTAGCTAACAACAACAATAAAATTAATGATAATCATTGATCATTTTAGTGCATACGAGCACAATGGTTACTTTACCAACATAATATAGTTTGCTACATATATAATTAATTTAAAATACGCAAACGCACTAGCATCACAATAAATATAAACCAATAATTTTAAACAGCTTAAGAATAAAATACCGCATCTGCTATTTAACAATGGCTCAACAAATTTTATTTTTTTTCTTACATTCCCTCGTTGATTTCCAATTAATAATTTATTTTGGTTTAATTTCAATGTTCTTTTGCTCTACAATTTGTAAAATTAAATAGAATTATGTTCGATCATTTTTATAAATTTCTCTATAACTCTATAGATGTCACAAAAAAAAAAGAAGTTCAAAAATTAAAAGTTTTAAAATTTATTAATCTAATGAATGTATTTTAAAATTGAGATTTTATTTAATAAAAATTAGAAACATCTTGCAAATGTACATAGTAACTTTTTTTAAAACTAATTCATTATAGAAATCAATTTAAGCAAAATTTTATGGAAATTCTAATCATCGTCTTCTGATTCATTTGAAAAATACACGTGGACTAATGTGGATTGCAAACGAATTACTAATATCATAAGCAACAATTGGAGAAGTATAAAACCAAATTCTAAAGCAAAATTGACGAAAGTTCAATTTTTAACAGTTCTAGATATCGTATTAAATAATTCGGAATCCTCTTTTAATAACAAGATTTATAAACAATTTTTCTCCTATTAGCCCCATATTAGACAGACTGTGGTTTAATAAATCCGATTTGGCTAAACTAGTTTAAGTATTATACCATATGCAAAAACAAAACGATTCGCTTAAATCGAGGTTGACACACTGAGAATAATCTCGAAAAATTCACTAAATCGCAGTGTGTCTAGGTTATTAGATTGTCAACCGCTATTCTATTATCGTTATGTAGACGATAATATAATGGCTATTCCAAATGACAAAGTTCATGGTTTTTTACAGGTGTTCAATTCAATAGAATTTTAACAAAATTTCACTTTTGGATACTCTTTGGAGATATGAAACTAATGGACAAATTTCTGTAGATTGATTTACTAAAGATACATGGTCTGGAAGGTACTTAAAATTCCACTCCTTGCTCCCGTTTTCTTAAAAAATTAACACAATCAAAATTCTGACCCAAAAAATTTTAAAACTTACGGATACAAATTTCCATTATAAAAATTTGGTTTTACTAAAAAACACTATGGCTAAAAATCATTATCCTGATAAATTAATAAATATTATTATTTGGAAACGAATAAATGGGTGTGTAGTCGAAAATGAAAATCGAAATTATTTGTCGATCCCTTGTGTAAAAAATCATTTTTATAATATTAAAAGACCAGCACAACATAAATAAAAAATTCCACTTTGTAAACAACAAAACGCTTTCGAAAATATACCTGAAGGGAGTCCGAAAGATTAAGTAAAAAATAATAAAAACTAAATCGAGCCTAAAACCATGGAATTTTTTTTAAATTATACTATATTCAATTATTAGCTCAATAATTATCTAAATTAAATTAACTAAGAATTTGCTCTTAAAATTAGTATGGTCTCAAGATTATTAAGACTCTTGATTTCTTCCACTTACTCTAAGCATCAAAAAATTAAATCTTGAATTTTTGTAATTTGAAGTGGTTCGGTTTCCCATGGTCACCTAGAAATTTTTCGAATTCATGTTTTTCTTCAACTTCTTTAATGGGATTTTCTTGGTGGTTTATAGATGAAGATAACGGCTGGTCACTATGTGTTAAAGATGTTAACCTAAAATACACGATACTCACGTATCGCCTTATCGCTTGAATCGCCCCTTTTCCTTAAATCGCCTTTTGCTGGAATATCGCTTAATCGCAGTTGTTGCTTCTTTCAAGTCGCACGAAAAAGAGAAATATTTTTTAATATTTTGCAAACTCATTCACCAAAATTCGAGTTGCCCGGCTGAAGCTCATTTTGTAATTTCAGCGCTAAATTTAAATTATTACATTTTTACATTATCTTTAGTTGCGCGCATTCTGTGTTGTAACACGTGAAGTTTACTTGAAATTTTAGTACACATTTAATATTTAGTACAACAAAAAAATAAAATGAATTTACTGGCAGGTAAAATTTTTGCCTACTGTCAAAATAAGTTTTGTTTACAAAAGCGAATTCAATAGTGATTCTACATGTACATAGTGTGAATTTTAAGCTAAGTATATATTAATATGTTGATCCTATATAATTCTAATTTGTTTATTTTGTATTTTAGGTTAACATCTTTAACATATTCCCCGCCGTTTAAGAATATATTGGTACTTCGTCAACAATTGTATTAATACACTGGAAGTTTGCAGACCTTAGTTATAGGCCTTTTCAAAATGTTCGATGCTGTTTTGATGGTGACGACTCGAACAATGCCACGATCATCTTGGTGGCTTTCGATGATTCTACGCATTGGCTATTTGAGGGTAGGGAGGTTATCAACTTTAACCAACACCAAATCGCCGATTTTTAGGTTTTCCTCTAATGTTTTCCACTTGTTTCTTTGCTGGAGATTGTTGATGTAATCTTTCTGGAATCGTTTCCAAAAACCTTTGGGTTCGCTGCTCGATTTGTTGCCATCTTGATAATTTAGATGTAGTGGAATCTCCCATATCGTTTTCAGGTACACATGTTAAGGATGACCCCGTCAAAAATGAGCCGGTGTGAGTGCTTCAAAGGAATCATCATTTTCAGACATTGGACATAACTGACGTGAATTTAATACGCCCTCGATTTGGCATAATAAAGTACTCATTTCTTCGAAGGTTAAATTAATATTTCCAGTAGCTCGGTTGAGGTGCGCCTTTACGGATTTCACTGCGGATTCCCATAGTCCCCCGAAATGTGGTGCCAATGGAGGGATGTGATGCCAATTTACTTTATTTTGTGTGCAATATTCTGAAATAATCAACTCATTATTATTTGAATTAAGGAATTTATATACCTCTTTATGCTGTCGATTTGCACCAACAAAATTTGTGCTGTTGTCGGTATAGATATGGGTTGGAAAGTTTCTTCTGGCTGCTATAAAGGCATCAGTAGTTTAATCAGTGACTGCTTCAATATGGACAGCCTTGGTAACCATACATACGAATACGGCGATGTAGCTTTTAACCGTCTTGGCTCCCCGACCCCTTTTACTAGATATACTGATCGACCCAGCATAATCAATCCCGCAGTTCGTAAATGGTCTTGCTGGTGTGATCCGAACGGACGGCAAATTACCCATGAGTTGTTTCGCGTTAGTTGCACGGGTTTTGAAGCACTGGATACATTTTCGCACTTCATCTCTCACCTTGGATCTACCATTGATAATCCAATAAGTTTGACGGATTAGATTGGAGGTATGGGATGGGCCTGGATGGAGGTATTTGTGGTGGTAAAAAGAAATAATCATTCTAGTAAGAATGTGTGATTTGGGTAGAATGATTAGATGTTTTACATCGTAAGCGTAATTTGAATTATTGAGTCTACCACCGACTCGCAACAAGCCGTTCGCGTCTAGGAACGGAGTCAGGCTTGACAGCTTATGATAATTGGCTAGTTCATGTCCTTTAGCCAGCATCCGAATCTCGCTTGAATACGCTTCTTGTTGCACCCATTTTATTAGTTTTTGGGTCGATTGGTTGATTTCGTCGACAGTTAATATAGAGGCGTTCCTTTCCCCTTTTCTGGTTCTTAAATTACTGATGAATCGATTTATAAAACATAATATTCTTATCGCTTTATTAAATGAAAAGGTTTTGTCCAATATCATCTCGTATATTTCTTTACTGCCGTCAGCCTTTTGGGTGTGCAACAGTGGTAGGAAGGTTTCGTTTTTTCTTGCTTCGCAGATTGTGTCATCGTAATAAACTTCCTTTTTCTAACTGGCCATTTGTGATCTGGTTCAACTAACCAAGGTGGTCCATGCCACCACTGGCGCAATGCTAACAGCTTTGACGGTAGTACACCTCTGGATGCATAGTCTGCTGGATTATCCTCTGACTTGACATGTCTCCAATGGATTTTCGGCAATAGTTGCTGTACTTCAGACACTCGATTGGCTAAGAAGGTTTTCCATTTTGCTGGGTGTTCAGATAACCATGCCAGCACAATAGTTGAATCGGTCCAGGCGTGTATAGGTGTTTCCTCATCAAAAGTTTTCCGTACAGGTAGGTTAACTTTGAAGGATAGCTGGTCTTCTTTAGAGTTCCACTGTAGGCCTAAGACTTGTGTCGTCGAACTCGCTGCATCAATTGGCACTAAAGATTCTACCCGTTCAGTAGGCTGGCCTATTAGTTCTATAGCGTTTGATCTCCATTTTCTTAGCTGGAAACCCCTTTGTTGTAGTACTTGGCTCAATTTGTCTCTTAAGTATGCTCCTTCTTCCACTGTATTCGCCCCTGACAGATAATCGTCGACGTAAAATTTGGTCAAAATTTCCTTTGCGATGATATGATCTTCTCAAAAATCGATTGCACTCTGCTGTAGTGATCTAATCGCTAAAAATGCCGAACTGGCCATACCAAATGTGGCTGTTGTAAGCCTATAATATTTCAAAGGCTCGTTCGCATTTTCTCGCCACAGGATTCGCTGGAACACTTGCTCCTCTTCGGCGACTAGTACTTGCCGATACATTTTTACTATGTCGGCAGTGAGTGCAATTTTGTTGTATCGGAACATCATGAGTGTAGTCCACAACGTGGGTTGAATAGTCGGTCCGACCATGAGCGCATCGTTGATGGAGTTTCCATTAGAAGTTTTGCTGGACCCATCGAAGAACACCCTCAGCTTAGTAGTGGAGCTTTCCTTTTTAGTGACCTCGTGATGTGGTAAATAGAAGCACTGATCGTCTGGCTTATTCTGGCATTCCCGGGTAATCTCGCACATATGACCTAAAGAGAGATATTCTCGCATAACTTTAATATACTCACTCTTTAGTTCAGGATCACGGTTCAGCTTTGCTTCCAAACTGAAGAATATTTTTCTCGCAACGTTTAAAGAATTCCCCAATGTAATTCTCGAATCTGTCATTTTAACGAAAGAAAGTAAATATTCGTGATAGTCCGTTCTAAAATAATATAAAATAAATAATATAAAAAAAATGTTTATTGTTGCTGTAACTGGTGGTAATGTAAGTTTTTCAGTAATATTTAAGTGTTATTTAGTGCCGATTGGCTTCTATTTCGTTGATCATCATTTAATAATACTTTAACCTGGGGATCAACATAAATTCCCGCCAATAATAACTCGTTAACAAGCAGAAACATTTCTCTACTTATTAACGATGATTTTATTTCTGTTGCGAGGATATTTGAGATTTTACCAAAGTGATTATGCTAAGCGATTCTTTATAAAATTGACTGGTAACCAAATATACTGGTTCAATTTAGGAGAGACAAAAATAATAAAATGCGGAGCAGGGGTCGGTCGGAATTTCCCACTCCGATTCCGTTAAAATAGTCCGACTCATCGACTCCTACTCTCGAATCTGACTCCGAGTCCGCAGCCCTGGTTTAAGACATGTTGGATCAAAAGGCAAATTAATTGTCCACTACTTAAAATTCAGTGGCTGCTTACTTTACTGCTTTCACGATTTATCCCAAGGTAGCTGGTTCGAATCAATAATAAGAATTGTGCTTGTGCTTTAATTTATTGGAGAATCTTCTACTCGTATAACTTCTCAAAAAATGTTATTTATTTTTCATTTTCAAGGGCAGCAGGCTGAAAACTTTAAACGGAGTACGTTTCAAATTTTCCGGGGATTATTTCAAGTCAGAAGGGAGTACAGTGTATACGAAATATAATAGTTAGACCTTAGACATAAATAATTGTTGGTGTTTAAGAAAACTCACGATGCAGCAAATTACACTAAAATTGACTTTAGTTTTGGAGCCAAATTTGAATACTAAACGAAAAATGATTTATTTATTGGTTTAGAACTATTTATCTATGTAACTATTAAAGCGTTAAGCCCTGTATGTGCTCAAGCTAAATAGTTTTAAACGCGACCACAACTCTCAGATTATCAGTTTTGAGATTTTTAAGTTTTTGTAGTAGGGAAGAGTTCCGGTCAGCGAAATCGTAAGTGATTAATGGAAAATTTATTTCATAGCAACTTTAGCTTCGAACCCTTTCATTTTCAAAAGCGTAACTAATTTTTGGGAATGGAAAGAAATTTTGATGCAATTTAAATTAATGTAGTTGCCAGACGATACCACAGTATGTACCTAGACTGAAAACCTAAACGAAATCTAAAAATATCGCCTTAAAAAACAGAACAATTGTTCGAAGTCTCATGTTTTTAATCAAAATAAGGTTTTTGGGTATCTCAAAGTTTCCACTTTACTTTCTTATTTCGTTTTATTTTGGATGGAACTTAACTATTCTTAACCGGTTATGAAGAAATTCGACAAATGCAATGGAAATGGGGCTCTAATATGATGTTCCTATTTCCGGGAGCCAGTACTACTATTAGAAGCTTCGCTTCAGCTTCACACACTTTGTTTTAGTTTTAAGAGACAAGACTGTCAATTATTTTGATCCTAAAAACCGTAAATTCAATCGACAAATTTAATTAACTAACTTTAATTAATTATCGCTATACATTTTATAACGGTTAACATGAGCACTAGAAAAAAACACAAATTAATTTGCCTATGTATTCACAGAAAACCGTATTTTGAGGAAAAAATTTAAGAATTTTTTATAAAAATATTTAAATATTTCTTCTATCTTGTGTTGTCAATTTGCCGTCTTATTTTAAAAAAAGTAATCGACACGGCCAAAATTTTAAGAAAATTGTTTATAATTCACTAAATCGGTGTGTCCATGTGATATTTTTATGTGAACTTAAACGTTGTGCAAGTAATCGGATAAACATATATATTATCTTGTGGTTTGTGGAATTGGAGAACTAGAGTTTTAGTGTTCGATTGAGGTTAGGAGCTTGCTTCACTTTGTTCAAGGGTAAATCTGGGTTTTATCAGAGTCAGCCTGATAAAAAAAGTTAATAATTTGTTTCTCTGCAGTCAATTGATGTCAGTGTCAGTATCTTAATCTCAGGGTCGGTGTCGGTCAGTGATATCGCTCTGAATACTTTAAACAGAGTACGTTTTCAGGGCAGTGTTTCTATCCAGAACAGAGTATATTCGAAATACAATAGTTAGACCTTAGACATAAATAATTGTTGGTATTTTCTGACTAAAAAATCACGATCCAGCAAATTACTTTAAAATTGTTTTTAAGTAGTTTTTGACTCAAATTTGAACATTGAAAGAAAACAATATAATTTATTTGTTTAGAGCTCTTTATTTATTTTACTACTAAAGCGTTAAGCTTCTGTATGCCGCTCGAGCTAAATAGTTTTTTTAACATGGCCAAAACTCGCCAGTACCGATCAGCGAAATTTTTAATTTTTACCTATTTTTATCTAAATTTTACGTGGTAAATGGAAAATTTATCTTAAACAAACCGAACCCCTTTCGGGGGTGATTAGGTCAAAAATGACTAATCCTGGACGTAGACTTAAAAAACAGGACAGTTATTAATTCTTGAAATATGTTGTGTATTTGACTTAAAAAACTTGCTAATAATATTGGTTTGGTGGCGATGATTGACGACAAAACATGCACTTCGTGAATTCTCTTCTAAAAAAGTTTTAAACTTGCTAACTTGATTCTTAATTTGGTGATTCTTAATTCTATAAATTGTTCATGGTCTGAACACATTTTCTGCCATAGGGCAGGGCTGAAATCAGAGTTTTTAAATAAAACAAGGCCCAACGGCAAGAACTATTTTGGAACACTATTCATTATCATGATCGATACCCAGCTAACCCAGACAATTTTCTTCGCCTCCTGCACCGCTAACATGCAGTTAACATTGTTAAATTTTGTTCAAATTATTATTTTTCTGGTTCCTATTCCTACCTGTATCCTACCTAGGCGAGAAGGAGAATGTCAAAATAAAACTGAAACCTTGCTAGACAAGAAAGATGCAAGGCGGACTGGATTTTATTAAAATGTAAGCAAAGGATTTGAGAATATTGACGTCAAGGGGTATTGGACGAATAACATAAATTCAAACTTTCATACAACTTTCTAGTCTGAAAGGTTGACTGCAGAAATTATCTTACAGTATTTTATATCCCTATAAAAGAGGGTCCTAGTCTTAGCTTATGGAAGCTTATGGAATTATGGCAGGAATTATTCAGGAGGTCCTAATCTAAATATTTAGCCAAAGCAGACAAAAGTTTTTTTGTTAAAATTAGGTAATTTCTGTCATGTTTGAGTTTTTCTGGTGCCCCATATAGAGTGCCTTGATGTTCTTATAAGTTGTGAAGAACACTAAGTTATCTTTTTATAAGTTTTACCAACAAATTTCAATCGCAAATTTGACATATTTGAATTAATATTACCTGCTAAAGTGACTAGCACATTAATGCAAGAAAACCGTTTTATGGGCTTTTGCCTGAGAATGACAGAAACCATTTTAGCTTTGAAAAAATGCTTTATGAAAAAGCCAGTTCTTTCCCAGAATATTATAATTATTGCAAACAAAAGCCGATAAATTAAAATATTGTGTAAAAGTATTATGTATTAGTAGAGCAACTATTAGAACAGAGGAGTACAAAATGAAAGTGCGGAGTACAGGAGTAAGCACTAGGCGAAAGTAGTATAAATAATCCGATCGTTCTCACTTCGACAGCACTGGGCAGCATACACATATACATATAGTGATAATACCAAGGATAATACTAGTGGATCTATGAGACATCTAAGTACACAATTAATGAATTGAGTTGATTTTTCGACAATTTCACTGATTACACACAGACAAATTAAAATTCTTAAAAAATTAATGAATTGAATGCTATAAACTTTAAAATATTTCTATCTGCCATCTTTGAGTAAATATTTAGTATGCTTCTTGTTGTAATAATAATAAAAATCTATCAACTGTAAGCAACCAAATCAGATATGTAATTTGACAATCAGAGGTAAGTTTAGAGAGTGACGCTAATAATAATAAATTATCTTTTGTTTTAGGTTTTTCCGCTTTCATCTCTAAATAGACGATAAATTCGAAAAATATCATCAATAGGAGCTTAGAAGTAGAAAATTGATATTGAAACGACAGTAAAGTGACAATAAAATCAATAGTTGGATTTAATTAAATTTAATTGGTTAGAAAGGTAACTTTTGAGTAAATTTGTAATCATGTATTCTCCTCCTGCATGTAAAACTATGTATTAATATATTAATTTTCTACTTAAAACAAATATTATTCATATAATTGTTGATCATTTTTAGTCATAGTTAGTGTTAATTATCGTGAATAGTAAGTTGTTACATTTAGTGGGATTAAAAGGTGATTTTGGTCTAAATTTGTAATAATGTATTCTCTTCCTGCATAACGATAAGCTCCTCTGATAACGTATTTTCGAATTTGACTTCGTCGTAAGTCGTAACCAGTGTCATGTTGGCCAATAGTTGATTTTGCTACTATTTAATAGCTTTGAAAGGTGCTTGTAAAACTTTGTTTTAATATATCAATTTTCCCCTTCTAAGCTTATATGTACGTAAGACGAAATTTCCATTGATGAACTGAAGGTTCGTTTAGATATTGTTCAGGGTTTAAGAGGGCAATTTTTAGATATAGAAGCTAAAATGTATGTGATTGATCCCGAAATTGGACGAGTTTGAGCCAAAATATTATTTAGTGATGGGAAAGCTCAATAAATGGATACATTAAACGAATATGAGCATAAGCTGGAAGATTTGACGAGACCATGTTGAATGCTACTCAACAGCAATCCGCAAAGATAAAATTAAAAAAGTTAAACATAGTGAATATATTCAACTAGACCGTATGGAGGAAATAAATAAAGGCATTAGCATGAACGACTATACTTCTTGTCACATCATGGAGTTATCAAAGAGAAGAGTACAACCACAAAGATGAAAGTAGTCTCTGATGCGTCATCAAAGAATGTAAAGGGAGTATCCCTAAATGATTTATTGAGGACAGGACCAACCATTTAATCATCGCTTTCAGACATTTGCTTAGATTTGGCAAACACCAATTCGTCATATCGAGTGATATAGAGAAAATGTACCGGCAAGTTTGCGTACACAAATGACACAAAACTTCAAAGGACTATGAAGACTGACTTACGGTACCGCTTTAGCTACTTTTTTATCTATAAGATGCATTGAGCAAGCCACACAAGAGAACATGGAAAAATATTCCGCAGCTGCCGTAGCGATTCAGACAGATATGTATGTTGACGACTTAGGATTAGAGAGGATATCGTCAACATACTTGATTCGTCATGATTCAAGTTATGGAAATGGATTACCAACAGCTCCAGGATGCAAAACCTATTAAAAACGAAACGTGCAATGATGGAAAAACCCATAACGGAAGATGAGACAATAAAGTTATTGGGCTTAAAATGGAATCCAACTCAGACGATTGCTGCTTCTCTGTTTGCCTAACAAAAAGAACCAATCGTAGCAAACATGCCCAATTGGTAAGGATTTTGGCCATTTCTTAACCGATTATGCTAAAATTTGGCACGTTCGACAGAAATGCAATTCTAAAATGATTTTTACATGGAGTTCTGGAAAATGGCTAGTTAGGAAGGAACTAGGTGATTTCTTTACCAATTTTGCATGAAGTTGCATGAAGTTCTGGAATATTGTATTTTTTAACTGATTTTGATGATATTCTTTATATATGGCGGAGATGGGATTCTAAAATGTTTTTAAAATGAAGTTTTGGCATAATAGCATTGCCAGACTGCGGTTTAATAAATCCGATTTATTGAATTTTCGAAATTAGCCGTAGTTAGATTTACGGTATTTATGCATTATTTTGAGTTTAATGACTAAAATGATGTAATGGGAGTGTGTTAGTTTGACAAATATTATGAAAACAATAACAGTTTAAGTGTATTAACCGTTATTTAAAACGAGTTTAGCTAAATCGGATTTATTAAATCGCAGTCTGGCAATGCTATAAGGCTAGTTAGGAAGGAACTTGGTTATTTCTTTAACGATTTCATGTCGCATTTGTCGAATATCATCACAACCGGTTTAGAAATAACCGAGTCTCTTCCTAACTGGCCATATTCGAAACCTTTTTCTAAATATCATTTTTTAATTCCATTTCAATCATACAAATCGAATTTTCTGTTTAGAGACAGCTTCTTCCTAATTGAATCTTATCCAGAAATTCCGATCTTTGATCGGTTAAGAAATAGAAAAGTTCGAACCTGAAAATGCTTTTTATAAAACTTCTCAAAAACTTCTGTATGAGATAAGCAAATTTTCTACATCTCGATATAAGGAAAAATTGAAAATAAAAGATAGACCAATCCCCATTTATTCTTGTTTTCTGTAATATATTATGCCTTTGCAGATATTGGGTTAAAGAATATAAAGTAAATAAATTGAAAACCGGGAAACCCCTAAATTTCCCGGTCACACTATTGACACATAAAACGGGATCCCTATATTTTGTTTGAGCATCCCTAAATGTCTTATGTGGTTTTGAGCTAAAACAGTACATAAGCTATAAATAAATTGAAAACCGGGAAACCTCGGGATCTCGTTTGGGAAACCCTATAATAAACATATGAAGAATGCAATACAGTCAAAATAAAAATTCGGTTTCTGTGTCGTCTACACCGCCACAGGTGTTTTGCGTGATAATGTTTATAAGGCTTCATTGAAATGGTACGCTGTATGCGTTTGTCAAAATAAATGTATTTATTTGAGATTAATTGAGCGCTCTCAAGCATTGTAAATAACTATTTTGTGAGAATGATTATTTTAATTCAAAGTAAATTAACCACCACTGTTTTTTAACGTAAAAGTTGACATCTGAATTGCTCCGATCGGATGAGCCATTCTCGTGCTATAGTGGTTCAATCATTTAAATCACTCGAAATCAGAGATTCGCGGCGCGGCTTTCCTCGCCGCCTGATGACGCCATTTCGATAATATTATGCGTGAGGTGGTTGGTTTTTTGTTTCTTTTCGTTTTAGATTTCCAGTAACCCGGTTCGGTTTGGTTGAAGCGTTCCTTATATTTATTTGTACGTATTGCGCTTCAATCACGTCGCGTCGTGTCTACACTTGAATGTAATGTCGTTTAACAACCCCAATGTAGTTTTAAAATCTATGTTAGTCGATAGGTCTTTGTTAAATGTAGCTAGTTTCAACGTGCAAAGTTTAGTCCCAAATATTGACGAGATTCGTCACATTTTTAATGGTGCCGCAGTGGACATTCTTTGTTTCTCTGAGACATTTTTAAATCCGAATATCCCTAATTCAGCTTTGGCCATCAAAGGTTATAATATATTTAGGAAAGATAGAGCGTTACCTCCCCTTAATTATGGTGGTTTATGTATGTTTGTAGGAGATCATATTAAGGCAAGATTAGTTACCATACCTTCTTCCATTTCAAACTTGTTAGTATCGGATTTAGAGTATTTATTTGTCAATGTTTTCATTAATGGTCGTAAAATCTTAGTCGGTACCATCTATAACCCACCAAAAACTAGTAAGAGATCGTATGCCAAATTTAACAAATCACTTGTAGACTTAGAAATTTTATTTAGTTATTTCTCTTGTAGATTCGATGAAATGTATATATCAGGTGACTTTAATTTCGATAAACTCCAAAATTCCGGCTTCCCTCGGGATTATTTGAATCTGTTAAATAGTCTTAATTTATCCGTACACAACACTGTGGCACCAACGTTTTCTTGTCCAACCGCTAGCGGGGCGTCTTATTCCCTTTTCCTTAATTGATCATATCATCTCTTTTACTAATAACTCTATTTGTTTTTTCAATCAGTTGTCTCTCGGTATGGGATCGCATCATGATCTTTAAGTTTTTTCTGTAAACTCTTACTCTCCACCTAAACCTAAGAGTTTTAGCTTTAGAGATTTTTCTAGTATAGACAATTCCCGCCTTTACTTAGTTTGTAACTCAGTTCCTTGGGAGGATATTTTTTGCCTTAGTTCTGCAACAAGCCAAATATAATTTTTCAACTCGTATATTAGTTTGGTGTCTAATAGTTGCGTTCCGCTTAAAAAAGTTACTTGCAAAGAAAAATCTCCGCCTTGGTTGTCTCAGGAAATTTCGAATGCCATAAATATTAAAGTTAGTAAATATCGTGTATGGAAAAGGTGTCCTAATAGTCAGTCTCATTTAGATTACAAGCAGGCTCGTAACAGAGTTGTAGGGTTAATTCTAATTGCTAAACGTAATTTTTTCAAGGACAAGCTAGACTCCTCCCTTCCTCCCAAGGTTTTCTTGCGTAATGTTCGTAATTTAGGCCTAGGCAGATGCAAGATTAGTTCAAGTGGGGATTTCAAACCCAATGAAATTAATAGTTATTTTAGCTCTAGTCTGAACTCGGGCAGTAGTTCCGTCGATTTGTTCTCTAACGCGTCCTCTAATTCGTTTTCGTTTTCAAATATTTCTCTCGAGGATTTACAATCTGTTATTTGGAAGGTTAAATCGGAATCTTCTGGTCTGGATAACGTCAATTTAAAATTCGTTAAGATAGTTTTCCCTTTCGTCTCAAAATACTTGTTACATATCTTTAATTTTATTCTCACGTCCTCTTCCTATCCAGATCAGTGGAAGCTAAGTAAAATAATCCCGATCCCAAAGATCAGTAACCCTTTAGAGCTATCCTAGTTGTTAAAAATCAAATTCAATCGCATTTACATAGCAACAGTTTAATTAGTTGCTTCCAATCTTGGTTTAGAAAATTTCATAGCACTTCTTCTGCGCTATTAAATGTATGTGATGATATTAGGCGTAATATAAATAATAGGGAATTAACTTCTTTAACTTTGTTAGATTTTTCTAAGGCCTTAGAATCTATTGGTTACAGGATTTTTTTTAATAAACTCTTATCTCAGTTTAGATTTTCGCTTTCTGCTGCCCAATTGATTTTTAACTATCTTTCTAATCGTTCTCAGGCAGTTTTTTTTCGACAATTCCTTGTCTGATTTCTTTCCTGTAATTTCCGGCGTGCCTCAGGGTTCAGTGCTGGGTCCTCTATTATTTTCTATATACATAAATGACATAGAATCCTCCATTCAACATTGTTCATTTCATATTTTCGCTGATGATGTTCAAATTTATAGAAATAGTCGTTTAGATCAGGATTCTATTGTTAGGTATATTTCTCTGATAAATGAAGATTTAAGTAATATCGTTAGCTGGTCGGTCTCTAACAGGCTCGTTTTAAACGCGAATAAATCTCAGTCGATTATAATTTATTAAAAACCGTTAGATACCTCGTCCTTTCCTGGTATTTTTCTGCAGGGTTCGCTAATTGAATATTCAAATACTGTTCAAAAACTCTTACTTGGGGTGACTATTTAGTTACTATTAGTAAGAGGGTCTTTGGCATGCTTCGTTGTTTCCTCATTTTATTTACGGTGACATAGTTTTATTCGATATGCTTCAGGAAAATATGAATGTTCTCCAAAGATGTTGCAATGCTTGTACCAGGTTTATTTTTGGTATTAGGAAGTTCGATCTTATTTCTGCCTATTCTAGCCTTGTTTTAGAATGTAGTTTATCTATTTTTTACGAATTTCGCGTTTGTCTTTTTATTTTTAAACTTCTGAAAGCTAAGGAGCCTTGTTATCTATATAGGAAATTAATGTTTAGTAGATTTCATTCCTCTAACTTCCGCCTAATTCCGGCTAAAAATTGTTGTAGGTCGCTAAACACGTCATTTTATGTTAGGGGAGTTTCCCTTTGAAATTCAATTCCATTGGAATTTAAGAGATTAGGATCGGCAAAATTATTTAGGTCAAAATTTTTGGAGTGGCGTGATTGATGGGCAATACGTAGTTTTTTTAATTTATTTTTATTAATTATGTTATTCTTGTTCATTTTTAATATTATTTCACCTCGTGCTGTACATTTTATTGTAAATGAGCTACTGCTCAAAATAGAATGTGTAAGCATGAGGTGGAAATTGTTTGAAAAAATTTAAGAGGTTTTTATGCCTAACTGAAGCAAGTTTATTTTTTTTTTGTTTCGATTGCTTTGTTTCCATGTGTGCTTTTTCTTTTAATACTAAATTATTTATAAAATACTATACTATACTATAAATAAATAAATAAATTATTTGTGTATTCGTTTTTATTGCACTTCATCCAAAATTCATTTTAGAATCCTATTTCAATTGCATATGTTAAATTTCACTAAAAGCTGTTAAGAAATGATCAAGTTCGATCCTAATTGGCTATATCCAAGAACTTCATCTAAAAACCATTTTAGCATCCCATTTCCAACGCAGGTTTCGAATTTCATAATAATCAGTTAAGAAACAGCCAAGTTAAATCCTACTTTGCTATATTCCATGTCTTTATTAACAAATCAGTTTAAAAACACTTACATAAGTTCCACCCTAATTGGTGATATGCCAGAATTTCCAAGTGGATTTATTAATATATTTATGAAATATAGGGCGGTACCTTGCCTTAATTATGATGGTTTATGTATGTTTGTAGGTAATAATATTGCGGCAAGATTATACAACATAATTATACCTTCTTCCATTTCCGAATTGTTAGTATCATATTTAGAGTTTTTATTTGTCAATGTTTTCATTAATGGTCGTAAAATCTTATTCGGTACCGTCTATAACCCACCAAAAACTAGTAAGAGGTCTGCTCAATTTAAACTTTGCCCAATCTGTTCTCTAATTCATTTTCCTTTTCAAGTATTTCTCTCGAGGATTTAAAATTTGCTATTTAAAAGGTTAAATTTAAAATTCGTTAAGCCAGTTTTCCCTTTCGTCTCAAAATACTTGTTATATATCTTCAATTTTATTCTCACGTCCTCTTCCTACCCAGATCAGTGGAAACTAAGTAAAATAGTCCCCATCCCAAAGATCAGTAATCTTGCAGAGCTATCGCATTTTTGGTCAATTTAATTTTTTTTTAAGTTCTCTCTCTAAAGATTTCGAGATAGTTGTTAAAAATCAAATTCAATCGCATCTAAATAGCAATGGTTTAATTAGTTCCTTCAAATATGGGTTTAGAAAATTTCATAGCACTTCTACTGCATTATTAAATGTATGTGATGATATTAGGCGTAATATGATAAATAGGGAATTAACTTCTTTAAGTTTGTTAGATTTTCCTAAGGCGTTTGATTATAATAATCACAGAATTCTTTATAATAAACTCTTATTTCAGTTTAGATTTTCGCTTTCCGCTGCCAAATTATTTTTAACTATCTTTCTAATCGTTCACATGCCGTTTTTTTCCGATAATTCGTCCGATTTATATTCTGTAATTTCCGACGTTCCTCGGGTTTCAGTGCTGGGTTCTGTATTTTTTGATATCTATATTAATCACATAGAATCGTCCAAATTCTTAGTAATAGTCGTTTAAATCAGAATTGTCTTGTTAGGAATATATCATTGATAAATGAAGACTTAAGAAATATTGTTAGCGATTATAATTTTTAAAAAATCGTTAGATACCTCGTTCTTACCTGGTATATTTTGTTATATAAATATTCAAATACTGTTATATATTTAGGCTTAGTTTACTAGAGGTGAGCATTTAGTTAGTATTAGTAAGAGAATCTGTGGCATGCTTAGTTGTTTGTAAGAAGTAGTAGAATTTTCTGACAGTCAGTTTAGGACAAAATGGTTTTTGTCTATCTTCTTCTTTATGTTATTTACGGTGACACAGTTTTAGTCGATTTGAAGGATGTATAGTGTATCTATTTTTTACGAATTTGGCGTTTGTCTTTTTATTTTGAAACTTCTCAAAGCTAAAGAGCATTGTTGTCTTTATAGTAAATTGATGTTCAGTAGGACTAATTCTTTTAACTTCCACCTATTCTGACTAAAAATTGTTGTAGGTCGTTAAACGAATCCTTTTATATTACGGGAGTTTCCCTTTGCAATTCAATTCCATTGGAAATTAAGAGGTTAGATTCGACAGGATTATTTAAGTCAAAATTTGTTAATTTTTAATGTTATTTCACCTCTTGCTGTACATTTTATTGTAAATGAGCTATTGCTCAAAATACAATGTGTAAACATGAGGCGGGAACTGATTGAACAAATTTAAGAAGTTTTTATGCCTAATAGTAAGTCTTCATTATTTTTTTGTTCCGATTAGTTTGTTTCCATGTGTATATTTCGTTTTTATACTAAATTATTAATAAAATTCTATAAACAAATAATTAAATTGAAACAGCTTTAAGATGGGGCATCAAAAAATAATAAAAATGAGTTTGCCAAATTGGACCGGATGCAGTTTTTTGAAATAATCTTAAAGCTTCAAGAAAGTTGCCAATAATAAATGCTTTGGGACTAGATGTCAATTTCATCAAAGACCAGAATGAAAACTTTGTAGCTCTTCATGATAAATATAGGATATTGGATGGTACTTTCAAAAAAGTAAAATCTACTTTAAAACAGTTATATCGTACAAACGCCTCGATAATGATGCAACAAACAGTTTTTTTGTCATTCAAACTCAAGGATATCATTTTTACTTGGTGCCAAACTGTATATATCCGACAATACAACTCTTTGGATTCGCTTCGAAATATAGTCACAATTGTATATAATTGTGACAATTATATATTAATACAATATTATTGATGAATAGAATATTGGTGTGTATACGTTAATCAACAAACTACACAATAAAATTGAAAAATTTCTTTGCCCAATAATGCAAAAGAAAGGAATTTATATTAACTATATGTATTTCCATGAGAAAAATTTAGGTTACGTTAGGTTAGGTTTGCGTGACGGTCCTCTAGGACCAGGCATATACACAAAAAGGGTCCGTAGCCATACCATGAATAATTGTTTCCTCCATCTCATTGGAACCATTTTGAGCTGTTAACAAAGCGCTGGATAGGATACTCCTGACGGCCACCCTACAGAGATCCGTCAGGTCTTTGAAGAGAGGTGCCCCTAGAAAGTTTAGTCTGTTTCGTGCCAGACGAGGGCAGGTGCAAAGAATAAAGAGTATTGTCCCTTCCTCCTCTTCGTCTTCGCAACTACGCAGGAATCATATGAGAAGACACTAAGTCTACTCGCATGCCTCCCTATGAAACTGTGACCCGTAATCACTCCAACAACCATACTGATCTGACTTCGCTGAAGTGAGATCAACTGTTTGGATCTCGCCAAGTCCAACTTTGGCCAGACCTGCCGAATGAGAAAAATTTAGTTCGAATTATTTTCGAACTATTTTTTTTTGTCATAGAAACAAGGACACGGTCGAGCCATTTAGAGACTTGCTACAAGATTTATACGACCAGGAACGTCCAGCAGAGCAGGCCGAAGTTCAAACGATTGGAGCCGGAGCTAAGAGGCTACCTGGCAGTAAAGAGGAAACATTGCCAATCAAGAACCTAGTTACGCTTATTATTGTATCGAAAGTGGTTGGTCCATCGATTGCGGTTACGGCTCAAATAAAGTGGCAACATCTAGTGCTTCCTGCGATTTTGACGATCCCATTGAGGTCTCCCTACCATAGACAACTGTATGTCCACCCAAACCTTAAAAAAAGAGCCTACCAAAATATTATTTCAAGCTATTAGTTGCTTTCCAATCGACCAACCGCAAGCACCCGCTAGCAAACCGCTAGTACAAAGGTTTTTATCCTTGCTATGGTCGATCGGAACGACTAAAATAGATGACATGAGTAAAAAAAACCTATAAATCGTATATGTTTTGCAATTGCTGTCAAAACTTTAGTGCGACGAACTATTAAAAATAAAAATGAGAATATAAAAAAAGAATTGGACATCCGCCGAAACTTAGGATTTAATTGATATTTATGGAAAAAGGCAGAAATATTACACACAATAGTTGCCATAAAATGTACAATAGAAAAGTACACAAGAGTATAATTTATCAAATATCCAGTAATATCATATATTTACTTCCGATTAAATTTTTTTTTAACAACGACGTTTTAACGTATTGACAAATGCGATAGAAAAATTTTTATTTTGGACACAACAAAAATAAATATTTTTGACATAAAAAAGCGATGATGTATTAACTGGCGCAGACGATGGAGGAAGAAGCCCTGAAGTTAAAAAATCAGTTACTGACGGTGTTTGACGAATGTGGATTCTCGCTTACGATGTGGCGGTAAAACATCGCAAAATTAAGAGATAATAACGGATTGACTAAAATAACTGAGGAAGGTCGAGTGTCACAAGTGTTAGGATTGTATTGGGAACCTCAAAATGATTATTTCTCTTTCAAAAGTTTGAAGTTAGAAAATAGTATATATACAAAAATAGGAGTGTTATCAGTTGCTACCCGAATTTTGGTCCCTTTGGGGTGGTTGAGTCCTTTCAAGCCATAGACCTTACATAAAATTTTTGATCAATACAGATTGATCAAAAATTTTAGGTAAGGTCTATGGCTAAGAGAGCTTTCATGGGATAAAAGGTTATCTCAAGAACTTAAAAATGCTTGGACAAATATTCAAATTCAATTTAAATTATTAAATAAAATAGAAATTCCCAGATATGTTTCAATTTCCAGCCGAATTACCAAATTCACGGATTTAGCGATGCAAGTGAAGTGGCCTATTTTGGAGCCATTTATGTTCGTGTACAAAAGGGTAATCACTTTTCAACAACATTACTGACATCGAAAAGCAAGGTCGCTCCTATCCAGCCTGTAACCATACCTAGACTAAATCTGTGCGGAGCACATCTGCTCGCAAAACAAGTAGATCGAGTAAAGAAGGCGCTTGAGACTATCAAGCCATCCTCGCAAATGAAAAACGTATGTGGCGAATCATGTGACTTCCATCGACCAGCTTCTTCTAGATTCGTTATGGAAACTCGTAAAGAACAGAGACAATCCTGCTGATTTAGTGGCACGAGGAATTTCCGTCGAAAAATTAGTTTCGAATGATTTGTGGTGGAATGGATCAAGTTGGCTGTCAAAGGCGGAATATCAGTGGCCAATAAACCGGACAATTGGAGAAACACTTCAAGAACTTCATTTGGGGAGCGAGACAAAATTCCTTCACACGAATAAAAAGAGAGATGAACTTCATCCAATTTGTATGTTATTTGAAACAATGTCAAGTTGGATCAAAATAGTGCGTGTGATGGCTTATATCCTGAGGTTTTTACAAATTGTGAAGAATAAAAATAAACCCTCAAGATTCATTAGCATAACAGAGTTAGAAAATGCGGAAATCAAAATAATTCAGTCTGTTCAGTATACAATTCGCAGCAGATATTCAGTCACTCACAAAATGGAACCCATTACCATCAAATTCGAAACTAAGAGCATTAGTACCATTTATTGATGCATTCGGTACGCTACGAGTAGGTGGTCGGCTCCAAAATTTAAAATGTGCTTATAATATAAAACACCCAATCATCGTACCAAAGAAACATGTGATCGGAAATCTGGTCTTAAATTATTTACATAGGAAATATTTGCACCCAGGTCCATCTCGTCAAAAATACTGGATATTAGGTGTCCGCACGGCTAGTCGCAGCATTTGTCAAAAATGTATCGTCTGTTTTCGTCACTCGACTTTACGGTCGGCACGACAGATGGGTAGCTTACCAGACTGAAGAATTACAGTTGGTCGTCCGTTTTCTATAGTAGGAGTAGTATATGCTGGGCCAGTACTACTGGCATCAAAAAAGGGTCGTGGGGCGAAATTGATAAAAGGTTTTTTAGTCATATCCGTGTGTTTTATTACAAAAGCGTTACACATCGAAGAAGCTTCGGATTTGACTACTGACGCATTTTTAGCAACTGCAGATTTATATTCTGATAATGGAATGAATTTCTTTGGAGGAAAACGGAAACTTTTGCTCTTATTACGAGCTAATAACATCTAACGAGTTAAAATCAAATATAACCGAATACGCATCTTCTCACCATATTGAAAGGCATTTTATTCCACCCATTTCACCTCATTTTGGCGGATTATGGGAGAGAGCAGTGACGTCAGTGAAAACACATTTAATTAAGGTAACTGGAGCGGCCTATCTAACATTCGAGGAAATGATCACCATTATGGCAAAAATTGAAGGGGGAATAAGGACACATGCAACATTGATGCTATAACCCCAGCACACTTTCTTACTTTGGGCCCAATTACTGCTTTGCCTTACCCAAACTACGAAGAGGTAAACATGTCAAGCATTAATCGATGGGAGTGAGTACAGAAACTAGTGCAAACGTTTTGGCGATGTTACTCTATCAGTTATTTAAATACACTACAGCAAAGATCCAAGTGGCAAGTTACCAGTAATAATCTCGAACTGAACGACATTGTTTTATTGCATGATAGTAAATCACCCCCTTGCCATTGGTCATTAGGTCGCATTATCGAATTGCACAAGGGAAACGATGGACTAAACCATCGATGGACTAAACCATTAACCAGATTACCTCTAAATGATTAACAAAAAAAAATCTGTTTTATCTATTAACGATTTTATCAACGAAGTGATTTGTGTTGCGTCGACTTTGTCGACGCCACAAAACTATAACTGGCGAAACGTTTTTTTGATCAAACCATCCATACCCGATTTCCTGGCCAACCTGGTGTACAAGGAAGCGAGGTAACACTTGCTTTGTAATAATCAGGAGATCACTTTCTCTGAACCTCAACAGAACATTGCTTAGACCATGAGTGTCTATATGGTCACATTAGAACAAAAATAGGGTAGGATACTAATTTATCATTCAATGTTATCCAATTCCATTTATTTGAAATTTCTGCCGATTCTTAAACCTCAGCTTCATTTTTGTTTGCCATATTATTTACACAATCACATTTTGTTTACTAATTTGGTGAAGAAAATCTTTATTTCCTCATAAACATAAAAAAAAAAAAATCACAGCAGAAACACAACGACATAAAAATATATACATTATATGTTTACATAATTAGAGAAACAACAGGAACAGCAATTTACGACAAAAAAAAAAAATAAACCAAGATTTTCAAAAGTAAACAAAAAAACGTGATATTTTAATTTACAGATAAAACACGTTTCAACACTAAACAACAATATTTTCTTTGCTGAATGTATGCCCTTATGTGTACAACAACGTTCTTACAAAAACTAAGCATAAATTTATGCAAAAAACGCTCTGATTAAAGATTATCACTTCAAACTTGAAACGTATCTGCATTTATGTAACTGGAAAATTCTAATTAGAAAATAATACATAAATCTAAGAAATTGTCTAAGAGATGTCACTGTAAACAGCGATATATTTCCTATTTATTGAAAACTAATAAATTACCAACCCCTATTCGATCGTAATCGAAACTACGTATACGAGTATTGTAAATAGAAGAAGGGTGATAGTTTTTTGTGTATTGCTTTACATTTTTTTTTTTTTTTTGAGTTCATATACACAATTTATTTATAGTTAGTTTGTATTCGTTGATGAATTTATTTTTTTAAATTTAAATCGATGGTTGGTAAGCCGTCGTCGTCACACATCACTTCTCCGCACATGTATACATATATATATGTTTATATGTGAAATTTCATTTTTTCCACATATGATTTCGAATTGTGATTGTTGTTATTGTATTTTCCATCCAATAAAAATAGCCACGCCCCAATTTTTATTTTATCTGAAATTCTATTCTACGAGTCGGTACATAAATAAATTTAACTAGCTATTGATGGTGTACACACACGTACATAAGAGAAATCAAACGAAACTCTGGAATACAGGAATTAAAAACTGACAACAACAAAAAACACGAATTGATCGATTTTTTGCACAATAAATAATATTTGCAATAATAAAAAAATGAGATATTTTTTGTTGTTGTGACGATTTTGCGTTTTTTTTTCTGTAAATAATAATTAAATGCAATTCCAATTTATTTGAAATACTTGTATAGCAGTTGCGGCTTGCGTTATAAACTCGCTCGCAATGTTTATAATTTCAAAATTTCATGTCGTCTGGTTGTTTGTTATATACTTGATTAATATATGTATGTGAATAGAACCAATCAATAACTGGACGTGATACTATTTTTGAAGTTTTATTGAACAAAATGCATTTGATTTGTTTGAGAGTGATTTAGTGCTAAAGTAATTTTTATTGTAAAGTGGTTTTGTATAATATTTTTGTTGCTTACCGTGCGCTTGACTTAAAAAAAAAAAAATTTAAGTACATAGTTTAATTTTAGCGTATATCACGATCGAGTTTTTTTTTAGTTTTTCAATTACATCATGTTCATATTAACTTGAATTTGATGTCAATTAATTATGCCAGGGAAAAATTTGATTGAAACTATAAACGTGCAATTTCATTTAGATGTCGAATTAATATAAACAAAATTAAATGAATTGGAAATCGTTGAATGTCACCGACAATTATTGTACAATTTCAAAACTAACTGGTTTAATTACGTAAAGCACGTGCTTTGTGTTGGTTAAATGAAATTACAAAATAAAATTACGACAAACATTGAATATGAGTCAAAGGGAATGTCGGTCTTTTTGTACGCTGACTATTTTTCACCGGAAAATAAGAAAATCATACTTTTATATATGATCTTTTTTTTTTTTTTTTTTTTTTTTTTTTTTTTTTTTTTTTTTTAATTACATATATTCCAAATATAAAAGTGTTTGAACAATGCCAATATAACTTAGCAATATAATTTAAACAATAATACAATAAGGTCTAAAACTACTACCGAAAATAAAAAATGTATAAACTTATTATTCCCAAATTTAGCATTGAAAATTTTAAAAATGTTATATAAAACAAATTATATTGAATATAGTAGGAAGTTACAGAGGCAAAGCCTGCAGAGTAACCCCTTCACTTAAACTAAAACAATTTAACTTAAACTTATATGAAGAGGAAGCAGTTATCATGTTTCAAAAAAATATGTCAACTTAAATTACCAAAAAAAAAAATACAAAGTTTTTTAATAAAAAAAAAAATAATAAAAATAGTACTAAAAATAACAAAATAAAAAATTATAATATAATGATCAAATTAAAAAAATCGTTCAATATTTTCTTCTGTGAAGAGCCAATTCTTGAGGTTTTTCGTAAATTTTTGAAGCGATAACTCATTTTTTAAAAACGCGGGCAAAAAATTGAAAAGAGCAGGGGCTATATAATCAAAAAAGCGCTTAACATACTCTTTACGTGTGAACGGTACTGCACAAGTCTGACCACAGCGCAATACATAAGTTGCATTTTTAACCACTCTGTACCCGCCCCTAATAAAAAACACCTTCAAAACTCTGTATACATTAGCGGAACGGCAATATATGGCTAGAATTGAAAAGCGGCCAACTATGAATCAAACGTTTCTTATTATGAATAATTCTCACAGCCATTTTTTGTTCCGTGATGAGGCTTTTGATATTAGAAAAATAAACACCGCCATATATTATCAACCCATATTCAAGCTTGGAATTGAAAAGACCATAGTAAATTCTTTCCAAAATTGGCTTGGGACAAAATTTTCTTAACAGAAATAGTTTTCGCAATGTACCATATAAATGTGATTTCACAGAACTGATGTGCTTTTTAAAATTTAATTTGTTATCGATGAGCATTCCCAAGTATTAATATTCTTCAACAAACTCTAAATTAACACAATCTGAATGGCATAAAACTGAAAAGGAACATCCTAACTTGTGATAAGTGACGTTCATGTTGTGTGGTGTATCACCTCCAATATTAAATATCATGCCTTTAGTTTTCCTACTAAGGGTCATCCTATGATTATTAAACCAATCTCGTAACAACTGCAGATCAAAATTCATTTGAAATTGTAGCTCATCGTGACTATTGGTACTGTAACTAAAAGCAATGTCATCTGCAAAACCAACCATTTTGCCATAAAAATTTAACTCAAAAATTGAATTTATGTAAATTAAAAATAGCAGTGGACCCAGTACTGACCCTTGAGGAACACCAGCAGAAATTTTCATGGCATGACTATAAGTACACTGAAAAAAAAACGTACGCATATTCAATAAAAAAGATTATTGTTGCAATGAATTTTTTAATAATTTGGATCCTTAAACTTTGTTGATTGATAGAATAAACTCAATGTTATTAGTTTAGAATATCATTTCTTAAAAGCTAACAAATTAATATATACAATGTAACTAATCATATTTTTTTGTCAAAAAATTTAATAAATGGTTTAATTAATTCAACGAACATAAAATTATCATTTTGTAACCAATTTGGTTAATCTTACAACTTTTTATTGAATCAATGTACCAATTTAATAAAAGTTTCACGAAATGTTATGCTATGGTTTATATTATTAATGAATTAGTTAATTAATCATACTAATATTTATGAAACAAAATTATTGATACAACACCTATATTTATTAATTTAAATAACTAATTCATTGGCACAATGTAATAGATTTGAATTGATTTAAATCAACAAATAAATTAAGCCATTAAAAAATGTATTTAGTTTATAATTGTTTATTTGTTTGTTTGTTTCTATCTCTGCAATCTTTTCTGGGGCTCTAGGCACTCCCAACTCTTTCACAGTTCGCTTTATACGTCCTATCTTAACGCAGCAGTAGCCAAATCGTTTTCGTTTAAACCACCTGCACTTTGCATTGCTTCATGCCAACCTATAGTGCTGACATGAAAGGTGGGTCGGCCCATGGATCCCGCACTCTCAACAGTGGCTCATAGATGTGTTCATCTTCATCACTGATCGAAATCAGTTGATGAAAAATTCCTTTAGCATATCGCCCCTATAGGGATTCGAACCCGGTACCTCCCGATCCAACCGCTGCAGCTTTAACCACTGCGCCGTTTGCTCCGTTAGTTTATAATTTTGTTTATTATGTTTATCAAGAAAGAAACTTTTATTTATTTTAAATGAAATTTGAACTGACTGGAGAATGAAATATTTATTTCATTTATATGCGTTACAGGTTTAATCCGTGGATTCTGAATATTTAATATAATCTTGCTTTTATAAAATAATTAAAGATTGAAATGGATTTTTTTATAAAATAAAACAAGTGTACAAACTATTTTTTATCTATTAAAATGAAGTTCAATGAAACCGAATGCCTACTGCATGATTTTAATTTTCTTTCTTGTAACCACAAAACAAAATAGATCATGTTTTTGAAATATAGGCTACTTAATGGGAACAGTCTGGCCTCGTTGAATTGCGACTGTAAAATACTGCAGCAACCAGAGTTCAGCGAAAAGAGAAAGAGAGGAGAGCCAAGGACGCTAAGACGAATTCATAACGCAAACAAGAAACAGACCTAAGCAATATATTATATATTCTCTAAAGTGTTGTGGTAATTTGCTTGTAGTCCCGTATAGCCTCTCGATTCGCCTCGCTTTTCGTGTTTACTCTGGTAGTTGCCTACGAATGAAAGATTTATTTAGGGAATAATTAATGTCGTTTTCCTGTTGCAACAAAAACAGATTCGGAGCGAAACTCAAGTGACAGCAGCTGTCATTCGTCGCTCGGTAAAATTTTTCGGAGCGATTACTAACACGATTACATTTAAATGTCATCGAAATGTCATTTAAACATCAAAATAAATATGCGGCAATATATATTTAAAAAACAGTAAAATAATTAACAAAAAATACAACAAATAACATGATTACAATAAATTATTTATTAATTTACGGAAAAATTCATCAGTATTAACAATCTAATTATAAAAATAGAATTTGACAATTAATACGTACAGTGCTGGTAAAAAAAAATTGGGCAAACAAATTTATTGCAAATTGGAGTCTTTTTTTGCTAAAATTACAAAACTTTTGAAAGCAATTGGTTTATTGTTTCATTTTAAATATATGTATGACGTAATTTTTTGAAAAAAAAAATTGACCTTTAATTTAGGGGCAAACCACCGAAAAATGCCAAAATATTCAAAATACGTTGATTGGTGTTAAAGTACTGTAATAAATTAAACACTTATTTTTTATTTTTTTGTTTGTTTTTTATTGATTTATAGAAGTTCAATCTTTTATATTAATATTTTGTTGGACCGCCTTTTGCTTTTATTACAGCGATACAACTCCGATTCATTGAATTTGATAAATTTTTCAAAGTCGCAGGAGATATGGGTTCCCAAATCATCATCAACAAACTTTTTAAAGCTTCAATCGATTCTGGGCGCTTCCTTGCTGCTTCTAGCTTCATTATAGACCAAATATTTTCAATTGGATTTAAGTCTGGACTATACGGGGGCCAGCTCAGCACATCGATACTTTTTTCTTCGAAGTATTTTTTACCTTTAAATGAAGAGATAAGAAAAAAAACAAGTTTTTAACAAATTATTTATGTTTATCTGAAAGTCAATTTGTCTATCTACAATTCAAAATTAGTAACTCACAATTTTTGCGGTATGGCACGGAGCGTTGTCCTGTTGAAAAATAAATTTGCAAGTCCCGCCAAAAAGCTTTAACGCAGAAGGCTCAAATTCGTTCTGAAGGACCTGCAGATAAACAGCTGCTGTAACGCTGGAACTAAGGAAGCACAATCGACCGGTTTCATTTCCAGAAAAGCATCCCCAGACCATAACTCCTTCTTTTTTCGGTGGAAGTCTTAAAAGACATTCATTGCTAAGTCTCTCGCCAGGTTTTCTCCTTACGAGAATTCTTCCATCTCCAACATGCAGCTTGAATTTTGGTTCATCGGAGAAAATCACATCATTTCACATCTCTGGAGTCCAATTAACATGCTCCTGGGCCCATAGCAAACGTTTTTTTTTCACTAGTAATGTGAACTCAGGCTTCTGGACTGGTTTAAGTGATCTTAAACCAGCTTTAACAAGTCTTTTTCTCACTAAGCCGGCTGAAATTTTTTTCCCGTTGCTCGCTCAAGATCCTGTCTTATGTCCGATGAAGTTTTAAAACGGTTCCGACGACTTTGTAATAGTATAAAACGATCTGCCACTGGCGTTGTCTTTCTGGGCCTTCCAGAGCCTTTCTTTCTTTGTGTACCGCCCATCTCTCGATTTTTTTTAAATATTCCACGCGACAGTACTTTTAGGAATGTTTAATCTTTCACCTATTTCACGCGTGGGTAAATTTTCTCGCGCCAAAATCAACATATTGCTTTTACACTGGTCACTAACTTTTCTCATTTTTTAAACTAAAATTGCACTTTATTCTTTATTTGTCTAGGATCACTTACAGAATAACTTAATCTTACAAAATATGCACTATCTATACTCTAACACCAATCAACGTATTTTGAATATTTTGGCATTTTTCGGTGGTGTGCCCCTAAATTAAAGGTCAATTTTTTTTTTTTCAAAAAATTACGTCATACATATATTTAAAATGAAACAATAAACCAATTGCTTTCAAAAGTTTTGTAATTTTAGCAAAAAAAGACTCCAATTTGCAATAAATTTGTTTGCCCAATTTTTTTTTACCAGCACTGTATATTCACAAAACCATATAAAAAACAAAAAATCGCAGAATCCGGATTTTTGGCTGTTCCAGTTAAAACGTCAAAAAACTGTCATTTTTCAACTCGGATTCGACTCCGAATCTGTTTTTTGTTGCAACAGGAAAACCACATAAGAACAAATACGAAATCAGGGTAAAACCTCATTCAAATTCTCACTCTGAATTTCGGTCTAGAACACCATCAGACAAATTATTTGGAAATTTTATATAAATATTATTTTAGATGAATGAATGAAGTTTTTATATAATTTAAGAAATAAGTTCTAAAACAATAAAGTGTTAATGCCCAATCAAGACTGAATAACAGCAATTTTAAAACAATTAAATAGTTTATCGATTCAATGAATGATTCTTACAGAAAATTATTTAAATACGTATATTTAATCCAATAATCATTTCTCAAATGGAATAAACTGGTTTTTACTAGTTTTTTCTTATTAACTTAGTTTATAAAGTTGTTAAAACTTTTATTAACTTGCCTACATTTCAAGATATCAACGAGAAATCGGTCAATAAATGTCTGTTAATTGAATTGACGATCCGGTTATTAATTTATAATCGTGTTTATTTTAGAATTAATGTGACCAGTTAATAAATTCATTGGTTCAAAGAATTTTTCTTCCGAAAAATTTAATGAAAGGGATTCATTGAATTATTTTTTTCAGTGTAGCACCTAGTCTAACCAATTGAGTGCGATTTTCTACCAAGGACTTCAGCCAATTAAAAACAAAGCCCCGCATACACAATGCCCAAAGTTTATCTAACAAAATCTCATGAGAGACAGTATCGAATGCCTTGGCTATATCTATAAACAATGCACCTGTTATCTTATTTGCATTTAGGGAAGAATAAATTGGGGTGAGAAAAGAGAGTAAAGCATCTTCCGTACTTCTTTTCCTCCGAAAACCAAATTGAGCATCACTTAGATAATTTAGGTTATCTATGTAATTAATTATGCGTGTCTTAATAATTTTCAAAAAAATCTTCGACAGTACAGATAAGAAGCTAATGGGACGATAATTGGTAGCCAGTGTATGAGATCCACTTTTAAATAACGGCATTACGTATGCAGTTTTTAACACCTCCGGGAAAACTCCCGATTTCATACTGATGTTAAAAATATGCGCAATTACATGCACAACGTTAGCCGCTTTTTTTTAATTATTTCACTATTCAACCCATCGGTTCCCACAGTTTTTTTGTTTTTAACAGAAAATATACTTTGCAACAATTCATCTTCAGAAATATCTTTGAAGCAAAAGGAATTTTGCATTGATCGAAAAAACGGCAGGTTACTCAAATTACATGTACTAGAGCTACTAGCAATAGTCGTAAAATGGTTGTTGAAAACATTACAAATTTCGAATAAATTTGTGACTATTGAACCATTAGAGCTTGTGATTTTATTCACAATCGACTGTTTTTTGAAATTACCCAGAAAAGAATTTATTACATTCCATTGTTTTTTTAAATTACCGGCTGTAGCATTTAACAAATTATTGAAATAGGCATTTTTCTCGAATTCGACTCGCTTTTGAACTATCTCTTTTACCTTGATGTACCTTACGCATAGTTTGATGTTATTAGGATGCTTCTTAGCTTTCCTACTAAGCCGATTTTTACATTTAATTAAGGCACACAAAGAATTTGAAATCCAAGGTTTCAATTTTGTGTGTTTATTTGTACTTTTGACGAAATATTCCGAACCTTTTATGCACTCATGAAATATTTGTAAAATGTTTTTTAAAGCAGTGTTTGCACAATTGATTGAGAGAACATTTACCGACGATTGGGCAACTAGTTTGGATATTAATTTATCGTAATTTATGAATTTTTTCTGAGAAAACGTATTTTTAATGCGTTTGGAGTTTGAACTACCAAATTGCGACACATTTACCAAAAGAGGATTATAGTCAGTAATCGACATGTTACAAACTTGGCAATTAATGATACTATCAATGGAGCGCGAGAATGCATGATCAATGCAAGTTGAACTTCCATTTAATGTTCGTGCTGGTGAAGCAACTAAAATATTAAGACTAAAAGAGGCCATCGTACAAACATATTTGTCAATTTGAGAATTGCTACTTAGAGTATTAATGTTGAAATCACCTAGAATTATAAAATTTTTAGCCTTATTATATGACTGAAGTAATATTTCAAATTCATGTACAAACTGGTCTATACTAAATTTATGGTATCTATATAAACAAAGACATTGGTACTCGCTCCCTTCATAAGTGAATTTTATACCTAAGCAATCCGCTGTAGCCAGATGATGATAAGTAGCTTCTGCCGAAACTGATTCTTTAACATAAATAGCAACTCCTCCTGCTCTTTCTTGATCATTGCATAAAACAAAAAAATGATATCCATCTATTTGATATAGGTTAGTTTCGTTAGAGTTGATCCATATTTCAGACACCAAAATTAACTCAGGTAGTACACTCAAGGTTGCCAAATTCACTAGAAGCAAGTTAAAATTCGACCGCAAACTTCTAATGTTAACATGAAATAAAGAAAAAATTTTTACATTTAATTGATTATTAAACTCATCTACTAAAATGTTGAAATCAACGTCATCAATACTATCCTGATCCAGATCATCAAAATTTAACATTAATAATTAAAACTAAAATCAAATTAAAATATTAAAATAAGATGATCTAGAATAAAGAGTACAACAAAATCTACCCAGCAAAGAACATCATTCTAATGGAAATGTCTTGTAAAAAAATACGATACGACAGAATGTTTTGGGAGGTTCAAAACCAGCCTTGAGCCACTATATTTTCTCCCCTTAAAGATTATAAAAGCCGCTGACTAAAAAAACCAAAAAAATCCAGAAAATTGAAACTTATTCAATGTTGACTCAACATTGAAACTCATCATTGAACTTAGTCAATGTTGTTACCCAATTGACTTGAGTATTTTGAGACCAATAAAAGAGTATTTGAAAGGCTTGGATTAAAATATAAATAAATTCAAAAGATTTATTCTTCTGAACTTGAACCGGTGTTTTCTATATTATAATATACAAAAATTAAGACTATTCAATTCCTTTACATTATTCAAAAAAATTGCTGCTTGTGGTTATCTTTAGCAAGACTGCTAATCTCTTCCTAAAAATCGATATTGAAACTTTTTTACGTTGTATAATGAAACACAATACTTTTGTCACTTCGTTACTGTGACATTTACTTTTATTTGAAACACTGCGACATTTACTTTTTGTTACCCCCTATCAAATTTCTAACAAATGCTAACAAAACTTATATTAAAAAACTGCTTTTACCTCCTATTTGTTATGCCTATGTGACTTGTGAGTCCCCTCTCTCGTATATTTTATTTTTTCATTACCTTTAATGTAAGTAAAGGGGGTAGCTACCGCCCTCCTTTTTTTATAGAAAAAATCAGAAGCCTAAAAAAAAGACAGAAATAACTTGTTGTCCATCTGGCGTGTATGTGTAAAATTGATATTTGCTACGTTTAATAGCTGTGAGTTTGTGTTGATGTCAGTGTAATTATGTTTACGTTGCGGTTTTCCGATTTCTTATATTTGTTCCGTAAATCGGGCTTCGAAACTGCTACCAGTTTGTCCGATATAGAAGTTAGGGAATACATTACAAGATTCTTGTAGATTACAGTGTCTGTATTTATGTTAAGTCGTTTGATTCGATTCCCTAGTTTGTATTTTTGTAGTTCTCGAATTCTTATGTAAAGAAAGAAGGTCCCTTTTCTTATTTAAAGAAAACAATAAAATAGATGGGAGGGGAGATTCATAGGTCACGTGAGCACAAAAAAAAGATATAAAAAGCAATTTTTTTAAAGATAAGGTTAGTAAATATTTGTTATAAATTTGATAAAGGAGAAACATCCGACCGTAATTTCAATTTTAAAAATTAATATCACAGTAAGAAAATGACAAAACCAAAATAATTGTGTTTTATTAAATAAAATATTTTATAATAATACATATTAGTTTACGAACAAACAACAAAAATGTTAAATTTAGATATTGAAACTACTTGTGTTTTGATTTTGACTCTGGATTTCGTTCACCAACTTTCTTTGGTCAACTCAGGCCCCTGTCCAGCCAACAATAGAAGATAAATGATATTTAAAAGAATATTTAACAGTGCACTTAAAGCAACTCTACAGGTAAAAATAGTGAGTTGCCAAATACAATACATAGCTGTTACTATTATTATAGATTTAGTTTTGTGGTTCTATTCTTATTTTTAATTATTTATTATT
Organism: Tipula vernalis; assembly: GCA_958295665.1. Lineage (NCBI taxonomy): Eukaryota > Metazoa > Arthropoda > Insecta > Diptera > Tipulidae > Tipula > Tipula vernalis. The sequence continues at coordinate 191,271,959 of OY282560.1, read as the reverse complement.
ATTGTTTATAAAAGTTCCATCCGATTGATTTGCGGTCTCCACAGGATTTGCAACGCCCATGCTGACCTCATTCCAATGGATTACAGAGTAGTACTGAAGAAGGAATAGCAAAATGAAAAAAAAGAACAAAATAAATGTCACCGGAAAAAAAATGTTGAACCCTCCAGCTTGGAATCTGAAACGCCATTTGGTGAACCAGACTATGCTCAATAAAGTAATCTACTCCGAACGGCGCTAGCTGAATGGAAAAACTGAGCTGGTGGGAAATTTTCATCGATAAGTGTCCTGAATACTCATCCCCCTTTCAAATCGCTCGTTCATCTATGTTCCTTGATAAATACGCCTGCTTTTACTGCTTATACTCAGTAAAGTTGAAATTCGGTTGGGCTATAGATAACACCAGAACAACCAGTCACTGATATTTAGGTGACTGTTTTGAATTGATCCCAAACACAAAAACAATCACTGAATCGGGCATGGACACAAATAGCCATTCAACTTCTTAATATAAAACTCAACCACATTTTTTTATTCTGTTCTCTTTAAATTTTCCTCACATCTTTTGTCACTTTTCTTTTTTTTAAGGGTATTCGGAAGTATTTCAAAGAGCAACACAAAACGCACAATGAATGGCGATTCTATACACCAAAATTGACTATACAATTGCGTCCAACAAGAACGTAGAAAATCTTTAAACTGTTTTTTTGTTGTGATAAATCCGTTGCACCCCGTTGCAACAAGCCTTATTTTTCTGCAGCGCTTTCCATATGTGCCATTAATTCAAAATTATAAAATAAGCTAAAAGACTCTACATATCGCTATTGGCCGATTTGCTGATTCACTCCGGTTGTCTCCGATAGTCACTACCACCAATTCAGTGTGGTCAAGGCACCGGTGCACAACAGGTTGCCAAGTTTCTGTTTTTAAATTTCTGGTTTATAGTTCGCCCTGAACTTTTTCTGTTACAGTTGGTTAAGCTCGCAATGGCGGTTAATTATTAACTTTCTTCTTAAAAACCATATTTTACCAAAGATCTTTTTTTTATAATTGATTATTTCCAGTTGACTCGTGTCTTAGCTGTAAAATTATCTTCAAATAAACAATATTCGTACTTTGTACATTCAATAGAGGCCACATTTAAATTTGATTAACACTTTAAACAAGAATTGAGGTGGACAAAATTAATTTACCATTATTGCATAATATTCACTATAACTGACGTTCACCTGTCAAACCACTACTCCAAAAAATTAAAGGAACAACTTTTTTTTTCAATTTTTTGAAGAGCTAATAGCATCTTTATAAAAAACGGTTGTACAGAGATGGAAAACAAGCATTTTAAAACTTCAAGTCTCTGGTTTCGAGATTTTTTAGCAGAACATTTTTGTCAGATACCGTTATCGTGCAAGAATATGAAATAGGGCGAGACAAAAATTTTCCAATTTTTATTTTAAGGATCCACGGGCTCAGAATTTTTTTTTTTTTAAGTTAAACTAATGCATCTGTCGGTTAGCTTGTTATTTAAGCTTCAATTTAATTTCTATTTGGTCTCTTTACATCAAATTTTTCTTAGATATGTATATGACTTTGAATGATAAATAATCCTTTTGTCTTCATCGATATCTCAGCATTCATTCTTTGATATCTCAGCAACCAATAATTGAACAGCTAATTTGAGGGCAGAAAAAAAAATTTAACCCTCAATACTAATTTGACAAAATTACTAAAAAATTATTTTTATGGTTTTTTAGTAACGGCAGATACTTTACAAATATTAATGAGAAGACGAATGTGGCCAAGTGTTTTTAGAGCTTAATGTATCCCTAATAGCCCTATACATTATCAAATTAAAAAAAATCCCTAAATCCCTAATAGATTGATCCAAGTTTTACCAAACAATTAAAGGGACAAGTGATCATCAAACTAAAAGAAACAATTTCGGTATACTTGGCCATAATAATTGGCCATATTCCAGAACTTCGACTAATTTTCTGTCGTCTTATGAGCAAATATTACAAAAAAATCTTTCGATCGTTAAGGGTTAACAGTTACTAATGCAAAATTGTGAAAAAAGCCGAAAAAATTGTTTTTTCTATTTTAATGATCAGTTGTCCCTTTAATTGTTTTGGAAAACTTTGATCAATTTGTCCGGAAAAACGGCTGGATGGATTAATTTGAAAAGGTACAGGGCTACTACAAATACATTAAGGTGTAAAGGAAACCTGGCAACATTAGTTTTCTGATCAATATATGTGTAGTTACTATCGTTACTAGAAAATCATGAAAAGTCATTATTTTGTACTTTTTTCAAATTGGTGTTGAAGGTAAAAAATTTGTTTTTTCTCAAATAACCATTTGAAGGTCTTTTAGGAAATTTACTCAAGTTTATAAAGCTGGTTAAAAATTAACTGTGCAATTGGTTGCTGAAGATATCGATGATCAAATACAAAAGGATCCCTTTTCATTCAAAGTTAGAAATTTCAGCAAAAAAATTGACGTAGAGAAACCAAAAAGAAATTAAATTGAAGCTAAATTAACAAGCCAACTGGCCTAATGGACAATTTTTGGCCTGGTACTATTTCTTTTGATTTCGCGATAACGATATCTCACAAAAATCGTTTGGTAAAAAATCTCGAGCCGAAATAATTGGAGCTTTAAACTGATTTTTTTCATCCCTGTACGACCGTCTTTCACAAAGATACAGCCCTTCAAAAAACAGTGTGATAAATATAAATAAGCAAATTTTGGATGAATAAAATAAAGAATAGGGCCACAGGACCCTTGGCGTATTACGTTCTGTGCTTCTGTGGTCGAATCGCTGGATTGTGAATAAAAACAAAATAATTCAATTTAAAACTAACGAATTTATTTATTGAACACAAGAATTATTTCAACACAATTTTTAAAACTATAATTCACAAATTCACTTTTTATAATTTTTGCACAATTTTACCTTTTAAATCACTTTTTAATTCCTTTTTAATGTTCACAATATCGCTTGTCAAATACTAATAATCCAATTCGACTTTGATCGCCTTTTTATATACACAAACCAAACTTCTAGAAAATTCATGACTTTTTCAGTAAGAATAGTCCAGAAACATTTAGAACAGTTTTATCATGGAAAATTCAATTTTAGTACAATAAAATATTGAGCTATTAATTTAGCTTATTCTATTACACCCTAGGTGTCACCGTAACAATATTGTAATATGGCAATAAATGACATATTGTGACGGTGACACCTAGTGTGTAATAGAAGAAGTTAAATTAATAGCTCAATGTTTAACTTTACTAAAATGGAATTTTCCATGATAAAATTGTTACACTATTCTAACTGGAAAAGTCATGAACTTTCGAGAAGCTTGGTTTGTTTATATAAAAAGGCGAACAAGGTCGAATTGTATTATTAGTATTTGGAACGCGATAGAGTAAACTTGTAAGATTATTAGTAATTTTTTGGTAAGCGTTAGTGTAAAGATTAAAAGGAATTAAAAAGTGATTTAAAAAGTGTTTTAGTGTAAATTTAAAAGTAAAAGTGATCAGTAAAATTTGAGAATAATTTATATAAAGTGATTTTGTGAATTTTTATTGATAAAATGTGTTGTAATAAATCTTGTGAATCATCATTCAGGCACCAAATGAATTCAGACACGAACGGCAGCCTGGAGCGAATGGTACCGACAGTCAAAAGAGGCAGGCCTAGGTGTTGCAAATATGACAAGTTAGGTCACATCTCAATGAACTGTCGGAGTGTTATACGGTCGGGACACAGGTCTAGAAGCAGCGAGCGAAGATGTTGGGTATGTAACAGGATTGGCCACATCTCGCGAGATTGTTTGGAAGCAAGGGGAAAGCGGCACGGATCACCATCTTCTGTGGAAAGAGTACGAAGAGAAGAGCAGGAATCGGATGAGCGGATGGCAACAGTCGGTAAAGTGGAAAGGTTAGAAGTCAGTTTGAAGGAACCGAAGCTGGCTTCGCCGTCTGGTTGCCCCATAACATTTATCCCTGTTACGAGTGAAGCTCGAGGCGAAAGCAGCGTCACAGTTAGGGGCGGTGTTGATGGGAGGATGTATTATTACGCTGGATACCGGAGCGACCCACACAATTGTTCGGAAAGATTTGATCGCAGGAGCAGTGCAGCTGGTTGATGGGTTAAAATTAAGAATGGCAAATGGGGAGAGTGCAATGATTAAAGATAAAAAGATCGTGAGCATAAGGATCGGCAAAAATATGTTCCCATACGAAGTTCTGGTCGCAGACATTGTGGGCGAGGTCATTTTGGGAACGGACTTCATGAGGATGAATGGCTTTGTGTTGGATTTTGGACGAGGAATATTGAACAGCGATAACATCGAGCTGAATCCTAAATTTAACGGTATGGATGGCACAGTAAGGCGAGTAACAATCAGCCATTGCTGAAACAATTTTTTTAGGGAAACTAGTGAACACCAGGTTAAGCAGATATTGGATAAGAATGGCCGAGTTGTGCGAAGTGGAGTGCAAGTGTCGGGCGACAGGATGAAAACTCGATATGCCATACGGGGAAATAGCCAAGGATTAGACGAAAGGCAATTGGTGTGGCTTCACAACTCGCTACAAAAGAAGGAGGATTTATCGACGAAACTGCAACCTGTATGGACGGCACCCTACAGGACTAGGGAAGGGCAAATAGGTAAATCGAAGGTGGTGCTTTTAGACAGGTTTAGCCATGTACAGAGGAAGTGATTTGGGTCCTGTTCGGCACGAATAGGCTTAGGTGAGGGGTAGTGTGACGGTGACACCTAGCGAGTGATAGAATAAGTAAAACTAATAGCTCAATGTTAAACTGTACTAAAATGGAATTTTCCATGATAAAAATTGTTACGTAATGTTTCTACGCTATTCTAACTGGAAGAGTCATGAACTTTCTAGAAGTTTGGTTTGTGTACAAACAACAAAACGAACGATAGCAAGGAGAAATTAAAAATGAAATGGCGCAACAAGCAGTGTAGTCTAACCAAAAAATTAAACACGAAATGAAACAACAAATAGAGAAACTTGAACAACCAATCCAGGAAATTGCAGATGGGCAAAAAAGAATTAACGAGAGATTTATCGAGATATCCACTTCGCTACGTGAAAAAGTATAGAAAAATTGCAGAAAGAATTGGAAACTGAAATTCAACACGTTAAAACGGAATTTAAAATGGAGGTTCAACAGGTTGATCAAAAATTACAAGCGGAGGTTCAACGTCTCGGGAAAGAACTAAATTATGTCAAAGCAAGTGGAACAACGACGCAAGTGGTTCAGACCGTCCAATCAATTAAGTTAAAGCCACCAACATTCGACGGAACAACATCTTTCGGCATTTTCAAATTTAAATTTGAAACGGCAGCCAATCAAAACCGTTTGACGGAAGCGGCAAAATCAAATGTTGGGCATGTGATAAAATCGATCACATCTCTCGGGACTGCTGAGAATTAAGAAGAAAAGGGGAAGATCACCATCTAATATGCAGCGGCGACCAAGCGGGGAGCAGGCAGTGGCCAGGCAGGAAGGCCAAACGACGGCGGAGCAGTTAAACTACAAAGAGTCTGCTTAAAGGGGCAAAAGCTGACTCCCAAAACTGATTGCCCCATAACATCCATCCGCGTTTCGAAAGTAGCAAGAGGCGGTGACAGCTTAACAATCAAAGGCGACATTGATGGCACGGACTGCATCATCACCCTAGATACGGGAGCAAATCGCACGATTGTTTGTAAAGATCTGATCGATAGAGGTATACAACCAGCTAATGGATTGAAGTTACAAACATCAACTGGAGGTAGCTCAATAATAAAAGGCAAGAATATTGTGAAAATAAATATCGGGAGAACTCTTTTCTAACACGAAGCGCTGATTGCAGATATTGTGGATGAATTCATTTTGGGGATGGACTTCATGAAAGCAAATAGCTTCGTGGTGGATGTTGGACAAGGAGTTTTAATTTACGATAACATCGAGTGGCCACTTCAATCTAGCAGTGCAGGAGTAACTATCAGGCGAATTATTATTGATCATCGAGAGAAGCTGCCACCGAACTCGGAGACGATCATGTGGGGAAAATTGGAGGGAGGTTCTGGGTTACCCAGGTTGTGGGTTGTGGAAGATAACGAAGAGGAGAATGGAGCCAAGGAAATTATAATCGAAAAAGCCCTAGTTAAACCAGATAACGACTATAGAGTACCAATTAGGACTCCAAATCTGTCGGATAAGACGAAAACCATTAAGAAAGGGACTCAATGCTGTGACAAAATAGACACGCACGTTATCGGGTGCTCGAATATTTTCTACATTAGATCTACAAAGCGGCTATTGGCAGGTGGATCTCCATGAGGAAGATCTCAAGAAAATGGCGTTCAGTGTGGGTAACGGGCATTGGCAATTTAATGTTATGCCGTTCGGATTATGTAATGCCTTAATGTGTTAAGGGGATTACATTGGAAGACGTGCCTAATATATTTGGATTTTGACGAGCATCTAAGGAACTTGGCGGAAGTTTTGGATCGGATACAGGCCGCCGGATTAAAGTTAAGCTTCTGATGATGGCTGAGGTGGTTGAAGCTGTTGAGATAATTGAGATGGCTGAGATAGTTGAGATGTTGGAGATTGTTTAGATGGTTCAGTTGGTTTAGGTGATAGAGATAGTTGAGATGGTCGGGATATTTGAGATGGCTGAGATGGTTGAAATGATCGAGATAGTTCAGACGGTTGAGATAGTTGAGATGGTTTAATTGTTTGAGATGACTGAGATGGTTGAGATGCTTGAGGTTAAGTTGGCCGAGATGGTTGAGATGGTCAAATGGGTTGAGGTAGTTGAAATGGTGAGATGGTTAAAATAGCTGAGATTGTTGAGATGGTTGTAGCGGTTAGGATGGTTGAGATGGCTGAAGAAGTGGTTAAGATAATTGAGATGGTTGAGGTGCTTGGGATGGTAGATTTAGCTGAGATAATTGAGATGATTGAGATGGTTGATATAGTACAGATGGTTTAGATGGCCTAGATGGTTGAAATGGTTGAGACGGCCGAGTTAGTTGAGATGGTTGATAGGGCTGAGATGGTTGAGATTGTTGGGCTGGTTGAGATGGTTTAGATGGTGAGATGATTGGGATGGTTGAGATTTAAAAAAAAAGGGATGGTTGAGATTGTTAAGACGTTTGAGAGGGTTTTGACGGTTAAGAAAGTTAAAACGGTTGGGATGGCTTAAATGGTTGAGAGCGTTAAGATGCTTGAGATGAATTAGATGGTTGAGCTTGTAGAGTTGGTTGAGGTGGTGGAGATAAATAGATGGTTGAAATGAATTATATGGTTGGGATGGTTAAGATAGTTGAGATAGTTTAAATGGTTTAGTTTAGGTGGTTTAGATGGATAAGATGATTGGAACGGTCAAAACTGTTGAAATGGTGAAGAGACTTAAGATGGTTTACATGGTTGAGATGGTTGGGATAGTTGAGGTCGTCCGCTCCGTGCTCCCTGTATTATTGAATTAAAAATTATAGATAATGCAATCACAAGAGTGTTATTTTTATAGAAAGAGTGCTTCGATGTTAAGTGCCAGTAGCTATAGCTGGAAAAAAATTCAGATCAACTTTTGCGGGGAAAACTGGAAAAATAAAATATTTTGAAAATTACTTTAGCAAAATCCCAGCCAATATCTTAGTCAAAAATCCAAAATGTACAATTGTGCTCCAGATTGCAGATCTTGATAGCTCTAAAGATGTGTTTCGGGATCTGTAATTTATGTTCCAACGCGCATTTAGATTGCATGATTATTTCCATACATTTACACAAAATTCAATTTTTTTGAAAATCACCTTACTATATACAAGCAAATCCTGAGCCAAAAATATCCAGAATCTGCAATCATCCTCCAATTGCGATTATTAATAAACCTAAGGACCGGTTACGGGGGCTGCAATTGTTGCGCCAACGCGAATATACATTTACTGCTTATTTCCATACAATATATTAAAAATTGTATTTTTTGAAAATCACCTCAGTTAAATCATGGAGAGGTTTCGGGAGCTGCAATTGTTGTGCCAACATCTCACCTCATTTATTTCCTTACCTTAATTCAATTACGGTTTTTAATACCTCTGAAGATAGGTTTCGGAACCTGTTATTGTTGTTCCAACAGGCATTTAGAATGCGTTAGCGTATTAAGACCGCGAATAAATGCCATGAGGTTTAGCTTAAAATAACTCTGAATAGATAATTAAACAGTACGTGACACCACTAAGAGGTTAAACTCAATGTACCCAATCTTCCATTATCAATCTTTTCTTATACTACATTTTGTAAACGTCTGTTAATGATTTTGTATGCAGCTCTTTCGCGTTCATTTTTGAAAATTTTTTAAGGAACTATAAAAATATCTGCCTGGGGCAGGTCACTGAGTTAAGAAGCATGGTGCACAGTATATGGATTCCAGTTTCTTCCTCCTATTCATCTTCGCAGCTTCTTAAGTAATCATTAGAGGAGACTCCTAGTCTCGGCGCATGCTTACCTGTGAGACAGTGTCCTGTAATAACCCCCATGAATATACTAATAAGGCGACATTGAAGTGTTAAAGCTGTCAAGTTTTTGCTTGATCCAGTCTTAGCCAAATCTGCCTAGTTATTTCACACGATGTACCATTCGACCATTTATAGTTCGCTGCTCCCCTAGCTTGTTCCTGAAGCACTTGGTAAAGTGAGGCAATTTGTACCCTGCCGAGCAAGTTACCTGCCTTTTCGTTCGTCCACCCATGTTAAGTGAATGTTGAACCGATCTATTATCTCGGTAAGTGATGAGGAACAGTCCTGGGCTACCTTCGACGTAAGGGAATAAGCTCGTAGCGCTTTATTGGTAGTCTGACTCTCCGTAAAAATGAGAATATCCCTTACAGAAACTACATTATACCACTCCACGGCCTTAATAGTCTGGGAGACGGAATGGAGGTTCACATTTATTTTCTCACAGAAAACACCACAAACCAACCTTACCATCCATTCTGGAACCACCCGTGAAGAAGTTCAAAACTTCATGGTTCAACATCTCTTCACTCAGCCAGTCCTCTCTGGAGGGAATATCCTGGGTTTACAAGGATCGGGGCAGATACCAGCAAACCTTGTAATTGGATGAAAGCGTCATTAGCTGCGTCGTTCCACTGAAACTTCTTGTTTGCTGATTTCTTTAAAAGGTTGGTGATTGATGCGGTTACTGTTAAAACTCGGGGATAAACCGCCGATACCAGCCAGCCATCCCTATTAATCTTCGAACTTCTTAACCGGTTTGTGTTGTTGGAAAGTTTAGAATCCCGGTAATATTCTCGGGGTCGACTCTTAACCCGTGCTTCGCAGACGTTCGGCCACCTCCATCAATAGTGTCATATGTTCCTCAAACGTCTGCGATATCACGATGATGCACACGGCATAGCTTGTACTGAAAGAGTCCTCTTCCAAGTACAATAAATGCTGTTTTAGGTTGCCTTGTTGCATTTAACTCGATTTACCAAAATGCATCGCTGAGATCGGGACTGGATAATATTTTGTACCACTTAGCTGACCCAAAATCCTGTTAATATATGGCAATGGGTATGTATCCTTCACCGTGGCCTCATTTAGTCTCCGCGCATCCAGACAGAATCGGATTTTCCCCGAGGGTTTCGGAACGCAAACTACAAAATGTGCCCATTCAGTGGGGCCGGCTTCTTCCACAACTTGCCTTTGCATTTCCCGTATCAATATTGTGCTCAATCATTGTTTTATGACCAAGCCGGTCAGGATGAGTTACGAGAACTGAAGTTTTTATTTCTTCTAATGCTCCTTTTTGATTAATATCCATGTTATACTGACTATCTGTATTATTTACTTTTACAATATCGATGCATCCAATATCAAGTTCATCGTTGGCCTTATCAACTGTCGGCTAGATCCCAAAAGCTTTCCAGAAATCAATGAGGCATAACAGATCTTTTGGGATTAATGGGATAAACAACGATTTAACTATTCTGCATTTTCCCTCCACAACGAACGGTATGTTCACCTCATGACTGACCTCTTGAACTGTTCCATCCGCTATTTTGATTTTAGATTTGATCGGCACTAATTCCAGCCCTAACCTCTTCAATAAAGCACAAACATCTGTTCCGCCCCGTATAGTACAGCTTGTTTCTAAATCAAGTAAGCCAGTCACCGCGTAACCTAGCACCTCAGCCTCTATGTGTGGTCTATTATTGCCTACGGCGGGCGTCAATCACGCTTTCGATGATTAGCTTATTATTCCCAACGCCTCCATCTTCAAAAAATCTGTTATCACATGTCTCACTGCTACTGTCACGATCTTGTCTTCGTCGACGTTTTCTATTTATTTGTGCCTTTTAGATTGTATTTGCCTTCCCAAATGATTTGCACTCACTTCTTTTGAGCTATTTGACTTGAAGAAAAAACTTGTTTCGTCGCACGAATCTTCCTCTTCCACACTCCAATGATTCATTAAAAACCGTTCCACTGGTTCATCTGTTTGGATTTCTTTATATTGATAAATCGGGATCTTTATTTTCTCGTTTGGGACAAGGCGACCCTTTACTTGCCCGTCTTCTCGTTTCCTGGAATTGCTGACTCGAAAAGATTTCCGCCTTTATGTCCTCTGGAACACTGGTTTGCTGTCACTCCTTCCATGCCACAACACCAACAATAAATGCGATTGCGCGGCTTCGAACAGTCAAAGTGACGATGACCTGGCTCATGACAGTTCCAGCAAGTGATACTTTTCAACTTCCCGTGGTTGGTAAACCGCCGTATTGATCGATTCAGAAAGATGGCAATAATCTTGTTTGGTTCCTGGATTCCTGCCAAGATTTCTTCGCGCATCATGAAATCGTAATGTTTTGGCTAAAACCGTTTTTTCAAAAATAAATTATGTTATTAAACCAACAAATCTTCACACCTTTTATAAATCAAACACATAATAAATACCTAATCTAAATAATGTATGCTAATTGCAAAAATGAAAAAAAAAAAAAAAAAAAAATGCCGCCTGAAAACCGCGTGATTTTTTTTTGCAGTTGAACTTTTTGCATCAATCTTTTCTGTTGTTTTTTTTTTACCGAACGCAACGACCTACTAATAATGTGATCGTTTTAAGAACAAAAATCTAACGGAACAACTGTTTATTCATTTATGAATATTAAAGAAGTGAAAAAGAACCAAATGTCGAGTAATATATACTTCGCATTTACTTATTTTAAATATTATAAATTTTTTTTTAGCAACCATGTGCATTACAATTATTTACATTTTTATATATTTAAATACAACAATTTTCAACCATATTGTTTCAAGGAGGGACGAGTGAAATAAAAAACAGAAGAAAAACCTAAAACTCTTCTTTTTCCGTACACGCACAACATTTTAAGTTCAATGGTTTAGAATTGTCGCATGTGCAAAACATTATTCTCATATGCGCCTTATGCACATACACATATTCCATTCATATTTTTATTCTGTTACGAATCGAACAACAACTAAAACAAAACAAAAATACCATATATTTGTATCTTATTTCTTGACGCCTAATTTCAATTGCCCCACGTTGGGCGCCACAATGTAACGTGCTGTCTCCAATGGGTTAATCTCACTGTGGGTGATATTGGGCGCTAATCTACCAGCACGATAAGCCGGCTTAGCTCGCTTTCGAGCAATATGACTCAAACAAAAGGAAAATGGTGGACCTTTAAATATGTTGAATGAAGACGGATGGAAAGGTTCAGCCGCGAAGTTTCATGACCCGCATACCATTTAGTTTGTGAAAGAAAACATACAGACGGTGGTTTTTTACAATCACAAACACCTGAACGCTACAACATGCAAATCAATTATCAGAATTGGGTATTGGGGCAAAATACCAATCGAACTATCCAGTAGCTGATTCCATCGGATGTTTCGCTAAGAAGAGCTGGTGCAAATAAGTATTTCGGTAAACAGTCTTATCCGGTAAAGCAATCTATTCTCAAACTTTAAACATGCTAATATTAAGAGAGTATCAATAATTTTCAACAACGAAAAAAAATGATCTTTGTAAGAACCATTTCCTGATGATTTATTATATTTTGCGCAAAACCGGAGGCAGCAACAACAGCAGCAGCACCAACTTATACTTTCTACTGCTTATCTTATATTTGTAATCTGTAAACTACTGTTGTATACATACTTACACTAATAGACCGTTCCAATAAATTTTAAACGTATCAATTACATAAAAAAACAATTTGTTTTCATCAAAAAATACATAAATAAACAAAACAAAAACAAAAATGAAATTTAATTAAAATTAACAACGTAACAAACAAGTTCAATTACTTTCAATTTAATAATAAGTAGATCATGATTAAATTAACTCAATTAACCGAGCAAAAAAAATACATAAACAAATAATGCCAAAAAGAAGACAAATGAACGATTTATTTATTTCTTCATTAAAAATTTTTAAATATCAACATTCAATCTCGAAGAGAATATCATATTTCAAGTTAGTTAAAAATAATCAAAAGCAAAATCCATAAATCATAATTTCAATTACAATCAATCATTTTATGTGTAGAATGTTAATATGTATTAACTGTATTTGCTATGTATGTAATAGCTCTGCGATTCACTGATAATTTACAAAAGCACAAAATAGGAGACTTTGTCAATACATATTTCAGTTAGTACATGGGTTTCTGGGAAAATGAATTGTTGCACAGTAAGTTTTATATGAAGCTCAACGATTTGTTACTATACGTACATTCCATACGTAGATATTTCCAAAATTATTTCTTGAGAAGATACAAATTGTTAACACAGAAAGACATGTGTTTTGTTAGTTTGTTTTTGAGTATTTTATATGTACTTGATTTTGTTATAAGATAACCTAATTATTTGTGCATTTTCTTGTTTTACTTTGAAAAAGTTTAGAGCGAACATCAAGAAAGGTAAATTGTAAATTCATTTAAATTGCGCAGTCGCAGTTTATGAGGTTTCGTTATTTTTAATGATTTTAGGTTAATTAACTATATAAAAAGGGATTGGACGTACACAACCCAAATTTTTGTAAAAGTTGTGTGTGTAATTACCCTTGTGAAACGCATTTAGCATTTTTGTCTCTTGTTACAAGAAACAACACCAATACCAATTATTTGGTTTACATTCTAGTTTTCCAATTTAAAAAATCTTGATATTTTTCGATACAGTAAGGCACAAAAATTAGCGCAAAATATAAAGACCGAGCACAATTTACACTAAGATCAAGAAATAATTAACTGTTTCGTAATTTGCATCAGTTTATTGTAATTATAGTAGCGAAATTATTGTAAACATTTAGGAGCTAAATACATAGTTGTTATTGAAGTTAGCAGAAAGTAAGGTCATAGTCTAAATATAGAAGAAAAGCAAACAACAAGTAATTGTTGTTTTTGCTGTTGTTATATAAAACGTCAGGTCTGGTTGAAGTCCAGTCCACGCCGAAGATGGATGTTCCAGAATTTCTCAAAAAACAGAAATACCGTACCGGATATTGCAGAGTTACACGCGGCTGAATAAAGGTGATTACCTCATACTTTTACTATTTGATAAATTATCTAAATTTTAACGGAAAAATAAATCAAGTGACAATTAATCATTTACATATTTGAAGATCGAGTCGGCAAATAGAGATACTGTGTCGTGATAAAAAGTGAAATCTATTCGAAGAGTTTAAACCGTTAATCCTTAAAATGGACGATATTAATGTGCTGAGACAACTTCGTGAGTTATTGAAGGATATGACTTAACTAGTAAATTATGCAATGATAAGCAGTGAATCGCCATTAGATGAAATAAGGGTACGAGTAAAACATACTCAACAGTTAATAAACTAGTTCCTAACATTTGATAGTACAATATTGCAATAACTCTACTGAAGAATGCCACACGGAATAGCAATCATTTTTTGATTTATTTATTTTCTGTCATCCTCGACAAGGAAAGGATTAAACCCGTTAATTAGGCACTTTAATATAACGGAAGCTAATCACATTGAAGCCACTCAGAAACTGTGCCAGAGGTATAGCAGAAAGAGACACACAGTAAACGCTTTTATTAAGACGTTTATGCAACTGAAGAAGATCCACTTCTAGTACACGTATTAGTCAGTAAACTAGATTGGCCCATTGGCGTTCCATAGTGTCTGGTAAATTGAAGTAAACCACTTTTTTGTAGTGGAATTTAGATCAGCACAATGCTGGTTAAGCTAACAATCAGACCAGCCCAAAAGCTTTGGTTCTTTTAAGTCTGCGTACTAAATTCGTGTTGCTTAGGAGTTGAGTTGCCTCAATTTTTACATGTTGGCGGAGCCGTTCTTCATGTCTCCGTGCTTTTTCCTCGATTTTATTTAAGATCAGGTTCACTTTAAGATCCATATGAAGGTCATTGTTCCTAACATACCAAGGTGCATTAACGATGTCCCTTAATACCATATTCTAAAATCTTAGGATGATATTTACGTTGCTCTGTTTAGTACAGCCGCAAATCTGAATACCATAAGTCTAAATTGGTTTTGATATTTGCTTATAAAGTATACAAGCTTTTTGTTTTTTGATCAGTGTACTTCCCGTCATCCAATCCATATTTCTGTATTTAAATCTTAGTTCTTCACTTTCTTAAGCATCCAGCTAGGGTCAGGCCGATATACTTAGCTGTGTGCGCATGCACTGATTTAAGCTGATTTAGTTTCGTTTAGTTTTATTCTCCATCTTTTTGTCCTCTTCGTTCCTTTTTCCAACAGCTAAGTTCGCTGTGTCGTCTGCAATGGTAGCCACTGTGTTATTTTCTAATGCAGGAAGGTCATAAGTGTACTTAGAAACTTTGCGTTGATTTCTTTGAAAGTAAGATTCCAATATTTTAGCAATTTGCATGCCAAACTATATTAAACGCTTGTGCAACGTCTAGAATTACTGTTGAGCAGACTTTTTTCTCCTCTAGAACTTTCTAAATTGTACTGGTTATTCTGTGTACTTGATCAATTGTTAAGTGTTGGTTACGAATACCGAACTGATGATTTGGGATCAAGTTTTTAAACGTTTCTCAAAGAGTTTGAACATGACTTTGAATATTTCACTGACTGTCCTTCGAGCTGGATGCGCAGTGCTACTAAGAACAGCGAAGAGAAATATACTAATTAGGCGGTATAGACTGTATTGCTGAAGCAATTGCTTTAATGGATTCCAATGCGTCTACTCTTTCCCCCAAGGAATTTAATGAAATTTTCGAATGAGGGTTAACCGGTTCAATGGCTTCATGCGACCTTTGCTCCTTAATTTTAGCTTTGAAAAAAAAAAAAAACGTTTGATGCTAGGAAACATGTAAACTTGAAGAAGGTACCATTGGTAAGGCCTTGAAAAGTCTAACGTGGTTCACCATTACCATTAATATTCATCACGTTGAGATTAACCTTTTATTGTGCAAGTTCCTGCGTAATATGTTTGCAGACCCACATGACTTTTCGCTTAACATCTTTAACATAATAGGTAAACGAAAGTGGCGTAACTAGGTATCCACAGCACCCGCAGCCGCGGGGGCCCCACTCAGATTAAGCTTAAAGTATAAATTTGCAGAACGGTAAATTTCTTGGAAATCTCTAAGAAAAGGCGGTGGTCTAATTATTAGAAAAGGAACCAATCGTTTCTGCTGCTATTAAATATTTTCTTAAAAAAGTTTCAATCATTTCTTCTCGGTACTGACTAGATAGAAATAAAAGTGCCACTAAGTTCTGACCGATATTTAGATTTAGAAGAAAATTAGCTAAACTCGTTTAAAATAAGGGCTTTCGACATCAAACGTATTATACCTTTTCCGTAACTCCCAGTTTATCCCTTTTGCATTTATAAAAATACAACCTTTCACTAATCAAATTGAGCCTTTATCCAAACAACAGATAAAATTTATTTTGCAAAAGGTACAATTTGTTCTTCTGGTGTTAGGTAGAAAGTAGAAGAATCTAGAAAAATGCATAACCGTGACTGAAAGTAAATTCTTGTTTCCCTCACTTGAGCCAAACCAGTTAGTCTAAGTTAGGTTTGGAAATTCTTGCTTCCCAGCTTCATATTCGCTTTTCATGCAGGTTTCATCTTTTGATCACTTTTTAAAATTTCTCGAGATTTTCGAAGTTTATCACCGAAATGAGATGCGCGATGTTTGAAACTTAATTGGTGATTTAGTGTTACGAAACGGTCAGGTTATTCGAAATTATTTGTATGTTTGATTTTGTAGTAATTTGATAGTTCGATGTTATTCAATAATTTTGATGCCTATTCGAAGAATACGATTGTTCGATATTTAAAAAAATAACCGATAAGGTGAGGGTTCTATTCTTATTGCACATCATTTTAATGAGCTTAGCCTTAACTTGCTTGGTAGTAACACTAAGCTACTTGAGGAATTTCGAAATTCTTGATATTTTTTAAATTAAATTCGAAATTTGTGATGCTTTATTTAGAACTCGCCATAGCATAGAGTTGCAATATGTTTCGTTTTATTTGAGGTCATTCAAAAGAATCACGTTCTGTTTCATCTAATGTTTTCATCTTTCAATATAGTATGTCCACAAAATTAAATCCGAGGAAACAAATTGGTGTTCTGACACATGTAAAGCTCGAAAATGGAAACCAATTTTGGATGAAAAATATTTACATTGAGAACAAATATGCTAAATTTTTTCCAAAAAATACCCTTTTTAATATCAGATTACTAAATAAAATTATTTGAGTTGAAAAGCTTCGATACGTGAAAGCTCTTAAAACTAAAAATTCTTGACATTTCTTGCAAATACATGATTTATGCTCAAAAAACATTTTAACGAAAGACAGAATTTTTGGAAAGGCACAAAAATCACCGAAAAATTATAAATAAATTATCAAGCTTACAGCTCATTGAAATCAAATCCATTAAATTAATCCTAAAATACCACCTTACTTTATAAAATCAAACTTGAAAGTCAAATGGTTTAGTTGAGAAAGCTCTCAAAACTAAAAGCTCTGAATATTCTAAATCCTAACCAAAATACCGTCATTCCTTGCAAAATCAAATTTAGAAGTAAAATGGTTTGTTTAAAAATCATCTATAAGTGAAAGCTTTTAAACCTTAAGATGTTTACAATTTTTTTCAAATACATAATTTAAGCTCATCAAATATTTTATTAAAAACCTGAAATTATTAAAAAGCTCACAAATGTTAAGTTCAAAGCCTAAAAGTGTGAATAAATTATCAAGCTTAAAGTTCATTGGAAACAAGTATTCTAAATTTATCCCAAAATTCCGCCGCCGTTTTCAAAACCGAATTTCGGAGTAAAATGATTTGGTTGGACTAAAAGCTCTTGATAATTTGCATTGAAAACAAATATACTCTAAATTCCGTTACCCTTTATAAAATCAAATTTCTGAGTAAAATGGTTTGGTTTAGAAAGCTTTCTTGATTGAAAGCTACTAAAACTGAGAGTTTTTGACATTTTTTGCAAAACATAATTTTTTCTCATAAAACATTTTAACAAAAACCTGAAAATATGAGAAGGATCACAAATGTTAAGTTCACACTCAAAAGGTATAATATATTTATTAAACTGAAAGCTCATTGAACACAAAAATTCTAAATTTATCGTAAAATATCACCTTCCTTTATAATATCAAATTTTAAAATTAAATGGTTTGGTTTGAAAATCTCTGAGATATTTTTTTCGTTGAATTGACATACTCCCACTCGTTGCATTTTGACCGTGTTAACAGTTTTTGGCGAACCACGAATGTTTTAGTTCATAATATTTTTCACTCCGTTTGGGTTTCTTGCTTGATTTAATAATATTTCCTAATTTATCAATTACCGTTGTAATATTTTCGGCAACTGTTTCCAATCGCATTAGACGCAATCTTTTTCTATAAAGAAAAATCTAATTTACATATATCAACATTTTATAAATTTGTAAAATTGGCAAAATTATGCCTAAATTATAACCATTTTAGTAGTTTACACAATTTAACTTTGTAGCTTGTAGGAAAAATCAATTTTCGGCAAAACCAAAATACTATTCCAATTTTTTTTTTTTTTTTTATAGAATGATTTTATTGCAACTGATTTACAATCATCTAGTAATTTATCTTTAATAAATGAATTAAATATTTAGAGGGGTGTAGCCCATTAGGTACTCCCCATATGTTTGAAATTTTATTTAATTTAGCGGTCCCAATTTGAGCTTAAATCGAGAGGCATCGTCCTTCGAAGCCGTCTCACTAAATTGGTGTTTTCCAGCAAACTATGGATTTCGTCATTTTGGTGTTGACTAAGACGCTCGCTTGTCTTTTGATTTCTTCGCTGACGTCTTTAATTCAGAGTATTCTCCTTTATATTTAATCCGGAAGTAACGATAGGTTATGTAAGATTTTATAATCTGATAAAACTTCTTTGGTAAATCTCGATGCAGTTTAAATTTTAGTTTTTGATGCAACACTTTGTCAAAAGCCTGAGCTGCATCCAAGCAGATACTGGAAGATATTTTTTTTTTTTTTTTTCAAGCACATCTTCGTTTGTAATTCTATGCACCTGTTCTACAGTGGAGTGATTTTCTCTAAATCCAAATTGATGTGGAGGAATTAGTCTTCTTTCTTTTATTATTGGTTTTAACCTCTTCAGCAGTAGTCTTTCGAAATTTTTTGAAATCATTGGAAGCAAAGAAATCGGTCTATACAATTTTTTTGTCATTAGCTAGTTTATTTGGTTTTGTGTCATGATAACCTCTGCTACCTTCCATTGGCTTGTGACATATTTCAATCTGTGTTCAGCGACGAAGCCTTAAATAAAAAAAGGAGAAGACACAAAGAATCATTAAAATCAGCAGCAAAACAAATTGCACTTATCTGAACAGCTGATCCACCGAACCACATCAAATCCACAATTGTTAAGTTTCTACCTGAAATATGTTCAAAGTTGTTAAATAAAATAATTACCAATATGTATAAATTTATTATCAATAATAATTCGATTTGTATATTATTACCTTTAAGAGTTTTTCCGATCAAGAAATTGTTTATTTACATACAGTGAAAATTTTTTACAGATCAAAAATAGACACCAACAACAAACAAATGTAGTACTAATATTATGTTTAAAATGTTTACAGCCAGATGTCGCGGTAGTTGAGCAAATTTGTAATTAGAAAAAAGGAAAAACTTTTCTCTTGTGTGAATTGTAGTCAACCTGAAAACATAAAAAGAAAAAGAAAAGCGAATAAAATTTAATATTGAAAGAAACGTGATTTTTACTTACCTGAGCATACCTGGACATCCGCATACCGCCACAAATATTTTTACTAATCACACTATACCTGGACACGATTAAACCAACCACCGAAATTTATTGAAACTTGGAAATTAACACGGACACGAGAACCATTTTGCTACTTATTTGGAATTGAGGTTAACACACCGCGTGTTTTGAGAAGTACAAAATTTACAAACGAGCCAAACATTCATAGTAAATTGTAAGTATATTACCTCAATTGATTAAGTGACGCAATTATTTATGATCCGTAGAGCCGGATCTCAAGCATATTAGGCGAAATTATTCACGGCGAAGATAAAACGCTTTCGTTTCAAATTTTGATCATAATCTCGAGTCATGAGGTTATTCAGTCTAAACATTGCGTTGATTATTTGGAGTAATTTTCTTAGTCATTTGTCAAGTAATGCTTTAACTATGTATTTGGCTTGTAATTAGAACGTATCCAGAAGATTTTCTTGCATTTAAGTTGTTAATTACTTCTCTCAGCTCTTTTAGTGTAACTTTACGTATATAAAGTTCATCCACTTATATTTTCATCTGCTGATTGTCTAGGCAGAGGTTGGAAGGTTTATTCCAGGTATTCGGTAAACAGCATTGCTTTTTGCTTTGCGCTTCTAGCCCAGCTTCCATCGTCACATTTAATTGGTGGCACCTGCATTTTTGGTCTCTTCAGTAATTTTATTGCTTTCTAAAGCAAGTACTCAGCATATTTGTCTCCAGTTAGACTACGTATTTCTTCATTGTGAATTTATTACATAGATAATTGAGTACTTTTTATTTTGCGGTGCACGAGTCCTCTGTCAGGCATTTCGTGCTGTCCTTTTCTCTCAAACCAATTCTCTGACTTTCAGAGGATAGCTTGGAGCCTTATTCATATTCTTGTGGTTAGGAAGAGTACTCTTCCAAGCTGCTTTTTGAATATTATCATTAAATAATTCTAGTTCCTCTTCTATCTGTGTCAGTGTTTTAATTGGCAAATGCAGTTCATATCCCAAATAGTTTTATTGTTTGTTAACCTGGGCGGATAATCTTTATTAACTACAGTTGAGCTGATAGTCATGATAACAGGGGAATGATCAGACGAGAGTTCCTCACTGTTCTCAACACAAATGTAGTTCTAGCATATTCCTTTTGTTATATAAAAGTCTTTGAGGTCAGGTACTTTATTCCTATCCACCGGCCAGTACGTTGGCTTGTTTCCAGAATGAAACTCGTAATTAAGTACTGCTCTTACTTGTCTTCAGTGGTAACAATGTTAACCTCGTGTATTAACATATGAAGTTTTGGTAAAATGGGTCTCGGATACCAGGATAATATCTATTTTTGCTGTGGGTAGGGACATTTTTAATTCTGGAATGTGTTGCATTAGTCCAATTGCATTCCAGATGACTATTCTTAACGTTTTAGTTAGTTTGTTTAATACATCATGGATGAGATTTCATCCATGACTTAGCGGTTATTTAACCGTTTATTTAAGCCTTCTAAGGCTCTTTCTTGTTTTGGTAATCGCTTGTTTAAGGCTTCTAAATTACTTGTTGGTCTCTGTTGCACAATTTGTTTTATAAAGTTTTGGCTACTTCACAACCTCTGTAGTTGGCAGGATGTTGCCCTTTGCAGTTTATGCATTTTGCAAGTACAATTTTACTCTCCATACAGTCGTTTGCATAATTTTTCCCAGCACATCTTACGCACCGTTGCTCTTGCCTGCAGTATTTCTGCGTATGGTGATAACTTTGATATTTCTTCCATTGCGGCATTAATTAAGCCGGTGGTCTTTCTTAGTGATGCAATTTTAACTCTCATGTTAACGATAGCTTTTATATTCAAAATATCTTCAATTTTCTGTTTATTATTAAAGGTGAGCATGAATAATAGAAGTCCCCTTTTGAATTCTTTGCTCCTCTGAGCATTTTCTTTCCGTTCTTTTTTAAGAATATTAACTGCATTTTCTATTAGCAGCCACTATGTCATCAATTGGGCAAGTTGGATCGAGCCCTTACTTGGATTTTGCGGTCATTCTTATTGTCGTATGTACACCATTTGTTTCCTTGATATACTCTTTATCTGTCACCGATTTTAGTACTGATTGCAGCTTACCATAGTCGCTAATGCCGATAATATTGACTGGCGGAGGCGCTTTTTCTTTGGGCAGGAACCGTACAAAGATATGTTGCGGTGTTTTTTTGTTTATTACTAATGTGTCCACTAGTTGATGGTTGCCTGTAATCAACTTCAGGCGAGGATTCGGCTTCCTTTTTATTATTTGATTTTTTGTTAGTTTTTAACGTCCAGGCATATTGTCCGGTTTCTCTTGTTCTTTAGTGTTGTTTATAAAAACCATAGGCTTCTCCGGAACTTTTATTTGAAGAGCCTTTTTCAGCTACTCGTTTTCTATCCTGAGCTTCATAACTTTGCCGCGTAGCTCATCAATTTATTTTTGTTTATCTGCTTGGGAGGAGTAACCAACTATGGGTGGTAGTGAGTTAGCAAGTTTAGGCCTCCTTCAAACACGTTTTCTGGAAGCAATGAGTGACCCACCCCAGAATCCATTGAGCCTACCTCCACAAAGGGTGGATTTACCGAATAATTTAGCGTACCACCTGGGGTAGTAGTCGCATTATTGTTGTGCTGCATTGCTAGTTGCTTGGTCTTGTTACATCTACCACTCCGACTAGAATGAGTTGATAGTGGGTCCTGGATGAGAACATTATTGGCTAGGTTCTCTACCTCGGGTGAGGTAGACATTGACCAATTTTACCCCTTACCCCCTACTACAAATAAAACATTTGTATTATCGACACTTGGTACGCTTGGTACGTTGTATGGAATATTAAGTTACAATCAAGTGTGAATAACAACTATGTAGCTTGATGAGTCTTAATGACCCTACTAAAATCAATCATTCAACAAAACAAAGCAACAGAAAGTTTTACTCAACTCCACAAAGTTTGTTTCGCAATTTAATATTCTTACATTTTGATTATGTTTAACAGCTTGATTTACACTAAAAAAATATTTTTCATAAATATATGTATAAATACAAACCGTAGGTACACATACCGTTTTTATAGTTTTACATTCTAAAATAAAATTAAACAACAATTAGTTAAATTTTTATTATTCTTGTAATTTTACTACAAATTATCGTGTTTTTCATATCAACGATTGTAATCTAACTAGACTTTTACATAAATAAAAAAAAAAAATGAAAAAACACAACATTAATTAATAATTATTGTAATAAATTAACTATTTTACTCATAATAATATATTAGAGTAAATATTTTTTGTTTTATTGTAGTTTTAGTTAGATTGTTGAAAATAAAATAAAAAATCATGTTAGAACAACATTGGAAATTGAAGTAGAACTTAACAAACGAAATACGACTATGGATGCAAACATGACAGTCAAACACACATATAAAATAATTTTACAATATTTACTAAACAACCAAATTTTTGTATCGTAATAAAATATGAATAGTCCTGCAAATACATATCGTGATCCGTATAAAAACCCCAACCAAAACCAACTAAACCATAAACAAACAAACCAACTCGATAACAATCGTGTGCGTTTTAATAATTTAAACTTATGCTGTGTATTATATCCTACACCAATTTACCAAACTCTAAACACACAAGAACCCAATTTATCATAATTCATTTTGTATTTCCTGACAATAAAATTATAAGACATAAACTAAAGCCAAAAATTATACGAAAAAAAAAATAAAAAGATCTCATATTTTGATATTAAGTTAACCCAAAACAACCAACATTTTTTTTTTTTATTTTGTGGTTTTAATTCCAGGATAAAAAAACTAAATTATTAAAAGAAATTTCACTAAATTATCTTATAATTTGATTCAATTAAATGAAATATTTTTTTTTTATAGGTTTGTGTTCATCATCTTATCGTCGAGAGCATAAAATAAAATTCTGTTTTATTTTTTTTTATTTTGGAATAAAATAAATAAATTATTTTTGCGTTATGATTATGTAAAGAAACCAGCTGGTTTGGGTTAATTTAATAATAAAAATAATATTTTATCTTTTTATTATTAATATTATTCCTTCGATCGCAAAATTCAGGTTCACCGTAATTATAGTTATCTATTGATGGAATAAAAGCGCAAAGTGTTACGTTGTCACGCAAAAAAATTTAAATAAGTGTCACAAGGTTAACGCCCCCAGTCTTAGATTACGACACAGAACAAAATTACGACAAATACGATGTAGAGAGTTAAACTTAATGTTTGGTACTAAGATTCATTGTTTATTTACACTGGTTGGTTGTTCTTATTTTCAACATTAACATTCTGACATGAGATATCGTATTTCGACATCGTAATGTCAAATTCGAATATGATTTATCTAATGACTTATTGAACGACCTATCCTGTTATAGAATTCTGTAATAAAAATACAAATATATCGAAAATATATCGAATTTTGCAATCAATAGCACAAAATCTTATGTCACAACGTCATGTATGATTATCGAATTCCGGCATGACATTTCGAATTGCAAATTTAGTAAGAACAATTTATACCAAAGTAAAAGTTATAGTGTGCTTTTGAAACCCCTTAACATATGCGAATTGATTATTTTTATTTGAAAATTCATAGAAATTATTTAAATGATCGTTGCGGGTGAGTTTACGACCATTTTTTTTGCTGAAAAATTTTCAACAGATTAAAAATATTTTATATGGAAAACAAAAGAATTATGTTCGGAAGCGGAAATTTGTTTACGAAATAGGTTACGTCGATTGGTTGACTGTTCAAAAATTTTTCATCAGAAAATGGTCATAAACTCGGCATAATCTCGCACTCAAGGAATAAAATAACTGACAAAAGCTTTAGTTTAGTTAATTTTACTAAACTGCACGGTATTCCTATACAGGTATCGATATGACATATCAGAATTTGAATTTTTGTTGTCAAAATTCGATGTCTATTATAAGAATTACATACTTCATGTTAGAATTAGATAATTGGTGGCTGAATTCAATTTGTAATATCAGAATTTGTATTGTATGTTGTCAGAATTCTATATCTTATGTAAGAATTCTATATATTACGTAAGTAACCATAGTTATAATTTGAATTTGTGATGCTAAAAATCGAATTTGAAATATCATCGTTTAAGATTTCGACAAGTGATGTCAGAATTGGAATTTATGCTGCCGGAATTCGAGATATTCACGTCGATTCAATGGGCATCTTCTATTCTCAATATCTTCTATTCTTCTATACTTTTGTATGAAAATTATTAAAATTATTAAAATAGAAGGATTGCTATTCCACATTTAAAAAAAGCTAATTTTTTGATTTTTTCGCTTAGAAGACTTTTTCTAAAAATGAAAGACATACAAATGCGACTTTTATGGTAAGAAGTAATATTTTTTGTTCGATTTTTATCAAAAGCGAGTTGTGTTGTTATATGATTGTATTTTTATTTCCGTCTTTTCTGATTAAATCAAAAAATTAATTTAAAAAATAGATTTTTATTAATTGTTTACAAAAATTTAATTAAATATATTTTTTTAGACAAAAACTAAAAATGAGACTGAACAACATAAGAATAAACGAGGATCCTTTTGAGCTTCCTGATAGTGTATTTTACAAATATTTGCGTTTGCAAAAGGGAAATGTTGTGACATTGATATCTGAGTTAGCAGCTAAAGCTCGCTTCCACTCAATACCATTTAAATTACAATTTTGTATGAATTATTTTAAAATGCAAATAGAAGGTACATAATTATGTGAGTCTTATTTCTTAGGTGCTAGCTACTTTGCATTTTTATGGGCAAGGGAGCTATCAAGCTTCTATCGGTAGCAACCATGTATTGGGCCTGTCATAACCTAGTGTTTCTAGGTGTATAGAAAATGTAACTTGCATAATAAATAAATATTTGGTGCTAAAGCACATAACATTTCCGACAACTATTTTGGAAAAAACTAGAAACAAAATAAGGTAAGAAAAAAATTTAATCATTTATAAAATTTCATAATGATCTATTAATAAATTTCAGGTTAAATATGGAATGAGGGATATAATCGGTGCTATTGACGGCGTCCAAATATCTATCATCGCCCCACCGGAAAATTCAGTTGAGATACCTGGCAATTTATATGTTTGCAAAAAGGATATCATAGCATAAATTCGCTGGTGGTAAAATATTAGATTTATATTTTTTTGTTTGCAGTATAAAAATAATTTTATTTTTTAGTGTTGTGATGCCAACATGAAAATTGTATATGCTGACTCATTATTTCCAGGATTAGTACATGATTCAGCGATAGGAAAAACGTCACAACTGAGAAATCATTTCTCAAATAGATACTCCTCAATCGACACTCAAACGGAATTTATCATTGGTCAAGAATAAATTAAAAAATATATAGGACTTTGCTAAATTATAGTACATATATTCAATTTCAGGTGATTCTGGATTTCCATTGGAGCCATGGCTTTTCACTCCGTACTCCAATCCATCTAGCGATACTGAAATTCGGTTTAATTCGAAGTTTAATACTGCAAGAAACGGTATCGAGCGCTTCTTTGGGGTATTGAAATGTAGATTTCGATGTTTGTTACGTCATCGGGTTTTGCATTATTCCCCTAAGAAGCCCAAATCATATATGCTCAGCCCAAATCATATATGCTATATTTGCATTACACAACAAATTTTTGAATGATACAGCAATAGATGCTGAATAATTAATTGAATTCGACGGCTTAGAACTTGCAAACGAGGAAAAAATTTTCAAATGAAACATCGGAAATTGACACCTCCATTAATAGAAATCAATGGCGCAATTTAGGGTATCAAATTCGAGACCAATATGCGAGAAATTTATAAAATTTGTAATAAATAATTAAAATTTCATTTAAATAAATATATTCATTTATAAAAATAAAGTATTTCAATTTTATTATTAATAAGGGTAATTTCATTTCGTCACAAATTGTCTCTCTCATCCTTACTAATGCCTATGTTTTTTCGGCAATAGTTGTTAGGTACCCGCAAACTTCTTTTAATGAACTGTAACGCTATGATCTTGTGGTCACGCGTTATCAGACATCCAGCCACGCTAATGAGCTCAACCAACGAGCCCAAGAACTGAAAATATTTCTCCATACAAACAACATTGATATTGCACCTATTTCAGAAACGCACTTCTCCAACAAAAGCTTTTTCAGAATAGAGGGATTTAATTCCTACTGGACAACCCATCCTAGTGAAAGAGCCAGAGGTGATTCAGCTGTACTAATTAAAAATTAATATCAAACATAATCAACAAGAGGATATTCGAGAAAGCTACATCCAAGCAACTGTTATCTCAATCCAATATAATGGCGCAGATCTAAATATTGTGGCAGCATACTGTCCTCCACGGCATACACCAACGAAGTTACAATTTAATAACATCTTTAATAAGCTCGGTCCAAGATTTATTATTGGAGGGGACTATAATATAAAACATACAGCTTGGGGTTCCAGGCTAATTTCTCCTGGGAAAGGAAATGCTTTGTTCAATGCCATTCATGAAAACAAATGTGAATATCTGTCTCCAAGGAGGCCAACGTATTGGCCAACGGATGCAGGAAAAATACCAGATCTGCTTGATTTCTTCATCATAAAAGGTATTTCATCCAGTTACACTAGAGTCGAAGGAATTCATGACTTAACATCTGATAACATTCCTGTACTGTTGTCAGTAAGCGCTATAATCATCAAGAAAAAAAAGAAGCAAAACCTTACTAATAGATTCACGGATTGGGATCTCTTCAGAGAAAAACTATAAGAGCTAGTTGAATTAAAAGTTAGTATTAAAAGTAATGAAGAATTGGAACAACAAACAAACAAACAATTTCATTGAATACACTCGTATGGCCGCCAGTCTAGCTACTCCAGAATTAAAGGACAAAGCGGAGATTGAAGTCAAATACCCTGCTGAAATCAGGGAACAAACCAAGGAAAGAAGAAAGGCAAGGAGAATATGGCATCTCACCAGAAATCCCGCTGACAAAACCACCTTCAATCGAATAAGTAACAAAGTCAATAGGCTAATCAAAAGCTTCAAACAGGATTGCTTCGACAACTACTTAAGCGGGCTAGGTCCAGAAATGGATAAGGACTACTCGTTATGGAAAGCAACCAGAAAATTTAAACGACCTGTAGTTCGAGTACCACCTATAAGAAATGCTCAAGGCAATTGGTTTCGACATGACAAAGAAAAAGCGGAACTCTTTGCTCAACACCTAGCAACAGTGTTTAAACCCCATGTCATTCAATCCAATATTGACGTAACACCTGTCTATCAACCAAATCAGGATTTGAAAAGGGTCACGCCAATGGAAATTGCTGAAGAAATCGACAAAAGTCTTAGTCAAAAAAAGGCACCAGGAATTGATGATATATCACCGGGTCTATTCAAGGAACTTCCACGCAAAGCAATCATCATGATCACATACTTATTTAATGCCTGTATGAGATTGAAGTATGTACCCAAATGCTTCAAAACGGCCCAAATAATTATGTTGAAGAAACCAGGAAAAACCAGACGAAGAAGTAACATCATACAGACCAATTTCACTGCTTCCGACCTTATCAAAGCTGTTTGAAAAACTACTACATAAACGTCTAAAGCCAATGGTAAACGTTCCTGATTTTCAATTTAGATTTAGGAATAACCACTCCACAATAGATCAAGTCCATCGAATAACTACGGTAATAGAGCAAGCGTTAGAAGAAAAGAAATATTGCCCCGCCGTATTTCTGGATGTATCTCAGGCCTTTGATAGGGTTTGGCACGAGGAATTGACATTCGAGATGAGCAAAATGCTACCACAAAACTATTGCCAGCTGCTTGAATCATACCTCTCTGATCGGCAATTCAGAGTCATCCATGAAGAAACATGTTCTGACTTTTATCCAACGCTAGCGGGAGTTCCGCAGGGAAGCGTATTGGGACCCCTCCTCTACCTTATCTACACTGCGGACATACCTACAACGAATAAAACCTTCATCGGTACGTTCGCTGACGATACTGTAATTATGTCAGTATACGAATCACAACCAAGGGCAGTGGAAAATCTTCAACGAGCAATGAACAACGTTATTAAATGGACAATTGACTGGAAAATATTGCTTAATGAGCTCAAATCAACCCATGTGACATTTACGCTCCGACACAAAAATAACAGTCTACACATATACCTCAATGGGGTGCAAGTGCCGCAGGCTGAATCGGCTAAATACCTTGGTCTGCATTTAGATTCAAGGCTCAACTGGAAACATAACGTGAGACAAAAAGCTGAACAGATACGATTAAAACAACGTCAAATGTACTGGTTAATTGGGCATCATTCCAAAATAAACCTGTATTGCAAAAGACTAGTCTACCAGACTATCTTCAAACAAATATGGATGTATGGTGCGCAGCTATGGGGTTGTACTCATAAATCCAATAGAGACATTATACAATGTAGCCAAAATAAATTTCTTCGAATGGTCACCAACGCTTACCGATTTGTGACTAACAGGGAAATACACAATGATCTAAAAATACATTTGATAGACGACGTCATCCGCGAATGTGCCATTAAACATGAGAAGAGGCTTCTTAACCACACCAACGTCGAGGCCGTACAACTACTGGACAGTACAAACGAAGTAAGGCGGCTCAAACGAATCAAACCACATGAGCTAACCGTATGAATATTATATATTAAGGGAACTGGATACTGGTCCAGCAGGCCCACACAAGTTTATGCTTATCTCATAAGTACTAATGTCAACCTTACTAATGAATTAATAATGTTTAAGATTGTAGTAGCCATATCAATAAAGATGTTTTAAAAAAAAAAAAAATATATAAGTATAAAAAATTTACAAATAAATTTACCTCTTGCGGTAAGTCTCCCAATTCGAGCTCTCGCTACTTTCAGGTAACGGAATAGCATCATTCTCCGAATGTTGCACCTGAATTTCTTCTATTTCGAAGTATTCTAATTCGATTTGTTGGTGTTGAAAGCCCACCGATGACACCTCTAGATACCCCTCGACAACAATTTTCCCCCAGCAAACAAGAGCCCTATTTTCTAAATCGGAGAGCGGCTTACATTTGTTTATGTCATCACCAGTTTTATTAAACGCCGCATTAAACGCGCGTGCCTTAAAATTGGTAACATACCTCCAAATACCTAAAACAAGGAATACATAATTATTAAATTTTGGGCATTTATTTTTATTACAAAACCTTCCAATCGGCCTTTATTTTATTGGGATCCTTTGCTGCATTTAGTAACATAGTGATTTCCTCCCATAAATAAACAACTGATTTGTCGCTTGGTATTTTAGTGCGGAACGCCTCGTTCGTCTCCGTAAACGCGACGTAAATTTCTTTTTGTTCTAATGTGGTTTTTGCCTCCCGGATAGTGTCCTTTTCTGGCAATATTTTTGTAAACATAGGAAAAATTTATGATTTAAATTTTTTTTATCAGTATAATTCTGTACTTAAAAGAGCAAAAGTCGCTTAAGTGACTTTAAGCGGTTTTTATGAATTTCGCATAAATAATTAAATTCGTCCACTATTTAGATTGTATCAAACTTTGGTGAAAATCGCTTAAAAAATAAAAAAGTTATGAGTTATAATACTCTCAATGTATTTCTATTTGATTTTAAAATTGTAACCTTTGTTTTCTCAAAACTACTAAAATGCAGATAAGTGACTTTTGCTTTTCAGTACATACATATATATTTACTTACTTCTGTTTTGATTATCAATTAAAAGAATAATTAAGATCCTTTTGAAACCTTTTGTTCACAGCTGTTGCTATTTGGTACTAAATTTTTTTTACGTTTACATCAAATAGAAGAAAAAAATTCGATTTCGAACTTTTGTTTATAAAAATAGAAGGTTTTGAATCCCACTGCTACACTGGATAGCAAAATAAAAGAATCTTCTATTTTTGATTTCTTCTATTTGATTGAAGCAGATTTTTCAAAAGAATAGAAGATTTCATTGAATCGACATGATTATGTGTGAATTTAATGTGTTGTGCCCGAATTTGAGAATTTGGTGTTAAAAATTGGTACATCATGTCAAAATTCGATAAATCGTTCCAGAATTCGATGTGAAATATCAGAGTTGGAAATTTTAAGATCAGAATTTGATATATCATGTATGAATTTGAATTTCAGATGTCAACATATCATGCCGGCAATCGATACTTCATATCAAAATTTGACACATTGTCAGAATTCAATACATCATGTAAATATACCATACAAGAATAAAATAAATTATGTTAGAAATCAACATATCATATCAGATCATATCATTCGATGGGTTATGTCAAAATTCGCTATGTCATGTTAGAATTTGAATTTTTGATACAACAAATAGATACTTCTTATCAGGATTCGATAAATCATAACAGAATTCGATATGTCTTATCAGAATTTAAATCTTTTATGTCAAAATTTCATATCTTGAGATAATTCGAGACTATTCGAGAATTTTAGAATTAGAATTTAAGATGTCAGAATTGATACATCACGTTAGAATGCGATACGTCGTGTCAGAATTTTAATATCAGATGTCAAAATTCGATATATTATGATATCAAGCTAGAATTCGATATGTCGTGTAAGAATTTATATATCACGTCTGATTATGATACGTCATGTCAGAATTTAAATTTTTGTCGTTGGAATATATTATTTAAGTTAACGGAGTTGTTTCGTAGAGATATAAAAAAAATGATTTATTTTTAATGTTCTTTCTTCTATAAAACTTTTACAACTAACCATACAATATTTTTTATTTAAAAACTAGAATAGAAAAATCGGCACACGGCCTGGCGGGTGTCGAGTTCAAATATTTTCACATGAAAATTCCTAACCTGATTTTACAAGTTAAAACATAATTTAAAAGGTGTCTAATTATATGTTACAACATTTGTTAATTTAGCATTTATCTAAAAAAGTTTTCAATTACAATTATTTTCTCATGATATTTTTATACTATCAGGAATTTACAAGTTGCTTACGCGTGATATTTATGTAAGCGTTGATATTGTTGTTCGTTGCTAACTTGTATGTATCATAAGTGTCCAATCATGGCATAATTCAATATATCAAGTCAGAATTTGATTTTATGACATCAGAGTTCGATATATCGTGTCAGAATTCGAAATATAATGCCAAAACTTGATATGTCATGTCAGAATGTGAATTTATGATATAGTATCTAATTTGGTATACGCCAAAACTCGAAAAATAATTTTAGAATTCGATATGTCAGGCTAGAATTCGAATTGTCCTGTCAAAATTAGAGTTAACGTTGTCTAAATTTGATATTTTGGTGTCAGAATTCAATGTAACAGAATTCTACATAATATGTTAAAATTCGTCAGAATATGAATTAGTAATGTCAAAATTGTATATCTTATGCGAAAATTAGGTAAATGATGACAGAATTCGATATATAGAGCCAGAATTTGGGTTATTTATGTTTGAATTCAATGTCATTCCAGAATTCGAAAGGTCTTGTGACAATTTGAGAAATCTCTCAATATTCGATATGTTATCTGAGAATTCGAGATGTTATATCAGAATTTCAATTTTTAGTCAAGTTTTGTAAATCACATCGTTATTTTAACTTTTTCCGTATTCGACATATTCGGTCAAAATTCGACTTGTCTTGTCAGAACTCAAAAGATCTTATTAGAATTTGATATATCATTACATAACTTCAGAATTCGATATTCTTCATCTCAAAATTCGAGATCTCATCAGAATTGGATATATCATCCCAGAATTCAACACAATTTATTGAATTTTGATACAGTACATCGAATTTTGACATAACATCTTGAATGTTGGGATGATATATCAAATTCTGAAGTCTTGAGAAGATATATCAAAGAATTTAATATCTTTTGTCAAAATTCGATAAATCTCTTCAGCGTTTAACTTTATGATGTCAGAGTATTGATGTCAGAGTTTGAGTTTTGGATCTTACAATTGTCCTCGAGCTTTTGTCAGTTATTTTATTCCTTGAGTGCGAGTTTATGCCGAGTTTACGACCATTTTCTGATGAACAAATTTTCAACAGGCAACCAATCGACGTAGTCTATTTCGTAAACAAATTTCCCCTTTCGAACATAAGTCTTTTGTTTTCCATATAAAATATTTTTAATCTGTTGAAAATTGTTCATCAGAAAATGGTCTTAAACTCACACTCAACGATTGTTTAAATAATTTCTATGAATTTTCAAATAAAAATAATCAATTAGTTCAATCAGTTCTTACTAAATTTGCACGGAATCCCTGAACTGATATGATTTATCAAATCCTGATATGAAATAAATCTTTCTGGAATAAAAATTCAAATTCTGACGAAACATATCGAATTTTGACATATTACCTCCAATTCTTATATGATATGTCGATTTCTGGCATAATGTATTGAATGGTGATAGCTTGAAAATTAAATGTAGTTTGCCAATTACGTTGGAACTTGTATAATTCCTAACTGGTTTTGATGAATTTCGACGTGTGCGATAAAATGTGATTCTCATATGAATTTAGATGAAGTTCTGGAATATGGCCAATTAGGATCAAACTTGAATATTTTTTAAGTGACTGTGATAAACTTTGAACGATAATTATAAGAAGTTATGAAGTATTGAAGTTCTGATCATTTAGTTTGAAATTGGGCTATTTCCTTACCGATTTTTATGAAAAATAACGCGTTTACAATCGGAAATCTTTTCTATTTGAAAACAGTTAGCACTACTGTCGGAAATAGAGCAGCTCAAGGTATAGATGTTCAAATTATGTATTTAGAAAAACATCCATATTTTTGTTGTGATAATGATTATTCGATCAGTGAAGAGCGAATAATAAATTTTAAAGAGCGAGTTTTAGAATGCTACATTTTTCACATTTAAATTTGATCTAAAATTCGAGAACTTTTAAAAAATTGATTTGTTATCAATAATTAAAAAGGAAATTAGTTTGGTTATCTTAGGTTTATCATATTCTATTTTGATGTAGTAAAATGTCTTCACTTTTGAATTGTTTGAAGATTTGTCGAAAAGGTCGCTAGACGATGTTGGTTAGTTTTAGAGAATAGTAAATTTTTTTTATATTATCAAACAGATGGTGTTGCATTATGATATTATGTAAAAAAAAAAAAAATTGCACATGTTTAGTTTTTTTAGTAAATCTACACTTTTCCGAGTTTATTGAAAAATTGAGATCGTTCTTGAACAATTGAGCATTAATAATTGTGTTGATATAATTGATATTTTACGATCAAATGATGAGGATGTTACAAAAATTGTCACTGATTTATTTAATAAATGTCTGAATATCAGTCTTTCAGCTAATGATATGGAGAACATTTATAGGAAGAAATCTTCGATTAACAATGGTCCAATTCATGTTAAACTAACTTCGGCTGTAACTAAAAATGTGGCCTTATCTGTATTGGATAAAAAGAAAGTGATACGTTGTAATGATTTGTGTTTCAATGGAAATAATACGATTTTCATCAACCAATGCCTTATTACAGACTATCGGTTACTATACAATGCGGCTAGGAAAAATATGAAGGATGGAAGGTGTAAATTTGTTTGGCTTAGGAATGGATACATTTTGGTAAGAAAGGATATCGGTGGTAAAGTCACCAGTCAGGTAGGTGTTTTTTAAATCTTTTTATCATTAGATATTTTATTTAATGACTTTTTATAATTTTAGTTCACAAGATCGTAGTTTCGTTGACTTTCCTTGTGGTTCTTTCTATATTTATTTACCATGTAATGTTCAAATCTTCCATCAAAATATTCGGAGCCTATAGAAAAAATTTCAATAATTTGTCAGCTCTAAGTGCTTTTCATGTAATGGCAGATTTTTTGAGTGAAATTTGGATTAATAACGATTTGACGAAATTGTTCCGGTTAAACGATTTTCAATTAATTTGTTACTGTAGTAATTGTTACCTTTCTGGAGGAGTTTTACTGTTCTATAAAAATGATTTGAATTGTTTAGTTGAGACTACCTTGGCAAGGTTAAACTGTCGATAAGTAATGAAACGTATATTTTTGTTTGTGTATATCGTTTGCATTCGGCTTCTCTGAATGATTTTATTGATGAATTTTCTATTTATGTAGGGCAAATTCGTAACAAAAATCTTATCGTTTTGGGTGACTTCAATGTTGACATTTTTAGCGACTCTACTAATTGTAATAATTACATTTGTATGATGTCATCTGAGGGTCTATATTCTTGTATTAATGAACTGACCAGAGTTATATCTAGTTCGTCCTCTTGTTTAGCTAATTTCTTCTGTTGATTATATGACAATGACTTCTCTCGAATTAATGTTTCGCTATTGAACTATATGATTAGTGACCATCATCTTATACATATTAAGCTTAATATCATCAAGTTTAAGAGCTATAGCTGCAAAACTGATAAGCCTAAAATTAATCATTGTAAATTTGTTGAAAAGTTTAGTGCAGCCGATTTATCATCTATTTTCACTATCAAAGATCCAGCTGATACAACTAATAAACTTTAAGAACTATGAAATCTATTTTAGTTAGATAGTTGTTAAAAAGAAGCCACGTAAAAAGTTTCCCGGTAGGGCATAGATAACTGAAGCCTTATTGAATATGATTGAACGTAAGAAATGGTTGCTAAAGAAGGCCAATTTTTAAAGATAATGATCACTTCCAACAGTATGTTTTTGGCTATATTAATAAAGTAAAAAAAGCAAATTGAAATTGCGCGGGAAGCTTATTATGTAAAGAAATTTGAAAATTGTTAAAGTAAATCTTATTAGTTCAATTGAAACATCTTTTAATGAGAATTTAACTACTGCTTCTGATATTGCTGATGAATTTGGTTATTATTTTGGTAATGTTGCCACGAAAGTTAAATCTGATATGTTAAACAAGTTGTAGGTGTTATAAAAAAAGATTTAGGAGAACTACTGCGGAATGTCAAAGCGCCGCAATTTATTATCAGATTCACGTACGTGAAGGACTAGTTCACTGGCCATGTTAGGGCGTTTCCTTAACCTAAACAATGTGTAATGATAACTCTAATTAACTTCAATTCGGAAGTTCCTTTTTATGAATGTGATTTTCAATTACTTACCACAACGATTATGACATTACAGTTAATTCTATTTTATTGTATGCCTAACTCCTTCAGAGTACATAGCAAAGCTTCATTTACATTTTGTCTCACAATAATCAAAGTATCGTAAAAAATTACGATTAATTATTAAAAACAAAATTGTTGGAAAAGGAAAAAAACGGAAAATCTTACAAACCTTGTTTTACAATAATCGTGTAACTGTGTTAATTAAGAAGTCAAATATTTATTAATTACATTTCGCAGCACAACAGCAACAGATTTAAAAATTGTAATAATAAAAGATGTTTTTGAATAATTTGGTAACTTCACCCCTGTTTAAAGATTTGTTAAAATTAATTGATAAGGGCTTAACTAAACTCGTACCTACATCAATTATAAATTTGTTAGCGTCAACCCCACTAATAAGTGAACATCTTTTTCAGAAATACGGTCATATCGACGCAGAAAGTTTGAATTATTATAAGAATAAATTAACTTATTCGATAATTTAGTAGGTCGATTAAAAACTCTATTGATATAATCAGAAAACCAATCACAATTAGTCACAACATCGCCGAAATTATTATTTAAACAGTTCATTCCAAGAGAGTGAAAGAGTGGCCATTCTGGAAAGTCAGCAAATTTATTTTATTCACATTTTAGAGTTTATTTCCAGGGACTTGGTGACAGTGATAGTGGAGGTTCTGGTGGAAAAGGTCTTTGCTGGAGACCCAGAAATGCAGATGCAAACGCACATACCACACGGTGTAGGGCAGCATTGACACCAATAATAGCGGTGAGTACCTTTTTGAATTTTTGATTGCAAATAATGTAGGGAAAGAAACCCACTTTCATAAACGCAAATAACTGCCCTGCGCCTGAAGTGGCCTCTCCACATTGGATTCGATTTGGCGGCCATAATTCCAAAACTGACCGACTGGCACTCATATAGAGTATTACTTGGATCAGAAACACCTTGGATTTTGGAGAACATAGGGTCTTCAGAGGTATTGGAGTTATGTTCAAATCACCTGCACAACTCTATAGACTTTTCGTTCGAGAACAGCTGCATAGTTAAGCGAAGAAACTCCTCTAAGATGGTCCCTGAGTCAAACGTGCTGCTGAAAAATTGAGTAAACAATTGAGAAGGTTATTTAGCAAGGCTAAACGCAACGGTGAATGGGGCGAACATAAGGTGGCCTTTTAAAGCAAACTTTAGAGGTAGTACTAGATATCTACTTTCCGAGCTCAATAATGGAAGAAGCTCTAGATGACTCTTGTAACTATCCTGCCGATGTTATTGGCCCTTTCAAAACTTATTATTCCGCTGGAGGAGGTGGCTTCTTCCCTGTATTACTTCAAAAAGGTATTGAGGAAATTCCCCCTGGCGTGATCCAAATATTTCGGGCAAGGTATGATTTTAACTATATTCCGAAACTCTAGAGGAGAATAAATGTTGGGTTTATACCAGAGGAAAGGGGTCGTCCGGACATCCAGCGAAAGGCACATCGGCCAATCAGCCTTACATCGCTTCTATTAAAAACGATTGAGAAATCTTGGATTATCAAATAAGAAGTGAGATTCTCATTGAAATCCACTGCATCCGGACCAATTTGCTTGTCAAACTGGAACATCTGCTGTGACGGACCTTATCGGTCTAGTCACGAAGATTGAAAGAGCTGTGGCAAACAAGAAAATTCCCCTTGGCGCCTTTGTGGACATTGAGGGACCGTTTGATAATACCTCTAATAAATCGATAGAGTTAGGTGGATCAATTAGATGGATCCGCTCTATGCCGAAATATCGCAAGGTTAGCCAAATTAGGAAGTGACTCATTAAGATTAGGAAAAAGCTTGCGCTTGTATGGTACATAACCTAGCAATCTTATTCCTAACAATCATTAGGCCTATGGTCACGTACGTATAGGTAGTATGGTAGCATAATATTGTGCAGAAAGTGGCGCAAACTTTATTGAGTACTGTTCAGAGTATAGCCTGAACCGGTATCACCGGCTCAATTAGTACATGTCCAACTGCTGCGATAGAGGCACTTGTAGGATTAACTCCGTTGCACCTGCATGTTAAAAAGGATGCTGCAATTACGGCTCTGAAGATGCAGGCAAAATACTTTCACAAACCATTCTGTGTTATTTTACCAGACCGGGACATGTTGAGTACTGGTAAGGCATCCTTTGAGCGAGGGTCAACAGATGGATCATAAATGGAAGACGGGCAGCGGTAGGACTATTCGGAAGTGGAACTGCCCCATCGTG
The DNA here is from genome assembly GCA_958295665.1 of Tipula vernalis. Classification (NCBI taxonomy): domain Eukaryota; kingdom Metazoa; phylum Arthropoda; class Insecta; order Diptera; family Tipulidae; genus Tipula; species Tipula vernalis. The sequence continues at coordinate 191,234,165 of OY282560.1, read as the reverse complement.
GTTCTTGGGTACAAATGCTACCGTCTTTCAAGCAAAAATACATCTTATAGTACTTTGCTAGGGGAGGCATAGCAAATAGCCTAAGCGATCCAAAGATATATATTGTACCACACAGCCATTCGACCTTAAATCTTTTTGGTCTTGTACCGTTAGGTCAAGGCTGGTATGGGACTGCCTAACGGTAATTAATAATCTGGAGAGCTCAAATAAGGTAACACTTATGTGCGTGCCGGACATACTGAAATCGAGGGACATGAGGCTGCTGATTGCCTTCCCCGTGTTCTGCTACTTTATTGATTGGACCAGAGCCCATCTGCGGCGTCACATTAGGGCAGTGGTAAAACGCTAGGAGGACGCGCAAAAGCCCCCTATTGGCACAAACATTCAGATCTACTACAGGTGAATAGATTTATATTACCTTTAACAGTCAGGATAAAGGAGTGTCTTGAACTTAGGAAACCTGAGCTGAGACTAATAACCGGTTTTCTCACAGGTCACTTCCCCTTCAGAAATCACCTTAAGGAAATTGACCTGATAGATGAATGCCGCTTCTACGGCATCGAAGTGGAATCGACGAAACATGTTCTGTCCCATTGCCCAGAGGGGAGAAAAATGAGCCTAGATAGTATGTTTCACGTACCGACCAGTAGAATTTTTAGGTTAGGTCGCAGTTCAAGGTAGTTTGAACTCACACGTGGTCCAACGGTAATAATAATAAATTCCGTGAATAGCACTGGCAAAACATCGTTATATTACGCTTTCTCGTGGAAAATTAACAAAAACAATAAAAGCTGGAGTTAGATTATATTGATATGAGTGGTCAATAACCGTAACCAGTCAAAAATTATTAAAAAATTGATATAATATCAGCCTCTAGAGTATATGGAGAGAGAGGCTGATTTTATACAACGTTTCTAATGATATTTGGAAAATCGTGTTTTCGAGGCTTCTCACGGAAAACTTAGACTAAGGTTTTTTGTTGCTTTAGCTTTTTAAAAGTTAAGCCAATGCAATCCATCTCGAGATAAAGCATTTCTAGAGGCTGTTTTTATACCAATTTTCTAATAACTTTTGGAAAATCGAATTTTTCTAGAATGCACACGTGCAACTTCCAGCGATAGCCACAACAATGCAATCCCTCTCTAAACTTAACACTCTAGATGCTCATTTTATTCCAATTTCAAATATTTTTTGTTTTGTTCTGATTTTCCGATATTTTTAGCGAATTGGTGGAACAAAGTTTTTCGCATTAGACTATTGACAAAAGTTTACCACGACTTTGAAAGGTTTTAAAATCGTCTCATGTTTCCTGTTGAAGATAATAGGCTGCATTAAATTATTATTCATTATTCATGAGTTATGATGATTGTTACGATATAACTGATTTATAATTTCGAAAGCATTAAAAACAGTCAAAAGCACACATCTTCGAATGAATGCAAGTAAGAAAATGTTAAAAAAAAAAAATCAAGATTTTAATGAAAATTCAATTCCCTTAAGGGGCTTTACTTAAGTTTTTATATTTTTATATTTGTGAGATTTGCAATTTTTTTATTTGTTTTATTTTAAATTAAGATTTTAATTTCCTGGCATTCAATATAATCCGGATTTGGCAGCTAACTAATAACTGACTGAATATAATAACAAAAAAAAACTGGTCTAGCTATATTTGTACATAAGGAGGAAGGCAACGAATAAACCAACATAAAAATAAAATTAAAAAAATTATGATTCATAAAATTAAATTTAGCTATTCAATATAAAATTTTATTTATTTCCGTGATTTCTGATTTTGCGATTTTATTACTGGTTTGTAACATTTCATAATTTTTCTTTTGTTATTATCTTGAGGATGATATACCTACACTTGTCATATAATAATGAAATCTGCGTCGAAACATGACAAAACTATAAAATAGCCTGGAATATGCAGCTGAAAATTAAAATGAATATACAATTAATTTGGTTAAACATCGTAAAATTGATTGAATTAGAATATGTCGTAAGCTCTGGTGTTTGTATAATAAAAAAAGTAAAAGCAAAATCTTTATGTAAAACTCTTCATTGTCATTTTCGCGAACAATATTATTCGCCGTCTTGTACAATTATTTCGTTTTGTTATTACTTACGATGCAATAAGTATTACATACAGCAGAAAAGTGAATGTTAAATTAAATTATAATAATCAGTCTAATCATCATTAAACTACAGATTTTTTTTTTACAATTTAGATCAACTATTTTATAAATTATTTTAATTTAGATAGCCAAGAATTGCAATGAAACCAAGAAGACAACAAAAAATAAATAAAAAAATGCATTCATGCAATATCAACAAAAATTATCATCAAAATACAATTAATCAAAAAAGGTTGTCAGTTGACATATAACATTCAAGTTTCCTTTAATTAATGTGGTTGTTGAATTTTTGCTCGATGCAATGTAAAATTAAATGAAAAGAGACAAACAATTTTAATTTATTTAGCACATTTAAGAAAGAGATTTTTGTAAATGATACTTAAACAACAATGTTGCACAATTACATATATGTATACACAATTTAATAAGTAACATGTGATGTTGTTTTTTGATTAATATGTTTCCAGTTGCCGGTTTGAAAAAATTTTACAACATTATAAGAGCGCAGTTGAAATGTAATTTTAAAACATTGTACTAATTATTTATTTGAAGTTCACTTAACCGAGTTTAATTGTTTATTCAAATTGACTTCAATGTTTCTGGAACTAAATCGTGACTACAAATTGACCAAGATTTGACTAGCACTCATCAACCGATTTATTTTCATTCAAGTGATAGAAAAGTTAATATTATTTTAAATTTACAAATAAAGGACAGCAATATTAAAAAGTTTCATTTTACAGATAATTAATCATAATAATTAAAAATTTCTACAATTTCATTCATAATTAAACGTTTAGATCCTTTATATCTCAAAATGCAAAATGGCTATGATCATTGTCACAATATGAGAATATTGTGTAAATGTTTTTGCCGTATGAAATGGCTCCCCTTTCTATCGATGTGGCGGACTTTTGGCTGATAAATTAAGTCGGATATTTAACCCAAAGAGAAGACGTCTACACAGCTTGATGGTTGATATCAAAGAGAGTTATTTATTGGAATTTGACATTTAACAATAATTTTTTACCATAATAATAAATTGAGTAAAATTCGAGGTAGATTGCTACATTATTCTATAAATAAAATCTACATTAAACAAAGTATTAAACGAACTCTCGCATATGGTCTAAATTTAGATTTAACATTTGTATGGTTTTTTAGCCCATTAACATTTGTACGGTTGATCAGCTGTCATAACATTAAACAAAAACAAACTGATCAGGTAAGAAATTTTACAATTAAATTATATAAATAAATAATTAAGATAATAAACTTTAAATATTTCAGGGTAGAATTACTTGGAACGAATCAATGGACTAAAGTCTTATAGGATGTAGATAAGTATAACACAAAAATATTTTAAATTCTTAATTTCTGTACAAGTTTTTTTTTCTATTCTAGGTTATGTTTTGGTTGCTGCAATATTCATACATACAGCCCCAGTTGAATCATCATCAGATTCAAGGACTGGAAGACGGCATAATTTTTGAATTGGGCGCTTGAATATACCTTTTTTGGTTTTAACATCAGCTACGCGTACCTTACCGTCATTGCCTGGATATAATAAAGTAACTCGTCCTAATAGCCATTGAGCGGGAGGTAGATTATTATCATGAATAATAACAATATCATTCAGCTGTAAATTTTTGTTTCGTGTTTGCCATTTCGATCGCTGCTGTAGCGTTGTCAGGTACTCCAACTGCCAGCGTTTTCAAAATTGTACGTATATCTGCTTTACAATATCCCATCTTGCATGTGGAGATAACTTATGATCAGGCATGTGATCGGGTAATTGATGAATGGGTCGTCCGATAAAAAATGGGCAGGCGTGAGAAAATCTGGCTCATCATTATTGCTGGAACATATCGGCCTCGAGTTTAGAATGCCCTCAACTTGAACCACAAGAGTTGAAAACTCTTCTAATGTAAGTATTGCGGCGCCAATGGTCCTAGTGATCTGCGTTTTTGTGGATTTCACTGCGCTTTCCCATAATCCACCTTGATGGGGACTTCCTGGAGGAATAAATCGCCATTCTACATCATCCTTCAAAAGATTAGAAGAAATATTATCAGACTGCAATTTTAAGAATTCATACACTTCTTTAAGATGATTTCTCGCGCCAATGAAGTTGGTCGCGTTATCGCAATAGATGGTATGACACAATCCTCGTCTACCGAAAAATCTTCGCAGTGCACCTAAAAATTATTCAGTGCTTAAGTTCATGCAGATTTCGATATGAATGGCGTGTGTGCTAAAGCATACAAAGATGCAAAGATAAGCTTTTATTGGAATTGAGCCTCTGCGTCGCACTGGATGGATTCGAAAAGGTCCACAAAAGTCAACTCCAACTTTTCCAAATGTCACTGTGTGCTTTACTCGGTCTTCAGGCAACTCTCCCATTAATTGGCTCATCATTCGCGGATTTTGTTTTAGACACCTCACACATCTACGAAATATTTTCTTGGCCACATCCTTGCCCCTTACGATCCAATATTTCTGACGAACTAAGCTGGTTAATAGGTTTATGCCGGGATGCTGATTTTTTACGTACACATCATAAGTGATGGTGGTGGCAATTGCTGATTTATGGGATAAAATTATAGGATGTTTAGCATTATAAGGTAGCGCTGACTTCTGAATTCGACCACCAACACGCATCACTCCATAATTATCGACAAATGGATCTAGTGGCCTTAATTGGCTTTTACCTGCAACTGGTTTTTTATTACGGAGACAGTAGTATTCCTCGGGAAAATCTTTACCTTGGAAATGCTTTGCTATGTAGTGTGTTGCTCTCTCTAGTTCCACTGGCAATAATACTCCACCTTTCCTTTCGGTTTTCTTATGACCAAGTCGAGCGTTGTAACAGAATCGAAGTACGTACGCTACAATCTTCTGTATCTTGAAAAAACTGGAAAAATATTTGCTTAGTTCGTCTAATATATGATTCTCACCTTTATTGTTAATGACAATGGTAGGGCCGTGGACTTCAACAGGCAGTGTACTCTCTTCTGCTGTTTGGTTTATGATAGGTTGATCTGGCCAAACTTGTTCAGTCTCCTTCAGCCATGGGGGACCACTCCACCACAAATTGTTATGTGTAATCTCTCTTGCTGATATTCCTCGGGATGCCGAGTCGGCCGGATTTTGCCTAGAAGGAACATGTCGCCATTGTTCTCGTTTGTGCGTGCAGATAATCTCTGAAGTACGGTTCGCAACGAATGTTGTCCAGCATCTTGGTTGTCGAGATAGCCAATCAAGTACTATTTTCGAGTCAGTCCATAACGTGATTGAGGATACTGGGATAGTAAAAATGTGTTTGACTTGATTGGCAAGTCGACTTAGAAGAACAGCACCCATCAACTCCCACCTTGGTAAGCTGACCTGCTTTAGCGGAGCCACCTTTGTTTTTGAGCAGATTAGTTGAACTGTAGTGCCTTGTTCGGTTTGTGATCTGGCGTATAGTACTGCCGCGTAAGCCCACTTACTGGCATCACAAAATCCATGGATAGTTATGCAGGTAGACGCAGTGATGCAACGTGGAATTTTTATCTCCGGAGCTCTGCCTAAATCATTCCTGATGTCAATCCATTCGGATCTCGTTTCTGCCGGAAGCTCTTCGTCCCACTCTAATTTTTTGAGCCATAAGCTTTGGAATAGAATTTTGATCCTGACTGTGATTGGTGATAAAAGACCGAGAGGATCAAAAATCTTACTCGCTTCTGAAAGGAAATTTCTTTTAGTATATTTCGATGTTTCTGCTAGACGGACTTGAAAAATGAAATTGTCGGTTATGCCGTTCCAACCGATACCCAATAGCTTTACAGATTCGTCTGGGTATTCTACAATAGATTTAATGCAGTTCATATCCGAATCATCGGATGGGTTACGAATCAGTGGATGGTTGGATGATATTTTCCGCAAATTGAAACCTCCACTACTCAATATATTTAAAACGTCGTTCTTCAATTTGATTAATTCGGCTACCGTTGATACACCCGTCATCAAATCATCTACGTAAATATCATAATTAATAGCACGAGATGCTTCCGGTTTTATAGCTTGATTTATTAGGGCCAACTCCTTCAAACATCTAGTTGACATAAATGATGCTGAAGCTGTCCCATACGTTACGGTTTTTAAGGCGTATGGACAGATTCGATGTTGCTCATCGCGCCATAGAATTATCTGGTGCTTGCTATCTTCTTCGTTTACCCACACTTGGCGATACATTTTCTCGATGTCGCCAACTAATACATACAAATGTGGTCTAAACCGAAGAATTATGTCGAACAGGCTGGATTGAATATTTGGACCTACAAGTAGATTTTGGTTGAGCGACTTCCCTGTGGTGGATTTTGCCGACGCATCGAAAACCACGCGTAACTTTGTAGTGGTACTGTTACTTTTTACTACCCCATGATGTGGCAAGATATAAGATCGCTGCAAGTCTATGCAACTTGGAGGTATTTTATTCATGTGTCCCAGCTCTTGATATTCTCGTAAAAATTCGGTATAAAGCTCCTTAAAATCGTGGTTTATTTGAAATTTCCTCTCCATGGCCAACAGCCGTGATAGTGCCAAGCGGTAAGTTGATCCCATATTCATTCCATCTTCCTTGAACGGAAGCTTTGTAATGAATCGTCCATCTTGTGCTCTTCGTTGGATAGTTCTATTGTGTTAGTTTCAGGAACCTCCTCTATTTCCCAGAAACGTCGTAATGTTGCGTCGATGTCAATAATTGTAGTGAATGTTTGTGCAGTATTTGACAAGTTATTCTCGTGCTTCCCTCCTATGACCCAGCCTAGTTTGGTATTGTGCGCTACTAAATTGCTATCGCCAATTTTTATATTACTCTTCATAAAGATCGAAGACTATTTCGGCTCCAAGAAGCAAATCGATGAATCCCGGTTTACAAAAGTTTGGATCGGCCAGTTTAATGGATAGAATCTCTTTCATATTGATCGTGTTAAATTTAAAAGCCGGTAGCGACGATGTTATCATCGGAATTATTAATGCACTTAAGGATATTTGCTTCATATCGAATCTCGAGGAAAATCGAAGGTTAATACTTCCGTCAGCCTGACCCAAACTAGTTTGTCCAATGCCAGCTATCAAGGTTCTGCTATTAGTGCGCTGTAAACCCAATTTCTGAACTAGTGCTTCGGTTACAAAAGATGCTTGTGATGCGGTATCTATTAAAGCTCGGAATTGTCGGGGTACTCCATGACTATCAACTATATTCACTATTGCTGTAGGTAGGATGGTTTGAAATGTACAGTTAAGTGAAATGTTTTGACTGTATTCCGGAGCATTGGTATACGCATGGTGAATAGCGGTGGTAGTAGCCTGCTGTGAAGAATCGTCCGAGGCAGTGGTGTTATTATCTGAAGCTCTTGGATTTATATCGTTATGTAAAAGCGTATGGTGTTTACGATAGCACTGCCGACATCTTCCTCTATTTCTGCAGTCATATAAAGAGTGGCCTGGGTTCAAGCAATTAAAACATCTGTTGTCACGGATCATCAATTCCCTCCGCTCATCCACGGACAATTTCTTCAAAGTATTGCAATCTATCAATCTATGTTCCTCTTCATTGCAAGCTACACATTGATCATTATTTGTTGTTGAAGCAAAACTGTGTTTCGGTGGTGCGATGGCTCTTGTTGGTCTAGTAGAATGTAACTTCATGGATTCTAGTGCATCTGTTCTTTTTATTAGAAATTCGAAGAAATCATCTATTGTAGGAAACTCTTTTTCGGTGTTGCTTTGTGCCCATAGACTTCGAGTAGATTCGTCATATTTCTTTTGCAGCAGATAAATGAGCCATGGATCTCTTGCTTCAGCTTGTTCACCCAACGCTTTTAAACCGCGTATTACTTCATCGGATGTGTCGAGAAGTTTCCGTATATTTGATGCATTTGCCACACTGATACTAGGTTGTTCTATAAATGAATGCACAAATGCATTTATTGTGTGGCGCTTGCGATCGTATCATTTTCGTAACTTATTCAGAGCCTCAATGTAGTTAGCATCGGTGACCTTAAAATGCTTCACAAGGGAATAGCCTTCTCCTTTAAGCAGTCCCATCAAGTATTGGAACTTTTGGACTGGACTTATAGTTTCTCGTTTGTGGATGCTCGAACAAAAAAGGTCGAAAAAGATTTGCCATTCAGTGAAATCGCCCGAAAATGGTGGAATTTGTAGCTTGGCTAATTTAATTTCGGGAGCTGGATTACAAATGCTCGTGTTCATGGTTGTTTCGTCCGCTGTATTGTTTGATGCTTCAATGCTTCGTTTATTTATCCACTCGTTTAGCTTGGCAACAGCTATATAATAGATCTCCTCAGCTTCAATTAATTTCGACTCTTCTTGACTACCGAGAGCAAACATGGTAGCTTCTACAGAAACAATTTTTTCTAGTACTTCATGGGCTCGATTCACCTTTACCCGCATTTCCTCAACCGTTTCGCGTGATCTCTCGTTAATTTCCTTTGCGTAGTTTGATAACTTGGTTAGAACTGCTTTGTAAGAACCACGTTGCTTTTTTAAGCCTTCTATCTCAGCCATTTTAAAATATTGGAAAAACTGGATAGATGTTAACACTGGACACTTTAGTCTTTAGAGTTTTGGTACACTTTAGAATTTAGTACTAGTAATCACTTTGCACTTGATAATAATGTTTTTAATAAAATTGGTGGTTGATAAATACGAAAAACCAATTTTTCAATTTCCGTTAGGATTCACAGATTGAATGTGGTGGATGCAATCTTATAAATCAATTCGTACCTGAAATCCGGCTCGAAGGACCATGTCACAATATGAGAATATTGTGTAAATGTTTTTGCCGTATGAAATGGCTCCCCTTTCTATCGATATGGCGGACTTTTGGCTGATAAATTAAGTCGGATATTTAACCCAAAGAAAAGACGTCTACACAGCTTGATGGTTGATATCAAAGAGAGTTATTTATTGGAATTTGACATTTAACAATAATTTTTTACCATAATAATAAATTGAGTAAAATTCGAGGTAGATTGCTACATTATTCTATAAATAAAATCTACATTAAACAAAGTATTAAACGAACTCTCGCATATGGTTTAAATTTAGATTTAACATTTGTATGGTTTTTTAGCCCATTAACATTTGTACGGTTGATCAGCTGTCATAAGATTAAACAAAAACAAACTGATCAGGTAAGAAATTTTACAATTAAATTATATAAATAAATAATTAAGATAATAAACTTTAAATATTTCAGGGTAGAATTACTTGGAACGAATCATTGGACTAAAGTCTTATAGGATGTAGATAAGTATAACACAAAAATATTTTAAATTCTTAATTTCTGTACAAGTTTTTTTTCTATTCTAGGTTATGTTTTGGTTGCTGCAATATTCATACAATCATTATATATCACACATTAATTATATAAGAGTAGTAACGTATCAAACTAGTCAAAAGAGGTTAGACAAATTGCAAGTGTATCAAAATCGTATTATTAACCTTTTCGTGCGCCATTTTAATTTAAACGAGCAAAAAATATTTTGTGAGTGTTTTTATATTTTTTAGTCTATAGATCAAATATAATACTGCCGATCTCATGGAAAAATTTTAGCCAAATTAATTTTTATTATTGAGAACGACTGTGGACGTTGTCTTTAATTTATGGTAAGTTGTACATTTCGATTGGTTTGACGGAATAATTATCCGATTAGTTTGAACATACCGCCGCCGTTGACTTAATAGAGTCAAATTTAGGTAACAAGCTTAATTTAGTTATTGGAAGTTTTAGGATTTTTCCATCAGGCAGTTTCAGGGAGACCACTCGGACAAGTGTATTATTTCCAGGATGAACCTCACAAATTCGAGCAATTGGCCATTTGGTGGGTAGCAAATTTTGATCGCGTAAGAGCACTAGACCTCCTGCTGTGAATTGGTGATTCTCTTTGTGCCACTTGAAGAATTTATTTAACGATTTGACGTATTCCTGCGACCACTGCTTCCAAAATTCCTGCATCATCTGCTGGATCAACTGCCATCAGTTTAGGTGGGACATTTTAATCGATTGTAGATTGGGTTCCGGTAACATAGTTAATGGCTGGGTGATAAGAAAATGAGCCGGGGTTAGGGGCTGCCATTCATCATTCGGTAGGTCTCCTAATGGTCGAGAGTTTGATATGGCTTAAATCTGCTTGATTACCGTCAGGAACTCATCATAGGTTAGTAGGGAATCCCCTATCACGCGACGAAGGTGGTGTTTGCAAGATTTGACTGTAGCCTCCCATAGACCGCCAAAGTTGAGTGTGGCTGGTGAGATGAAATGCCATTGGATATGGTAATCTGTGCACCAAGCTTCTAATTGGTTTTGTTGGACTACATTAAGAAATTGGTCATAAAGTTGTTTAAGCTCGCGCCTTGCTCCTACTAAGTTAGAGCCATTGTCACAATAAATGTGATGCGGTAGACCTCGGACAGCACCACTGAAACGTTTTAATGATGCAGTGAATCCTTCAGTGCTCATATCCGACACAATTTCAACCGTGGTTGCCTTTGTAGCCAGCCATACAAACAAATATGACAAGGTATGACACTGTTTGGCTCCTCGCGGTTTGTATGTTTTTAGTGTAAAGGGTTTAGCTAAATCGATACCGGCCTCGATAAACGGTCTCGCTGATTGATTTACCCGTCATCGTGGTAATCGACCCATAAATTGCTGCTCCTGCTTGGTATTAAAGCGTCTACAGATGAGGCACATATGTATTATACGTCGGATGACATTTTTGGCTCTTGGGATGGCGAAACGCTGTTATAAAATAATTACCACCAATTTGTGCCCTGCATGTAAATTTTTATGATGAGTGTCTTTGACTATGCCTTCTGTGACGGGATGGTCGTTAGGTAGTACAATTGGGTGCTTGGCATCCTGAGTTATATCGGCATTCTCTAATCTTCCTCTCATCCGTAGTAATCCATGGTTGTCGATATAAGGATAATGATAGATAATTTTAAATTTATTTGGTAATTGTTTATCGCTTAATAATAAGTTAATTTCAGTTTTAAAGCACTCATGTTGAACAAATCGGAATAGACAAAATTCCGCTCTCAACACCTCTTCTACGGACAAACGTTGGCTTGATTTTCAACTTATTTTTCAAGACTGGAGATTTTCTTTATATCGAAGGATAAAGGCTAAGATATAAGTTCTTTAGTTTGAATATTTAAGGCATAATTGTTTGATAACTTCAAAGTCCTGAGAAATGGAAATTATGTTGGAATTGACTGGCTCAACATCTTCTGTTTCTCTTATAGGTGAAGACGGAAGCACGAGTGGTGTTTGCTTTAAAAATGTAGGATCTCTTATCCACATTTCATCTTCTATTAACCTTTCGGGAGCCACACTTCGGATAGCTTTATCGGCTGGATTCTCGCTGGTCGGCACAAAATGCTATTGGTTACGAGTAGTAGCCGTCATAATTTCAGCAACTCGATTCGCTTGGAACGTGTTTAAAGTTTTCGAAGGTTTCGAAAGCCAATGAAGTACAATCTTCGAATTTATATACAGATAGATGGATGGTTCCTTTGATAATTTGAGGGATTCTAACACCAATCTAAGCATTCGCACTAGTAACGTAGCGCTGTTTACTTCAAACTTTAGTATGGTAATAGCTTTGAGTGGAGCTACTCTCGTTTAAGATACGATTAGGTTCATTTTAACATCTCCCTTATCTGACACAGTTCTTGAATAAATAGATGCCATGTAATTCCACTATATCGCTTGCAAATATCTCTCTAGGGAATTTTATCTCGGTTAACAGTTTCAATTGTTCTCGGATCACCGGCCATCCAATACCTTCCAGCCAAAGAGATTGGAATACAATTTTAAATCCTATGGTAATTGGCGATAAAAGTCCCAGTGGATCGTAAATAAGAGACGTCTCAGATAAAAATGCTCGTTTGGTCTTTTTAACTGGTGCTACTGGGAAGGACACTTTAAAGTTAAAATAATCTACTATTGGATTATATTTTAGTCCTAGAACAGAAATCATTTGGTTATCATCGGTAACTTCCCATCCGGCCATATCCCGGTTTTCTATCGGAATTTTCTTCAAGAGTAATGGATGATTTGCGGTCCATTTCTGTATAATATATCCACCACAACTTAGTAAGCATATTATTTCTTGTTGTAACTTTACGGCTGACTCTAGGCTATTGCTTCCCGACATTAAGTCGTCCATATAAAAATCAGCCTTGATTGTCTTACTGGCTTCCCGAAACATGTGGTGATATTTGTCTGCTAGATAATGTAATGAGGCCGTGGCTAAGAAGGGTGCAGATGATGTACCGTAGGTCACTGTTTTCAAACGATAATGGGATAATTCGGATGTTGGATTGTGTCTCCACAGGATGCGATGGTAGTCCTTATCGTGATCGGCTATGGAAATAAGCCGGAACATCTTCTCAATGTCCGCAGAGAAAATATACTGGTGTTTCTGAAATCTAACTAATAGGTTTACTAAATTGTCCTGAATGGTCGGACCGACCATTAAATTGTCATTAAGCGAGTAACCATTGCTTGATTTGGCAGACGCATCAAACAATACTCTGACATTGGTAGTGGAACTGGCTTCCTTTATCACGGGATTGTGAGGTAAATAAAATATTTGGCTATGCGGCTATGCTATTTCATCGTTTAGGATCAATTCCATGTGATCTATCTTCAGGTAGTCCCGCATAAATTGTATATAAACTTATTTCAGGTTATTATCACGATCCAGCCTTCTCTCTAATAAATTGTATCTCCGCAATGATTGGGTGGAAGTCTCTCCAATTCCTTTTGGATTCTCCTTAAAGGGTATTCGGACAACAATTTTCTTTTCATTCATTCTGGTAGTTCTATTGAAAAACTCGATACAACTCTGTTCTTCCGCCGTGAAAGTTGTAGCTGGTAATTGGGAAGAATTTTATATATTAAAATGATCGTTGAATCACTCTTTGTAAATTGGTATATTTTATTTAATTAAATAAAAATTTAATTGAAACACCACAGTAACAAGATGTCCTTAATTTTATTTATAATTATTATTTAAGTAAGATTTGGTTTTATTAATTTTTGTTGTTTGTTGATCGCCAGTTGAAACTTAAGTCTTAAAAATGATTTACAAAAAATATAAGTCATTAGCTTAGTACTAAATTACATAAATTAGTACACAAGTGGTACTGTTCCTTATGACATAAATTATAATTAATCTATTACAATTTTAACTTCATACATGTCAAGTGGTAGTTTGTTTACAAACAAAATGTAAGTATAAATTTATATGTATATAAATTCAGTAATTCGAGTACAATAAATAATTCTAATTTTAGGGATATACGGTAATATGCATGAAGATAATTGGTAAGTATATAAATAATAAAATTGTGTATTGAATCGTTTGTGCTTGTTATGGTTTGAGTATAAATATAAGCAATCGGTGTGATACGCAAACCTTGTGATGTTATCATTCTAATGCATGCCAATGATTTTGCTTTGTTTTGTGTGTTGCGTAAATTTCTTTAACTCTGAATTATACATCCTCCGGGCCCAAGAAAAGTGCATGCATTAGTTATCAACTGGTAATATTGATAATTTTACCACAGGTCGTTTAAAAATTCCAGATGCTGTTTTCAATGTGACCACACGAACGATGCTGTCTGCTCCGGGATGTAATTGTAGAACTCGACCCAGTTTCCATTTACTTGGTGGTAAGTTGCTTTCGTGGATTAAAACGATATCATTGGGTTTAATATCTGATGAGTTTGTTTGCCACTTGGTTCTTTTTTGCAGTGATGTTAAATAATTCAAATGCCATTTTTTCCAGAATTCTTGCCGAAGTCTCTGGAGGTATTGCCATCTCGAAAGGTGGCTCAATTTGAGATGACTGGTGTCTGAATCCGGTAGATAGGTGTATGGGTGACCAATCAAAAAATGTGTCGGCGTTAACGGATTTAGGTCATCATCTGAATTAACACAAATTGGTCTGGAATTCAGGATGGATTCAATCTGTGCCAGGAGAGTTGCCATTTCTTCATAGGTGAGTAAAGCTTCTGATAATACTCTTTTCAGGTGATATTTTATTGATTTCACTGCTGCCTCATAAATTCCCCCAAAATGTGAACCTGTTGGTGGGTTGAACTTCCAATCAATTTGGTTCTGTGAAAGAAAATTGGAAATTTGAATATCTTTCAAAATATTGAAAAGTTCGTTGAGTTCTTTTTTGGCGCCAATGAAATTGGACCCGTTGTCGCTAATAATTTCACGACAAAGGCCACGGCGGGATATAAAACGTCGAAATGCTCTAATAAATGTGTCAGTGGATAAATCTCCAGCTAATTCTAGGTGAATTGCCTTTGTGCTCAAACATACGAATACAGCAATGTATGACTTATCAGGTTTCAGTCCTCTACGTTTCGATGGTCTCACATATATTGGTCCAGCATAATCCACACTAGCCGACATAAATGGTCTGACAAGTGTGAATCGGTTGGTTGGTAAATCTGCCATCATTGGTTGAATGATTTTTGAGGTATGTCGAAAACACTTTATACACCTCTTGATTACTCGTCGAATTACAGCCTTGCAATTTATAATCCAATAATTTTGTTTCAACGTTGTAAACAAAAGTGTATGATTCCCACATAGTAACGCTTCATGAGTTGTACGCACCAGAATTTCTGTGACGATGTTTTCGGTAGGTAATATTATCGGGTGTTTTACATCAAATGGAACCATTGCTCGTTCTATCCGACCGCCAACTCTAAAAATACCATTTTTATCTACAAAAGGATTAAGGTTAATAAGTTTATTGGTTTTTGGTAATGGTAAATTGTCTTTTAGGATTTTTATTTCGGTATGAAAATGTTTTTCTTGAACATATTTAATTAAAATTAATTTTGATTCACTTAATTCAGCACTATTGAGAAATGTCTTAAGTCTTTGTTGAGGTTTCAAAAAACGGTTTTTAATAAAACGTTTGCAATATGCTAACACTCGGATGATTTTATTAAAATTGGAATTGTTAGCTACAATTAAATCAATCACTGATGGAGATGACATTAAATTACAGGTGATAGTTGGTTGAAATTTGATTGGCCATTCGGATACAGGTAATTTAAGCCATTCTGGTCCTGTCCACCATAGATTATGATTAAGCAATTCGGATGGTAGTATGCCTCTGGAAGCACAATCAGCTGGATTATGCCTCGTAGTTACGTGATACCAATATTTCCTGGGATAATTTGTTGTAATTTCAGCAACACGGTTGCCTACAAAAACTTCGAGTGAGCGTGGTAGTGTTTCTAGCCATTGTAAAACTATTGTTGAATCGGTCCACATATAAATACTTGATTCTCGATCTGATAGCAATTCCTTCACACTATCCATTAATCTTGCCAGTAAAAGTGCCGCACAGAGTTCCAGCTTTGGTATAGTAACTTGTTTTTGTGCTGGTGCGACCTTCGTTTTTGCTGATACAATAGTCACTTCCATAATGCCATCTTTATTGGTACAAGCAGCATATATGACAGCAGCGTAAGCACTTTTGGATGCATCTGAAAAACCGAGCAAATTTATGTGATTAGATGTAAATTTGAGCCATCGTGGTATGGTTATAGACTCAATTAATGGTAATTGATTTCGAAAATTGCTCCAGTCGTCTAGAATGTCTTGTGGTAGTGGATCATACCAATCTAAACCTTTTGCCCATGTCCTTTGAAATATAATTTTAACGTAGATCGTTATAGGAGCAAGCCAACCTTGAGGGTCAGAAAGTTTAGAAGCTTCGGATACAGTCCTCGTTTGGTATATACTGGGACATCCTTCAGCGCAACCTTGTATGTGAAATGATCTAAATTGGTGTTCCAAATAATTCCTAGAACCCTTGAATGATGCGAATCTCGGTCATTATCAATTGATTTTTTGCCTTTGGTTAAAGTCTCATCTTCAGGTAGACAGTTTGATAGCCATTTCCGTAAATTGAATCCTGCCGATTTCATTATGTGTGATATTTCATTTTTGAGGGTGATGAGTTGATTCAGTGTGTCTGCTCCTGTTATCAGGTCGTCAACGTAGAAATCGCTACCGATGATTGCTGCTGCATTCGGAAACCTTTGTTGATTGTCGTTAGCAATTTGTTTTAAAACTCGGCTGGACAAGAACGGCGCTGGTGATGTGCCATATGTGACGGTCAGTAAGCGGAACTCTTGTATGGGCTCCGATGAATCCTCTCTCCATAAAATTCTCTGAAAATGTGTATGTTGGTTAGTAATTAATATTTGTCTAAACATTTTTTCCAGGTCGGCTGTCATAACAAAACAATGAAACCGAAAACGCAATAGTAATTGTTGTAGAGTTTGCTGGATTGATGGGCCAACGCATAAATTGTCATTTAGCGATCTTTCGGTTTTGGTTTTGGCCGACGCATCGAATACAACACGAACTCTGGTGGTGGTGCTGGTTTCTTTAGAGACTGAATGATGTGGTAAGTAATATGGCTGGTCCCATGGAATATCAATTTCGTCATCGGTTATACGTTCCATGTGTCCCAATTTCTGGTATTCTCTCATAAATGCAATATATTCTCCTTTTAGGTCAGGATCTCGCTTAAGTTTGGTGCTGCTTTCGGGTCAAATGGTAATGCGACGACATATTTACCGGTGCTATTTCGTCTGTAGTTATCCAAAAAATGATTCTCGCAATAAATTTCTTCTGGGGTTTGGGGTGTGGGTGTTTTAATCTCTTCAATTTCCCAAAATTTTGTCAGAGCTTCATCAATATTAACGGATGTACAAAGGTTTGTAATTTGTGATGGCTGCTTGTTTTTTAATGTTCCCGAAATTATCCAACCAAGAATTGTTTCTTGTGCTATTAAGTTGGATTTGACACCCTCAATATGACCTGGTAGTAGTAGCGAAAGATAATGGTCACATCCAATTAAAATTTCAATTTCGCCAGGCTCTTGGAACGTTGGGTCTGCCAATGATAGGTTTTG
Source organism: Tipula vernalis (assembly GCA_958295665.1). Lineage (NCBI taxonomy): Eukaryota > Metazoa > Arthropoda > Insecta > Diptera > Tipulidae > Tipula > Tipula vernalis. Next base: position 191,216,989 of record OY282560.1, on the reverse strand, counting down.
GAACTCCGCCCAATGGTAATCAGGTATTCGTATCTGCGGTTGTATTAATGTAATTGATGATAGAACAAGCAAGTCCATATGGAATGATGTGTCCTTTCTTGTTCGCGAAAATACCTCAATATTCAAGCGTCCTCTAGAAGTGCCCACCTTGGTTGAACCTAGTCCCTCGACAATAGTTCTCTGGTTCTTCCGTGGTAATCCCATTTTTTGAACGCACGACTCGGTGATGAATGAGGCTAAACTTCCGGAATCTAAAAGTGCTCTACAACGATATAAAAGATTGTTAGGACCTCGAATATCTACAAGTGCTGTTTGTAGAAGTCCGACGTTAAATGTTGGTGATTGTGATTGGTAGGTATGGGCGGTGGTAGACGGTGTTAAATAAACCGATGTTTTTTCAACATTGCTGGTAGGTGTATTCTCAATATTCGCCTCATTTTTGGCGTGGTTTGTGGTGGCGTTGTGGTTGGATGGTAAGTGGAGTAATGTATTGTGACGCTTATGGCATTTCATGCATGACCTTTTTGATTGGCATCTCGAAACCAAATGAGTATCACACAAACAATTAAAACATCGGTTGGCCCCTTGCATGAATTCACGTCTGGCGGTTACATCCATCTCTCTAAATTTAGCACATTGGTATAAATTATGTACGGTATTACATAATGGACAATTTTTGACTGCTAGTGTATGGCTGTGGATGGTGGTAGATCGAAATTGTGGTTTCCTAGGTGGTTGTTGGCAATTTTCTAACGAGTCAGCTCGTTTTGTTAAAAAATCCAAAAATGATTGCCAATTTGGAAAATCGATCTCTGTGGTCTCATTTGCCCAATGCTGTTGTGTGTCTTCATCCATCTTGTTTAATATTAGGTAGATTAACCATGGATCGCGACCATTTCCTGCGTTTCCCAGTGCTTTAATTCCACGTATTACTTCGTCAGAGGTGTCGCAAATTTGACGAAGTGGTTTACCGGTTGCTTGGTTGACGGACGGTTGGCTAATAAATGTTTTTATAAAAGAGTTTAGAATTAATTTTTTCTTACTATACCTTTTTGTCAATTTCTGGTATGCCTCGACATAGTTGGCTTCGGTTATTGCCAAGTGTCTTAATGATGCTCGAGCCTCTCCTCGTAACGAATCCTTAAGGTACTGAAGCTTTTGTATACCAGTAAGCCCAGGATTTTCATGCACTGTTGAGACAAACATGTCGTGAAATGATTGCCATTCTTGGTAATTGCCATCGAATACTGGTAGTGTTAGGCGTGGCAATTTTATGTCACAACGTGATTGATTTAATGTCGAGTTATTCATGTTGGTGGAAACATAAAATTTTGGCATCGTCGGTTGCATGCCCTTTAGATGTGTATTCAATTTGCCAATAGTTTTATCATAAATCTCGTCACATTCTACGGCACCCGATTCCGCCTCTGAATCTCTGGCAAATATTTCATCTTCGGTATCTGTAAATGTTGTCATCAAACGTTGCAAGGTTTCCAATCGTGCCTTAACGGTTTCAATGTCTTCAGTATCGGTGAGGTTGTTGGCGTACGTTTCAATAGCTTTAATTTGCAGCAACGTGGTTTCGCGGCGTCGCAAATATTGGTCTACCTTTGGCGGCATTTTCGATTTGATTCACTGCACTAATTTAATTCACTTATCACTTTATTGTTAAATATAGCCCGAATTATTCGATAGGTTAACTATATCGACCGTTTAAATAAAATTTTTAAATACCGAAATTATATTGAGGTGAAGGAAAATTCAAAGTGGAATAAACGAAATGAAGAATGGAAATAAAAATGCAAAAATATGGAAAATAAAAATGGTATACTTAAGTTATGGTATGCGTATGATACATGTAAATCCAAAATGGCATCCAAACAGCAATTCCACGAGGTAATGGTGGTTGATAAATTCTTCTCAAAAATGGTGTAGCTGGTATAATTATTCCGAATGTATTATCTATATCCGGCTCGATGGACCAAAAAAAATGTAGCTGGTAATTGGGAAGAATTTTATATATAAAAATGATCGTTGAATCACTGTTTGTAAATTGGTATATTTTATTTAATTAAATAAAAATTTAATTGAAACACCACAGTAACAAGATGTCCTTAATTTTATTTATAATTATTATTTAAGTAAGATTTGGTTTTATTAATTTTTGTTGTTTGTTGATCGCCAGTTGAAACTTAAGTGTTAAAAATGATTTACAAAAAATATAAGTCATTAGCTTAGTACTAAATTACATAAATTAGTACACAAGTGGTACTGTTCCTTATGACATAAATTATAATTAATCTATTACAATTTTAACTTCATACATGTCAAGTGGTAGTTTGTTTACAAACAAAATGTAAGTATAAATTTATATGTACTATAAATTCAGTAATTCGAGTACAATAAATAATTCTAATTTTAGGGATATACGGTAATATGCATGAAGATAATTGGTAAGTATATAAATAATAAAATTGTGTATTGAATCGTTTGTGCTTGTTATGGTTTGAGTATAAATATAAGCAATCGGTGTGATATACGCAAACCTTGTGATGTTATCATTCTAATGCATGCCAATGATTTTGCTTTGTTTTGTGTGTTGCGTAAATTTCTTTAACTCTAAATTATACAAAAGTTTTTGGGATAATTACTTCTTCCGTTCTCCAAAATCTCTCGATAGCTTTCTCTAAGCGCTGTAGCACTTCGGACGAACTAGTATGAACTGAACAAGGACTAGCTTGCTTTACTTTAGACAAGGATTCTTTGGTACTGGGCAAAACTCCTCCAGCTAACCATAAGAACTTGGAATTTTGGTTAAAGTGATAACCTGGTTTGGTCTGAAATTTACCGTCTAATAAACTTTGGAAGAGTACCTCACAACCCAATAACAGTTCGACTTCTGCAGCAACATGGAAATCTGGATCGGATAACAATAGATTGCTATCAAACTGAAACAACGATTTATCGAACGATTCATGTGGTAATCTTGATGATATTTTCGGAAGAATAAAGGCCTCTGTGTTCATAAGATAATCATGATTGATGGATCATCGAAGTTTGATTAATGTTTTACCTCTTGAACTGCTCGCTTGTGTTTGATTTATTGTATTGATATTAATGTTAGATTTGGTTCGAGGAATTTTCAATCACTTCAAAAGGTTTTCTGAAATGAAGTTATGTGTAGAGCCCGAATCCAACAGAGCACGACAATGTATCCAATTTCCATATTTATCCTGTATATCTAATTTGGCTGTAGGTAAGATACATATGTTATTTTTTATTATGTTGTCATCCGCTACTTGACTATTAGTTGACTTGACTTCTTTAGGGTGTTGAAACATTGACACTGCTAATTTCAAGGTAGCGGTTTTATTACTGGTACCTGGAGTTGATGCAACGATATTCTGATGAACAGTAGAATCCTTGTTTGATATGGATTTATTTATATTATGCATGGAAATTTCACTTTGTGGATTAGGTACAAAATGCAATATCCTATTATGTCGTTTGGTACATTTTTGGCAATGCTTTCGACTTTGACAGTTCGTAATTAAATGTTTACTACTAAAGCAATTAAAGCATCGATTTGAATTGGAGTTAAAACCGCGACGGGACTCAGTATCCATTGCACGAAATTTTGGACATTCATACAATTTGTGAAATTCATTTTGACAAAGTGGACAAGAAGGTAATTGTAGTTCGGTAGCATGGAACGACTTGGTATACATTGGCGGATTATAGGTAACACTTCGTTTTGGTACGGCTTCAACAAATGAGTTCATCCGTTTGGTTAGGAATTCTAAAAATGCTTCAATTGATGGATAATCGGTTTCAGCTGTCTCATATTTCCACAGCTGCTTGATGTTTTCATCTAATTTATCGGTTGCTAATAGTATAAGCTGCTTCCCCTCCTAGCGCCTTGAAGTCTCGAATTGTTTCATCGATCGCGTCATAAAGCTTCATTATATTTGTCGGTGTTGGTTTATTGAGCTTTGAAGATGAAAGAAAATCTCGAATGTAGCTTTCAACTATAGTTCTCTTTCTGTCGTATTACTTGGATTATCGTTTTAAGACTTCGAAATAGTTCGACAAATTGATGAATATGCAGGTCCACGTAATTGACCTAATAGATATTTGAATTTCTGTGCGGGTGACAGGTTCGTATTCTCATGAACAGTTGAGGTATAAATACCGTAGAATGACTGCCACAATTTCACATTGCCATCAAAAACTGGAAGATTTAATCTAGGCAACTTGAAATCTGAGCGAAAATTACTCTGGGTCATTCTTAACGATAATTATCTAATGAGAGCTTGTAGTTCGGCAACAATTGAAAAATACATATCGTCAATTGTATTCATTTCCGAAACAGCTTCCTTATCTAAATGAAAAATTTGATCCTTAACCGAAACGAATTGATTGTCATGCGTTTTTGATGGTCGAATCGATAATTCCTCATAAATAGAAAATCTACCCTTGGTTGTTATAAAGTTAGCTATTTTTGTGAGCTGTCCTTTGATCACTGCTTTACGTTTCCCAAATGCCTCCATTTTAATGGGGTCGAAATACTTATCAAATAATTAACGTCTCAAAGCGAACACGAATGAAATAAGTTTAAGGTTTAGAGCAGCAACGAACACAAACACAAATAATTGGTACTATTTAGAAAAATTGCCTTAAAACTTCACCACAATAATTAAATTAAAAACTGATTACCTGGTTTTAATCCTGTGATAAGCCCACAAAATAGCGACTACTATGGCTGACCACGTGGTTGGGTTTTAATGGTTAATAACTGGTTGAAATAAATGCCTTTGATCCGCGATTTAATGATCCGGCTCGGTAACAGGATTGTAAAATCAGGTATAACTGGTTGAAATAAATGCGTTTGATCCGCGGTTGATTGATCCGGCTCGAAGGACCACAATGTACAAATTGATTTGTACTTATTCAGCAATATTTCGAAGTACCACGCGGTACAAGTTGGTATGTATTTAGTGAGAATAGGATTTATTTTACTGACGAAAATACACTAGAAATCGATTTTTAATCTTACAATTTATTTATTAGCATACTTATTTGCTTTATTGGTATTACATTTGTGAATTGTGGTTAGGTTAATATTTTGTTTGTTTCCAATGCGCGAGATGAAAAGGTAATGACAGAAATACAAAATACTTTACATAAACGGGAAGAATAATTGACTATATACTTGAGCAAGACACTGAACGTAAAATTCGACCATTCAATTGATCATATACATTTGGTAACACTAAATATAATTAAATGCTAAAATCACTCGTCACTCTGACAATCTGACAGTACATGTCAAAATGAAGTGATGTCATCTTGTAAACAAATGGGAAAATTAAGATAAGTATAATGTTTTCTTATAATTACATTACAATATTATTAATTAATTTATAATTTCAGATTGCGTTAAATGGATTACCTAATGAAACGGGATACTTAAAATTAGTAAAGTAAATTATATAATTTAAAGTTATTTAATGGAATTAATGTTGAGTTTGATGTTGTGTTTCAGGTGGAATGCAGGCTGTCAGACTGAATGAGATAAGTGTAGTTATTTTATAGGGAATGTTTTATTTCAGGGTGAGATCTTTAATTTATGGTAAGTTGTACATTTGGATTGGGTTGACGGGATAATTATCCGATTAGTTTTAACACATATCTACATATGGTATAGCCAAAGCAAGTCATGGTACAAGCGGCAATACATCGTCACCTTGTCGATACCACTCTCTTAAATTTTACTGGCGATCTGGCTCCCTATTCTTGAACTATTGCGTTAATTTTCACTATCGAAAATATTCGTAAAGGTTCAAGAATATGGTCTTGATTTTAAAAGTAATAAAAAACCGATATGCATTTGAATTCAAAGATATTTTCTTAGATTTAATTGAAATATTTGGTAATTCAACCAGTTTATTGAAGATCAAATATAAATTAAATATTGTAATACGATTTAACTATAGATAAAATATCTAATTTGTATAAATACTTTTTTTTTCATCCAAAATCCAAAAACAGTTTTTACTGATTAGAATTAACAATAAAAAATCCAATGCCTAAATTCTGTGATTATAACAATTTTTGGTTTCTGCAATCCAAGAGGAATCAATTTTGTTGGTAAGATCAATACACTCTCCCCTATAGTTTTCTTTAAGATATTTAAAGTGAATTCGTTTTGCAAACGTTTGTTGAAAATGATGAACATACATCCTACACAACTCGAAAAATTTGGCGCTAGTTACCGAGAAGGTTTGAGCTTTTGACTCGGATTTTATGTTTAGTAAATATTCTTTTGGTATAATTATATTCCTTTCCTTTAGGAGATGAGAATAGCATTCGACGCATTTGTTCCTTTATATGATTTTGTTGGTTACACATGAAACAAAGTATGTTACCACATTATTAACCTGCTCATCGTCGACTTTTATAGCTGAAAGTTGAACTTCTGATATGTTGACATTACCCTCATATAGTTGACTTTCTTCGGTATTGGGTTACTCCACGATGGTTTCCGTTTTATCTCTGGAACTATTATTTTCATATTCATTAGGAAATTTAGTGCATTATTAAACTCATTAACTACAATATTTTGTAGAAATCCATTAAATGTATAAACTGTTTTTTACGTTTTCCTGGTTGTGAAATAATTTTAATTTTTTCTATGTATGATTTCATATCAACTTGAAATCGTAAGCTATCATTATTGTTGCGCTCAAGAAAGCGATTATTGCCGTTCAAATTGTTGAGATCCGTATTAAAAAAATCAAATAAATCGTTAAATTTTTTTAAAAGAATTTTTGTCGCCGTTGCAAAGTCTATTTCTTTATCATTAAATTTACCTAAATGTACTGAGAGGTTTATCGCCGAAGCAACGGAGTTGATAATTATTTGAGATGCAAGGCATACTTTCATTTTAGCAAAATTTTTGGGCTCGATATGGTTTATGGTCAGTTTTGGACACATTTTGACACTTTTGAGAGAGCACTTTAGAAGTTTCCCGAATATTAGAAATTAATATATTCCGCACTGATTTAATGAGATGTGGTATACAGTAAAATGCAAAAATTTTTTTATTCTTAAAAATAAAATACAGCGTGTCGTAATTTATTTTTAAAATGTTGTATAATGCACGGTTATTCGAACCTTGATCACACACTAAAGCACGAATTTGGATATTATTTTCAAAACACTGTTCTAAAATTCGTTTTATTTGAATTTTCAGTAGTTCACCTTTTATGGCTGAATTCGATAAAACATGCCCAACAACAAAATTCCCTGAGGTAAGGAGACCTCTAATTAAAAATACGCAGACTTCTTTTCCAACTGCATTCGACCTGTGTACGCCGTCTGTGCATATACAGCTAAACAATCCATTGCGCTATTGTACTCTAGCGATCCAGCGAAGGCTTTATGTGAATTTCATCGAAAACTGGAACACATTCATTTTCTTGTGGATTAGTACTATTTTCAAGATGAGTTTTAATTTTTAAGAAACTATCATCATAAATTTCGAAAGAGAGAGTTTTAATTGGTAGCCAGGTATTTATTGTTGATCTGGAAGGTGTACGAAATCCTCAATCTTTAAAATAACTATAAAACTATGGTGCTTTAAAATAAAGTGCTAGTGCAATATCGCACTCTTGTTTATCGTAAATTTGTTAAACCGATTTATTTCGGAGTATCATTAAACCAAATGCTCTAGGGATTTCTTTCACGTGCGTAAAACGTTGAATTTCATTTACGATTTTATTGCTAGAGGCTTTTTTAGAACTAAAACTGCGTTGCTTTTTATTGTATTTGAAATGTTTCTTATAGGCAATGGCACAAAATTTGAGGGACACCGTCAGATTCTCTCTCAGAAAATAGATTGTGTTCTGGGGTCCTGAGTAGTTCAGTTTCATTGATTCATCCAATTTGTCCTCGATTTGCTCACCAAAAGTCTTTGGACCTGGATACAATTTAATTGTGGCCCTTGGCCGAGTAGTTTCATTTGAAATTGTCACAAATTCCTCTAAATTAGTTGAATCATATTTGCGTTTTTTTTTCATATATCTTAATATTAGGAAGAGCAGCTATGTTAGAAAGCGCTAGATCAGTTTCGTTGTCACTTTTATTATTCTTCAAGAATAATGTAGGTATTGCCTTGTTATGATTCAGATATATTGGATTAAATACTACAACTCTACAATTCTACAATTCTACAACATATAATTCATATTATTTGCTATAACATAATTTTGTTATCACAATAAGTTTCTTTTAATTTTTCAAATGAAAATATTTTATGCAGTTTTTTGATTTCCTTATGCAAAGTTGTATGAATTTACACCTACCTTCGGTGCCCCGAATAATAAATGAAGTGGATGTAAATTAGGATGGTGCAAGAATACTTCTTCTTTTGCTTTAATTGGTTGATCTGCGGTTTAGATAAAGAAATTTTTAATACAACAAAACTATTTGAATACAAATTTATTTTTTGATTTGATCGCTTTGGACGCTGGTTTCAAAGAAAGTTTTTTATTTTTTACAAAAATATAATTTTTACAATGGTTTTTATGTAGATGGTATTATTTGTGACAGGTGGTCAATAATTATGGTTAGCTATAATGATACTGAACGTATCCGCTATCTACAATTAAGCTTTAATCGTATTGAACGCACCTCCCTTTTTATAAAGTAAATTTAACATTTATAAGGTTTTAATTTGATTGTCAAATTGGGTTTCATTTTAGTAAAGAAATTAAAAAAGTAAGCACATCAATATTATTAAATTTAAATATAAATATAAATTAATTCTAAATTATTATTAATTGTTTCAGGACAACATATTTTATAATGAATGTTAAGGTAAGCACGTTAGATGTTAAGTTGTGATTCTAAAGACAAATTTACATTCTTATTTGATTTCATATTATGATATTCTTTTAATAATGGATATACATAATTCAAAATTTAAGGATATAAGTGTGTAGGGGTTCCTGTTTTGACTTTGTTCACCCGGACGAAAACTTTGTCACAGTCCGTTAAATCTTTTGGGATGTATATGTTTTCCTGAGGGCTATTCCGCGTATCTTTGGGAACGACATTGCGCATCGACTCACGTAATAGTTCGACCACTGAAGTTAGATCAGTCGATGGCGCGGGATTAAGATGCATTACAAGTTCTCCTGGGACATTCAGCGGTTGTCCGTAGACAAGATCAGCAGGAGTACACCCAAGATCAGTTTTGATCGACGTTCTTATTCCAAGGAGAATGAATGGGAGCTCTTCACTCCAATTAGGGGAATTTGATCTAGTGTACAAAGTGCGGCTTTTAAATGGCGATGTAGACGTTCTACCATACCATTTGCCTGTGGGTGATATGTCGTTGTCCGTATTCTGTGAGAACCTCATACTTTGGTAAGTTCTTTGAAAAGATTACTTTCAAATTGACTGCCTTGGTCAGTCGTGATTTCGAGTGGGACACCAAATCTCGAAATGTACTGGTCTACAAAAGCTTTTACTATGGTGGAAGCTCGCATATCAGGCAGAGGTATTGCTTCTGGCCAGCGCGTAAATTTATCAATTACAGTAAATATATATAAGTTTCCGTTTGACGGAGGTAATGGTCCAACAAGATCTAAATGTATGTGCTCAAACCTGCCGGAGGGAATATCAAAAGGACCATGTTCTGAACGTGTGTGTCGGTTGACCTTCGACTTCTGGCAGGGAATACATGTTTTGGACCAGTACCCCGTATCTACGTTCATACCAGGAGAGAAGTATTTGGACGCAATTATTTTGCGTGTTGCTCGAATCCCTGTGTGAGATAAACCATGAAGCATTTCAAAGACGATTCGGCGCATTTCGTTTGGAATGTAAGGACGTTTAATTTTTGTTGACGTTTCACATCAAATATCAAGGCCTGAACTAAATTCAGGTACTAGTTCGAGATTGCGTTTTGAACTAGGTGAAGTTTCATTATCCATTAGTAGTTTCTTGAGCTCGTCGTCTGATCGCTGTAAAGATGCTAATTTGTCCAAATCGAGCGCAGTGTGACAAGTAGCTGACATAAGTGTTTCATCCGGTCGTGACAAAGTATCCGCCACAACGTTGCTTTCACCTTTAACATACCGTATATCTGTCGTAAATTGGGAGATATAATCGAGTTGGCGACTCTGCCGTGGATTACGCTCCGACTTAGATGCGATTGCGGTAATTAGCGGTTTGTGAACTGTGTTGATGGAAAATATTCTGCCCTCGACAAAACACCGGAAGTGCTTGATGGCGCAGTAAATAGCCAGTAGTTCTCTGTCGAAGGCTGAGTACTTTTGTTCGGGAGGGGAAAGCTTTTTGCAGAAGAATGAAAGAGGTTTCCAACTTCTACCATGTATCTGCTCCAATACAGCACCCACAGCAATACCAGAAGCATCGGTGCTAATACGAATATTTCCGTTGTCAACTGGATGCATAAGGAGAGTAGCCTGAGTGAGGGCAACTTTCGCTTAATTAAAAGCCGCTTCCCAATCAGGTGGCCAAGAAAATGAATTTGTCTTAGTGATTTTTATTAGTTTGCTGAGATGGCTGTGTATTGGAGCTTAATGTTCCGGTAAGTGAGGGACGGAGCGATGATAATAATTAATCATGCCCACAAAACGCTGCCCTTGCCTGACAGAAGTTGGTTGAGGAAATGTTTGAATTGCCACGATTCGATCCGCAGATGGTTTGACGCCCTCTTTAGTGATATTGTGGCTAAGGAAATTAAGGGAAGCTGCACCAAATTCACATTTAGATGGTTTGATTACTAACCCGTATTCGTCTAAACGTGCAAATAGAATGTTTAAGTGCTCGCGGTGTTTAAATTCGTCTTGACTGGGAACTAAAATATCGGTCATATAAACATATATGAAGTCAAGGCCCTTTGTAACCTCGTCCATAAACCGCTGGAACGTTTGTGCTGCATTTCTTAAACCGTATGGCATCCTTGTAAATTCATAGAGGCCGAATGGGGTGGTAATAGCCGTCTTGTAGATGTCTTCCTTATGATAGGTACGCACGAGATCGATTTTTGAGAAAACGGTGCAGCCTTGTAGGTTAAGTGAAAAATTGTGGATGTGGGGGAGAGGATACCTATCTGGTATCGTAATCGCATTCAGCCGACGGTAGTCCCCGCAAGGTCGCCAGTCGTTGCTGTCACGTTTTGGTGCTAAGTGTAAAGGTGAAGCAGCGCTGGACGAACTTTGTTTGCATAATCCTAGTTGCGACATATGCTCGAATTCATTTTTCGCAATCTTATGTTTCACTGAATCTAAACGTCTTGGACGTGAAAATGGCAAATGACCGTTGTAACTATGTGGTGCACAACATTGGAGGGAGATCATAGCGAGGTTGCTTAGTTAAATTAGGGAATTGACTAAGTAGTTCGCCGTATGGTCCGTCAATGGTAAATAGGCGAGGTATAGAATCTGTGGTTATCTTCACATCTGCTGTATTGACCGATAATATCATCAAGGTGTCTGTCAATCGCTTGTGTTTTAAGTATACAACTATTCCAAACTTCACAAGGAAATTGGCACCAATTATAGGTCTAGTGACGGAAGCTACAACAAAAAGATGTCGGTAATCACGACGCAAACCCAGATCTATGTTCAAAAGTCGTGTTCCATAGGTTGTGATTGAAGAACCGTTTGCTGCCACTAAACGACTCTCTGAATCGGCAGTCAGATTCTGAAAATATATTTTAGGTACGACGGAAACGTCTGCACCGGTGTCTTTGAAAAAACGTAATTTCGTGATTGGACATATAATTGAAAGGCGACGATTATGAAACGTCCCGTCGCTCGTCGCTTGTACTGTGGGACGACTTAGTTTCCGGAACTTTCTTGAGCTTTTGGGTTCGGGTTTTGACCAAAGGAGCAACCATTACATTTTTTAGCTCTATTTCCAAACTTCCGGTTGTATCAGCATAGCCAATATCCACTCCTCTGTCTAGATTTGTTACGAGTTTCAGAGCTTTGGTATTGGTTGTTTCTGTTATTTGATCGTTGAGTTGATCGAGAGCGACTCGTAAATTCACGGTTGCATCTCGAAGTCAGTTGATCAATGGATTTTTGAAGACTTGCCAGACTTAGTTCAGTTTTATTTAATTCGGGTTTCGTTTGCTTTGATGGTCCTGGTTCTACAGTGTGGCAAGCGTAATTTGGTTTATTGATTTTGAAAATTCGATCAGCGAATTTTATTAAATTATTAATTTTATCCGCCTCGCGTATTGCTACAATAGATCTAATAGAGTCAGGAAGACGACCTAACCACAAGGTTTTCAACAACTGAGCGTTTACAGCAGTTGAAGAACCTGCTTTTTCTTCAAGGTGTCTATAAAAATCCGAAGGTGTAAAATCGCCCATATCGGTAGATTTAAGAAGATTTTCAATTCTTCCTTGCTCTTATATGGATCGTGGTTTAATAACTTCATCCCGAAGGGTTTCATATTTGTTATTCTCGGGTGGGTTACGCACAATACTTGCTACCGAAGCTATGACATCCACCGGTAGGTGAGCTATCGCAAAATTAAATCGGTTCTCGTCAGTATTAATTCGCTTAATTTTCACTAATGCCTCGAGTTATTTGAACCACAGTTCTGGAAGGTCTTTCCAAAACTGCGGTATAGGCGCGAATGTTTCGTTGACTGAATATTTTTTTTCATCATTTTCATTATTCGACATGTTTCTTTATTATTTAAAAAGATTTATACGATGTGGCAGATTAAAAAAAATTTAAATGAAGTGATCGAACGTAATTACAATGCGAAAATTTTTCGAGAAAAAAAATTAAGAATAAAAATAGGCGCAAAACGAATGAGAAACAGCGATAAAACAACATATAACTCACCAATTTTTTTTTTTTTTGCAAACTTTGCTTCACAATTTAACTTATACGAAATCTAAAATAAATTAAGAAAAAACTAATACATATAATAAAAAAAAATAACGAAACTGTATTTAAAGAACGATACGTTAACTTAAACTAACATTGGTTAAGTTTAGTTGATGTCCTTGGCAGTTGCACGAATCGCAAAGTTGTTGCTGGATTTAATTATGTCTTAGCGGATTGCTGTTGATTCTGCTGTTGAGATTTGTGTCCTTGATAATTCGTATATTTTTTTTTTTTTTTTTTTTTTGTGTTGATTTGGCGGTTGCATTTAGGTTGCTGTCGTTAATTTTAATCGGCATTCGGCAGGATGATAATTTTCGTTCCAGAATGATTTCTCGTTAAAATTTTGTTAGCAGTTGATTTACGGGCAGCTGATACATACGACACCGTTGTTTATTTGTGATAAATTGTTTGTTGCAGTAACTAATTTTTGTTGTTTTTTATTTTTATTTTTTTAATTTCTGTATCAACTATTTTGATAACTGTTTTTTGTTTTATTAAACTTGATTGGTTTTTGTGTGTAGCGAAAATTTCGATTGCAAAGGACGACTGATTTTGAGGGCGTTATTATTTTAAGCTCTTGATGCGTTTTTAATTGCACTGTTCGCGTATAACTGTTGGTGTGACTTGAGTAGCGGCGATCACGTCGGGGTCACCAATTGTAGAGGTTCCTTCATGACACCGCTATAATTTCGCAGTTCTAATGTTAGATTCCGGATTCCACTAACTGACCGATTTATCTGACTATAAAATAAATATATCACTAACACCAAACTCACAAAACCATTTTATTATTTTTTATTTTAATTTTTGCATTGATTTTTATTAAATATAATTATAAAAAATATGTTATAAAATTTTGTATTTTAATTAACAAAACTGAAACTTTTATTTCGTATGATGGTCGCCGCAATAATGATCATATTTTTTTTTTGTCTTTTCATTCTACTAATCATTATTGCGATGATGACTGAGATAAAAATAATTATTAACCTATTTACTTCTTATTCTAATTAAAGTGGATCAAATATATACTTATACAATTAGAACGGAATACTGAATAACAATTTACTCATTCCATCCGTGCAGCAAGCGGGATGGCATACTGGAATGCATTATATGTCAGTCCCATAACAATCTATCATTCGTTTTTGTTGCTGTTGTAAAAGATTTGAATTTTGTATATTTTATATTATAATTATGATCGATTACGTCATTCATTCATAGGGTGCAAACGTGTATGAATATTAAAATTACTGATTGCACCATAAGTGCTTAAGCTTAACATTACTAATAAATGTAATCTAATTAATGTTTGCTTTGCAGCTGTTCTTGTTGGTATATTTTAACATTCCGGCCTCCTTGAATCGTGTGATTCAACATACAGGGAGTAAACATAGTTTATGAATAGGACGTTAAATATTCCCGTTGATGTTTTAAGTGTTTCATCACTGATGTGATTATCTGTTCCGGGATGCAAACCAGATACTTTGCTCAAAAGTGGTAAATTATTATTTTTGATGAGAACAACGTCTCCAACGTTGACATTGTTCTGTGTTATATGCCGTTTGCTTCGATTTTGTAGGGTCGTTAAATATTCCAAATACCACCGATCCCAGATATATTGATTCATATTTTGCGCTGGAGTTAAATAGAAGATGAGATAGGAAATGCCCTGGAGTTAAATAGTCCGTGTCGTCGCTTGATAATAAACAAATTGGTTAGTAGGGTTATCATTTCCTTTTCACTGCAGCTTCCCATAGGCCGCCGAAATTTGGTAAACTAGGTGGGATTAAAGGGCCATGTGGGAGATAAGCCACCTAGGCACCTGCAAACTAGGTTGGATGAATCGGAATGTTATTTGATTTGTCAATAGAAATTCGGAAAATGCATTATAATTTGGTCTTAAAAATTTGAAAAATTTGTATAAGTGGTTTCGGGCACCAATAAAAGTCATGCCATTGTCGCTGTGAATTCCCCTACACAGCCCTCTTCGTACAACAAATCTTTAAAGCGCAGCAATGTAAGCATTTGTGGTAGGTTCGGACTCTACCTCAATATGTGTGGCTTTTGTAGCCAGATATACAAAGATACACACGTAATTTTTATTTGTTTTCTGCCCTCTGCCTGTTCTCAAATGTGTCTGAAAAGGGCGTAGTTTTGACGCAGTGTAGCCATCATTAGGGTTGGTCCCGCATGCAAATACTTTAAGTGCTGCTCTCTCACTACGCTTTCTGTTAATCTGTTCTTTGCTGATAATATTAAAGGGTGTTTTATATCGTAGCTTACTGATGCATTTGTAATTCTGCCACCGACTCGTAACAGACCTGAATCATCAAGGTATGGTTTTAACATCTTTAGCTTACTTGCCCTTGGTAACTCTTTCTTCGCTGCGATTAACTTGATTTCTAATTCATAGTGCCTCTAGTATGTATATGCTTGAAAATAAGACCCTGGGATTTTTGTAATTCTGTACTTTGCAGACATGGTGAAATAGAGGTTATCGAAATTTAGTTTAATCTCACACCGATAAAACGCAGAATCTATGCCAAGATTCGGACTAATTTGCTAAAGCTGGAGTATTTTTCTATAAGATGATATATTACATTTGCGCCTGGTGTTTGCATGTGCATAAATTGACTAAAATTTAGATAATTGCGAGTTCGTACGAAGGGCCTTACAAATTTCTTCGCAAGCTACGACAATTCATCGTAATTGATATTAACGGAAAACAGCAGTCTGTGTCAATCGATCGCCTTAAACCAGCATTTGGATTTCTAGCACAGCTCGATCAACATAAACCATGTAAAAGAAAATCAGTTAGATTTAATATTTGATGAATATTCGTCCAAAATATAATGGAATTTTAAAGCTTAATCGCGTGAGACACTTACTGCGAGGAGGATGATGTAGCGGCCCTGTTCATAACAAACATTTTTGCTCAATTTTAATAGATCAATAACCAAAAATTATGTGAAGATCTAACTGTTAGATCGCGCGATATTTCCAGCCAACCAAAACTTTGGTTTGATTGAAATCATCGTACGATCCACAATCCCACCAATAAAAACCTACCGAAACACAAACAAAATCATTGAAAATTCGGTGTAATAAAATTCTAAAAAATAAAAATGATGATAATTAGTAAGATTAAGTTAGTTGCTGCAGCCAGTACAAATGTTAGTAGACAAGGAAACTTTGATCTGCATTATCGGTATACAGGCTTTGTTCAGTGCAAAATTAATAATTGCATTTTGTCTTGTATTGAGTAAAGTCGTCAATTTTAATACAGTCCATTTTTATATATGTATACCTAAAATTAAAATAAATAAAGGAAGTTTGTTGAATATTATAATTATTGTGTTCTTCATCATATTTTCTATTTACCTTGAGGTATTTTATAAGGACAATTTCCAGACGTACGGCAATATCAGCGTCATTACTTTAACCCGTTGTTCAGAAATTCACCCACTGGAATATTAATTGAATTGAGCTGTCGAAACACCTATTTGTAATTATTGTATCCCATTTACAAGTGAATTAAATCTGCAAGATCTCAGTTAGATACATTTCGTATTTCTAGCTTGTGATTCAAAGCGGCATCCGGATTCAATTATTTTATGGGATTTTTTTAACGTTTTGAAGTTTATTCAAAATTTTATTGGGAGATTTTTCGAAATAATTTAACATTTTCGATTTAATTTGAGTTTGTTGACTTAAGCATTGAAATTAATATTGGGTGAGCTGAGATAATCGAAATCCGAGGTTTTAGATATTTTAGATTAAACTGAATTTCTAGATTTGAGTAGAATTAAGTGACTTGGCGTCGAGTTATTCAAAAATATCGATATTATTTGAGATTCTCCAGTTAGTTTTTCGCATTAGTACAAAAAAGTTTACTGAAAAATCTGAAATATTAATTAAGTTGCCTAAACAAACCTTTTATGGTTGGCCGGCTCAAAAAGTTGACGAGAAAATAATTGTAATGGAAAATCTGAATTTGTGACAAAATGGTCCTGACTCCATTAGCATCTATTATTTCTTCATAAATTACGTTCACAGTTCAAAATGAACAAAGAAAGCTCCATTTTAAATATAATATTTTATGTATACATATTCATTTCTTCACAAAATTTTCGCAAATTAATTACAGTATTGTATAAAAATTACTGTAAAATTCGGGAGAAAAATTGGTAGACCAAAAGCATAAAAGGAAAAATTACATCAAATAATATTTAACATTTTTAACATGCCTTATTAAAATGTCAAATAAACATATCTTTCACAAAAATTATTCATTCCCATTGTATAGTGATGCATACAAGATTCTTCTACTTCATGCTCTTGTAAACTTTATGTTCCGCACAGCATAAAAAAAAACGTTTTACAAAAAAATTTCCGAAATAATAACATTAAAAATGTCTTGAAGGTTTAACATCTTATTATCATCATCGTCCCAAAAAAAAAAAAAAAAAAAAAATTTAAACGGAAAGAAAAGAAATTAAAAATTAATAAAAGCTGGGTAAATAGCGCGAGTGGCGGTGAAAGCGGCAGTATATATATAAAGTTTTCACAGTAACGAAAATATTTTTCTTTAATTTTTATTTTATTTTTATTTAACAATTATATGTTCTTATTATATCATATAATTATTAATGTTGCTGTTTGTTATTTTTGTTGTTATACATAAGTAGAATTACTTAAGGCAATGAAATAATTAGATATTCTCTGACAATGTATAAATACTTGTACATATCTCTTAATACAAGAGTACATAGCTTGTAAATGAAATAATAACAATATGTACATACAATTTCATTATTATTATACATTTATTTTAATATAAAAATTATATCTTTTTATTTTGTATTCACATAAGTATTGTATGTACATACCTATATATTGTTTAAATTAATTTCAATTTGTGAAAGATGTTTATATACGTGTACGAGTGTATAAATTGTTTGTGCTCGTAATTTAACAGAAAATTAAAAAAAAAAAATTTTTGGTTGTTTTAATGTTGATGACAGCTGAAATAATAATTTATTAAAAACGTTATTGCAATGAAATATTTGTAAACGTATGTACATAATATTTATTTGTATTGTAATTACATTTATATTTTATAAATTTTCAAAATATGTATCCTTAAGTTGACATTTTAAATAGTCAATTATGTCAAATGGGTTTATTGCGAAACACAATGTATAAATTATTTGGTTGTGAGTGGTTGTGGGATGAATTAAATGCTTTCGAGTATCTATATACATATTTATTTAAAAGAAGTGTGTTTATGACAATTATGGGATTGGTATATTCATGTTTACGTATTGTGTTGGATACATTTGACTTGATTACCATGCAAGAAAAACTAAATTAATCCTTTCGCTATCCAAAAATATTTGAAGTAAAATATAAAACTATGAAAAAATGTTACACCTATTGCGGCACCAAACTATCCTAATCAAAATAATTATTTGCCCTGAGTATACAACTTGCCGGGGGAATTGACTGTGGTGGGAATTTTATTCGGATTTGATATTTTTTTTTTTTTTTTTTTTTTAATTTATTACGACTAAGTTATTACAACTCATTTAGCAATTTTTGTTTCTTATTTTAATTCTCTGTTAGTTGGGCTATAACACAGTAGTTATTCCCAGTGGGCCCAGATCTTCCTGTTACATCAGCAACTTTCAGTCCTGAGGAACTAAATCAAGCGGCTTCGTCCTCTTTAGACGTCTTGTCTCTGCGCTGTCGACGTTGTTGACAATATGTTGAATATCCGTGTTTTCATGGAGTTGTAAACGCTGGATATATTTGTTGGCATTTTTTGTGATTTCTTCGTTGACGGTTTCCATCTTTAGATCCCTATGTAGATTATCGTTTCTAATATACCAAGGTGCATTGACAATGCATCGTAGTACTTTGTTCTGGAACGTTCGTTTTCTTTGTGCATCTCTAGAGCTGGATGCCATAGGTCTACACAGGCTTGAGTATTTGCCTGTATAAAACAGCTTATTGTGAATGGTAAGCTCAATATTTCTTCCAATGAGCTAATACATTTTTCTGAACTTTATATCCAATTCTTGTTCTTTTTTTCCTTGACATGATCTTTCCATTTTAACTTGGCGTCGTGCGTCATACCTAGGTATTTTGCCGTGTTCGCATGTGATATTTCCTGCCTATTTATGTAAATTAGTAGGTTAATAATAAACTTTTAGATAGGTGAATGTTGTCTGAATTGATTTTAGCTCATTCAATTTTAATCTCCATTTTTTTCTCCAGTGGACAATCTCATTCACAGTGTGCTGTAATTTGCTGGTTGTTTCTTCGATTGTACTTCCAACCGCCAAGATTGCTGTACCATCCACAAAGGTTGCAATATATGTTTCTCCAGTAATAGGTATGTCTCTCTTATAAAGCAAATACAAGACTGGTCCGAGCACGCGCCCTTGTGGTACGCCTGCTTTAATTCTCTTGAGTGATGAGAACTCTCCTTCATATTTCACTCTGAAATATCTCATAGAACTGCTTAGGAAGGTCGCGATGTAATTTATATTCCAGTGCTCGATGCCGAACTCGGTCAAAGGCCTGGGCAACATCCAGGAAACTCCAGAACATACCTTTTTGTTTTCAATTGTCTTCTCAATCACGTTAGTGACTCTGTGTATCTGCTCTATGGTGGAGTGTTTCTCTCTGAAACCAAATTGATGTGATGGTAACAGGTGTCTTTCTTTAATCAGAGGTCTCATCCTTATGAGGAGTAATTTTTTGAAGAGTTTGGACAATGATGATAATATAAAAATAGGTCTGTATGACGTTTTTTCATTACGTGGCTTATTAGGCTTAGGTCACATAATAACTTCTACTATTTTCCACTGCTGAGGAACATATTTCATTCTAAAAGCTGCGTTAATTATGTGTAGCAACTTCTTAAGACATTTTCATGGCAAATTTTCAATAACTTTTTCTGTAATAAGATCGTATCCAGGAGTCTTTTTTGCATTTAGGTTATGTTTAATTTCATTTTTGAGTTCTTTTATTGTAACTGGTTGTATGTCTAACTCATCTTATTTTTGCATTAGAAAGGTATTTTCATCTGCTGTTTGTGTAGTCAAAGGTTGGAATGTCTCTTCCAGATGTTCAGCAAAAAGATCAGCTTTATCTTTGGGGCTTTTGGCCCAAGTACCATCTGCTTTCTTACCGCTTTGGTTTCTTGTATTAACTTCTGCAGCTTGTTTTTGAGCTGATTGAAGATTGTTTTGCTCCCCACAGATTTTGCGAGCTTTCCTCTTTTCTCTGACCAGATTTCTTATTTCCTGAGTATACTATATGTTTCATTCTTGTGAGGTTTATTTTTGGCAGGGAGACAAAATACCTTTGGCTATGAAAAAGTCAATCACGTCTGGTATTTTGTTTGTATCCGTTGGCCAGTAAGAAGAATACCACTTGAATGAAATTCGCAGTTTATTTGATGTCCAGCTTCTAATAGTTCTCTACATTTAGGTAATATTAGTCTCGAACCCCAATGCGTATGTTTGGCATTGAAGTCTCCTCCTACGACGAAATTTGGGCCCATCATTTTGAGCATTGAGTGGTAATCATCCTTTTTAAGTTGATGCCTTGGTGGACAATATATCGCAGCAACCTTGTTATTGTTTAGTTGCACGCTAAGTGACACAATTTGCATTGTCTCTATTTCGAGTTTGACATCTTCCAAGTGTTTGATGTTTTCTCTGATGAATATTGTTGCTCCACCCCTAGCTCTTTCTGCTGAATGTATAGAATGGTAACAAGAGTAACCTTTTATTTGTGCTTAAGACTTTCTAGTGAAATGGCTCTCTGCTGTTCAGCATATATCAATTTTTTCTATAGCTCTGGAAGATGCTGTAGAAGTGCATTAGCATTCCAGGTTAATATTCTTAGTGTTTTGTTCATTTTTTTAAGTGAAGGATCAGAAGATAAAGCAACTTTTTTGCTAGAAATCTCCCTAATTTTTTCTCGATGTCCTACTTGTTGTTCAAGATTAACTTAACATTAACAACCATTCGGACAACTATTCCCAAGACGTTCCTAATGTTTAATATGTTCTCAATTTTCCATGAGTTTGCAAAGGTCAGAGTGAATAGTGGTAACTTTATTTTATTAACAATACTCCCTCCTTTGCCGGTAGACTTCCTTTCAGTTTTACACATATTAACTGCATCTAAGATCGTTAAATTTTTTCTTTTGAGGTCTTCAATTATTTCATTTGGTGTGCATGTGTGATGTAGACCCCTAGCAACTACTCTAATGGGTCTGGTATTTTTGTCTTCATATGTATACCATTGGAGACCTTTATCATTCAATACAGTTGAAAGTTTTCTATAACCGTCTGGATCAGGCATATTAACCCTGCAGGCGTTGTTGTTTAGCATCACAAGCTTATACTCCTTTTCTGCCACTTCTTTCATTAGCGCTTGAATAACGCTAAATTTACCGACATGTATGATATTGATTGATGGTGGTGGTTTTTTTTTTCTTGGTCTTGCTGATAGTTGGTAATTGGTTTTCCTTTGCTCTCGATATGTTCACACTATTGGTCATATCTGGGGACGGCTCAGCTATCCTTTTACTGGAAGAATTTACTTCCTGCGTTTTTTGCTTTTTAGAGCACTTTTTGATTTTTTCATTATCCAATTGGTCTCTCTTTCTAAATCTTCCTCGTCGGTTTGGTACTCAATTAGGTAGTCCATCTTTAGATTATGTTTCAGGTTTTTAAATTCTTCTTCAAGAGGTTGTATATGGCGCTGCATCCATTGAATTACTTTATTTAGTTCTTTATTTTCTTGTCTAGACTCGGCTAGAGCTTTGATTACTTTCTCAGATTGAGGGTTATTATTAGTTACTTGGGACGCAGTCGCGACTGTCGCTGCCGTCTTTAGTTGTAGTGTATAACTACTTACATTTGGAACCTTTTTAATTGGTGATCTTAACATTTTCGTGCTCTTAGGAAAGTTGTTCCCTTTATTTTGCAATAGTTGGTGCCCCTCAGGATCCATGGTATCGGCATCCAACGATGATGAATGATTTGATGCTGTTAGAGACACATCCGTCTCGTTTTCTAATTTTGTTAGGTTATTATTATTATTTCCTATCAGATTTATTCCCACGAGTAGCACAAGAAGTAATGGTCACCCATGACAGAGATCTGCATTATCATAGGAAGGCTACGGGTTTAAACCGAACGTCGCCAAATTTGGAGTTCACATACTAACGACTAAGCACCCTCTTGGTCACGCAGCCATCAGCGTATGTAGTGCCACCTTAGCTTGGGTGTGCTAGTTTTTGGCCCGCCCCGAGTATTTGATTTCCCCGGTACCTGCCATATCTGGCAAGCTTTCTTCTATTCACCATCTGGGGAGGCGTCTGAAAGGGGAACTAGCAAACCCCACACAGGGGATTTGATATTTGACGTATTATTGAATCCGTCGAATGACAAGTGCGAAAAATTGGTATTATGTAAATCGCGCTCCATACAAAAAGTGTCATTACAAATACGCATCAAATTTACTGCAGATGAAACAGGAATTGGTGTATCCATTTATCATGAAAACTAATAAAATGTAAGTTTATAAACTTTTGATGTATTTTACCAATACACGATATAAAATTAATTGTAACAGTATCAGTTTTAAAAGTTAATTATTATTTCAGATGTAAAAGTGACAAAAAATTTAACAATGTATCTTCAATAAGGCAAAGGTTTTTGGTAGGAACTTGAAGGACTAATATAATATGAGAAAATAATTGTGATGGAAAATCTGAATTTCTTTTTAGGGTGATCGTCTGTTGTTCTGCAATTATAGACCAATATCCATCCTTTCTGTTGTTTATAAGATTTTTGAAGAAGCAGTTAAACTACGAATGACAAAATTTCTTAATAGCTTTAACTATTTCAGTAATGTGCTTTGGGTACAAAGAATTCTTTGATCGAACTTGTGAATCCTCATAATTTCTCATAAAGGTAATAATAATTCTAGTACAGTAGTTGTCCTCTTTGTGGATGTTACTAAGGCTTTTAATATGGATGATCATTGTATTCTTCTGAATGCTGAGGAGTATTTTATATATTGAACTGGCTCAAGTCATTCATCACTAATCGGTCGCAAAAGATTACTTGTAAAAATATTTTCAGTGGCTTATTGCTACTACAGGCGGGTGTCCCCCAGGGATCTATACTTTGGTCAATTCTCTTTTTCGTTTACATAAATTCTATTTTTAACACGTTTGCGGACATGACGGCAATGGCCGTGAAAAAGGCATTCTTCAAATGGGTCATGACGGCTATATAACTATAAATATATGTCGCAAGGGTTTTTATGTAAGTTTTTCCATTTTTCTTCACCTCAATCGACAAAAACAAACGCATGACGGCATATGCCGTTATTTTTCAATGTGATTTGGTATAGTTATACATTTTGTGTCATTTTTCGGTCGATTCGTTTTTGTGGAAGGTGTTGTACTGTATATATTGACGATCGTTACTACTAGATCATTACTGTATCATTTCTTGTTATTTATAAATGATTAAGAGACCGAAAAATAGTATATTTAGTTTATAATAGTCGTCTGTGGTATAATCATTGTAATAGATAAAGGAGCCGAAGAAAGACTTTTGAAACTTTTCAACGAGGTGGAGACACCGGAATCAGACATAGAAAGGAACCCATTCGAAGATGACGGAGAATTTGCAGATGATCCGATTTGTGAAATAAGCGGCGATGAACCTGAGAGCGAATTAGAGGACGGAAGAAATAAAGATGTGGTTTCAAATGATTCGGATAAAGGTGACAGTGATTCTTCCCTTGACAATGATGATGAAAATAAAAGGAATGAAGTCATTCCAAATTTTAATTTTGAAATGCGAGCCGGGCCAGCAATTGAAATAAATCAAAGCTCATCTCCTCGTTAAATATTTGACCAAATTTTTAATGATCAAATCATTGATCATCTAGAGTGGAATCGACAAATTACTACGGTCAACAAATGGCCGAACCATCAAGAGCAAAAACTAGAAATAGTCGATTTGCGTCCTTTCAAGGCACAGATCGAAAGCAATTACTATACTTTACGATGAAGGTAAAGTGATGATTCAAGTTGCACTGATGATATAAACGGTTTCGATTTGCAACTGTATAGCATACTAATTAAGATTTTCATGCTACTCTTCTTTGTTGATGAGGATGCATTTTGTTGCTTATGTAGTTCATTCGCAAATATTTTCAATATCTCTGGTAAAAGCTCTTAACCGCTCTTTCATATTTCATGAAATGTGTATAAATTTAGGTTTTGAAGCCTTCTTTGTTACTTGCTGCTGCTGCAGCTGCTGCTTTTACAATTCTTATACGCTCTTTTTTCATTGAATTGCATTTGTTTGAGGTGGGTAGCTTGTCACCAAAAATAATTTGTTTTTGCCAAATATGTTAGACAGTCCTGCTTTTGCTACTAAAATCATATACAAGGCTTCAAATGCTAATCTAGAATTTTCACTCCGGAAGAAAATCTCGTGTACATTTTCATGAAATCTCTCTGAATTTGCAATAGCATGAAGGTTGGTATCTAGCATTTTGTGCCAGAAAATCGATAGAACCATTTATTCGTAAAATGCCCCATGCATCGTTACATTTTGCTTTTGCCTAGCATTGTCAGTTGGCTCAAATCTTCCTAACAAAACAAAAAAAAATCCTGCTGCTGGAAATTGTCGATGCATCGTTTACATTGTCGACATTGTCTACATTATCTACACCATTTTGTGAATTGTCTACATAAATTGTCTACGCGAATAGACAATTCGATTACACTGTTTAAATTTGAAAACCACAAAAAATCGATATTATTGTGTTTTGTGTAAGTGATAATTCGTCATAATTTGGGGTAAGAATTTTATTTTTATTTAACTACAGTGGGGTTAAAGTGCAGTTTCATGTAAGATTTTCAAATACTATTTTTTTGATGAAATGGGTGGGAAGGACATCATCGACAAAGAAAAATCAACTGCAACCGCTGTCATTGATACTGGGCAACAATCTTATATAGCTAGAAAACTGGGCATATTTAGTGCACGGCTTCATTAGTGCACGGCGATTTTTACGACGAAAGAAATTATTGAACAAAGTTTGCCTTGAATTTTGTGTTGCAAAAGACATTTCTTGTGCTGAAGCGAAATAAGTGACCGGAATTATGGGGAAAAAAACGTGGATTTTACACGACGATAACGCGCCAAGCTACGATTGCAAACGACTATAAGGCCAACAGCTCAATAAATACCATCGATTAACCACCAGATTCTCCTGATTTAGCACCAGGTGACTTTTTCCTGTTTCCCAGACTCAAATTGCTACTCTGTGGAACCCGTTTTGCCTCCATTGAAGCCTTAGCTGAAGGCCCTCCAAGAAAGTGCCTATAAAAAATGTTTCAATGAATCGGAAAATGCTGGTATATGTGTGTATCCTCGGATAGGGAATACTTCGAGGGCGACAAAAAATTCCTCGTAAAGAGATTTTTGTTATTTGACTTAGTGTAGTACCGCCTCCAAATCATTTTGGGAAAATAAGTTCTCCTTTGAAAATTTGCCATTCGAGACCAACCCATCATTTGAACCCAACCCATCATATTCTAACCAGCTTATTATATTCTCAGTTCGTGGAATATAGCTCCTACATAAACATATCTATTAAATTTGTGTTATTTGATTTAATGCAGCACTTTCGCCCTCATTTTAGTATTCAAATACTAAATGGTTTATTTAGGGTTAATTAATTAATTGATGGTTAATGGTTTATTTAATTAATTGATATAATATATAACGTTTTGATTAATTCCAAATTTGGTTAGTATTGGCAATTTTGTTAAACGTTTTTGCATTATTAATTTTAAATCGAAATACGAGAAAATAATGTTTTTTTAATTTTTCATTTAACGTTTTTTTGTGTAGCAACATTTTTTAACGTTAGTAACTTTTTTTAACACTTTTTCTACCACTTATTTCTTACACTATTTTTAGTGGCAAACTACACTTTAAATTAACGTTAGAAACTTCACTCCGGTATCTAATATTGAATAATTTATTGGTACGACTGAACTCTAAACTTATAGAAAATATTTTTTTTTAATAGATTCGCTTAGAGTAAAGCGTTGAATATGATTGTGATGGTGATAGTTACTTAAATCAATCGGTAACATCTTATTAATAGAAATTAAAACGTGATTTAATTTACAATCTAACAGAAAGTGTTTAATTATCATATACATAATAAATTTTAGACACTTTTAACACTTGCAGCCAATTAAAAAATAGTTTACATCAATGTAAGATCATATGAAACATAAATCAACTAATCGTGAAATTGTATGATAACCATGTGGTATCTATCTAAATGTCTAATGAGAGCATTTTATTATCAATTAAAAATTATAATAATATATAATTATATGTTGTTACTTTTATTTTATTACACATAAATTATATATACATATGTATACTCTATAAATTATTAAAACATAATAATAGTAATAATAATTATGCCTACCTATAAATATAAAATAAAAATTAGCTAAATAATTTAAAAAATGTGTGCAATATAAAATAATGTAATAAAGCTGAAAAAGTCATACAACTGAGCAAATAAAATCATATTAATTACAAATTAAACAGGAAATTCAAAATTTTCAGAATTCAATTAAATTTGGTTTAATAAAATAAAAAAAAAAACGTTAAAGTTATCACGCTGCTTTTTTTTAATAATCCCGTGTATAAATAATATTGCAACTAACATTGTAAATGTAGATTTTTTTGTAGATCTTAAGACAATAAATACATTAAAAAAAAATAAATACTCTGTATTTATACAACGTAACAAGTTTAATTAAAATATTAATAGATTAAAAAATAAAACATTTACAAGATGACGGACGAGATTAATGTTTCATAAAATGTAAAAATTATGCCAATTTCAAAAATATTACTTTTATGTAAGAGCTTATGGTTTAGCTTTGTAATTAATGTTATTCAAAACGGAATTATCTTTATATAATATACAGTCACTTATAGTGTCAATGATGTTGTATGGGAAAGTTATTTATTTATTTACTTTTTTCACTTTTAACGCGAGACTCTAGTAACAATGTAATTTAGTTATGGTCTATTAAACATTTATCACTCAGGGGAATACTATGTAGTGAATGCGAAATACCATTTACATTTTAACAATTTTAATTATACCGATTCCGAACAGTCACTGTAGTAGTTATGCATTTATTTTACGAAAATTTAACTGGGTCAAATGGAAAGGTCCGCCGTTCAGTTTAAGAAAATTAATTTTAATTTGATACATTAAAAATTAATTATTTTAACTCTTAACCTTAATATTTCTGCCGCGGCATAATTAATCGGTTTATATGATGCTGCAGTGACGATTACAGAGAGGGTCTGATGCCCTAGCTGGTGACCTTGATAATGACAATGAACATTAAAACTTATTAAATGATTTTATCAACCATAAATTTTTCCCTAAACTTTAAGATTTATGATTCAATTTAGTTTGGGAATTTAATAAAATTATTTGTTTATTTATTAAAATTTAGCAATAATGGGTGCAACTCACTCATTATTTTCTTCTATTCGACTACTATTTGTACCAAAACTAGATTCAAGTTTTTATAGAAATTATAGCAGAATAGAAGAAACCCAATATTTGCAATGTTAATGATTATGATAAAAATTTGTGTGGCTGTTGAAAATGGGATTTAAAGATGGGGCTTTCAGAAGTGGTTCTGAAATTTCAACATATTGAATGTTACTATTGTTGTTTCAATAGATGGAATTTTGGTTGTTTGATGGAAATGGAACTCCAAGAAGGGATTTTTTTTTCGTTATTTAAAATGTTTACTTCATTAGAGATCTTAAAGGTATTTATACCTACCTAAGAATATATCTCGAAATTACGAAAAAGGTAAATGGTTAAGTGTTCTGCAAGTTAGTTTCGATCAGACGAGGATTGTGAAAAATACATCATTTTTCAATCATCTCATCAGACAATAGCGACTGAACTTACTGCCCTAATTTTTTTCCTATAATGAAGGTGTCAACCTTTTCCAGTACTAATAGTGTAGAAACATTTAGAACTGTTTTATCATGGAAAATTCCATTTAGTACAGCAAAATATTGAGCTATTAGTTTAACTTATTCTATCACAAGCAAGGCGTCACCGTCACACTACCCCTCACCAAAGCTTGTTCGTCCCAAACAGGACCCAAATCACCTCCTCTATACAGGACCAAACCTGTCTAAAAGCACCACTTTCGATTTACCTCCTTGTCCTTTCCTAGTCCTGTAGGTTGCCATCCATACAGGTTGCAGTTTCGTTGATAAATCCTCCTTCTTTTGTTGCGAGTTGTGAAGCCACACCAATTTCCTTTCGTGTAATCCTTTGCTATTTGCCCGTATGGCATATCGAGTTTTCATTCAGTCGCCCGACACTCGCACTCCACTACGCACAACTCGCCCCATCTTATCCAATATCTGCTTAACCTGGTGTTCATTGGTTTCCTCAACAATTGTTTCAGATTTTGATGGCAGCTCCTCGCAATGGCTAATTGTTACTCGCCTTACTGTCGCATCTACACCGTTAAATTAAAGATTTAGCTCGATGTTATCGCTGCTCAATATTCCTCGTCCAAAATCCAACACAAAGCCATTCATCCTCATTAAGTACGTTCCCAAAATGACCTCGTCCACAATGTCTGCGACCAGAACTTCGTGTAGAAAAAGAGTTTCGCCGATCCTTATGCTCACGATCTTTTTCCCTTTAATGATTGCACTCTCCCCATTTGCCATTTTTAATTTTAACCCATCAACCAGCTGCACTGCTCCTGAGATCAAGTCTTTCCGAACAATTGTGTGGGTTGCTCCGGTATCCAGCGTAATAATACACCTCCTCCCATCAACACGGCCCCTAACTGTGACGCTGCTTCCGCCTCGTCTTTCACTCGAAACAGGGATGAATGTTATGGGGCAACCAGACGGCGAAGCCCGCTTCGGTTCCTTTAAACTGATTTTTAACCTTTCCACTTTACCGACTGTTGCTATCCATTCATCCGATTCCTGCTCTCCTCTTAGTGCTCTTTCCACAGAAGTTGGTGATCCGTGCCGCTTTCGACCGTTCGTCGTTTGCCCGCATAAAAGGTGGCAATCTTCTCTCTTCATGTATTAATTTCCGACAGTCCATTGAGGTGTGACCCAACTTGTCACATTTTCAACACCTAGGTCAGCCACTTCTAAATTTTGGTACTGTCCGCTAGATGTACCCTTTAGCATCTAAATTCATTTGGCGCCTAAATAATGATGGTCTGGTGAAGTTCTCCTCAGCCTCGATCGTTAACGCAAGCGCAACGGTTTCCGCGAACGTTGCTTTAGGCGACAACATCACCGCCTTGCGTTTCTCTGGATCTCGAATGCCGTCAATGAATGCGTCAATTTTCAGCCTTTCCATATAATCGGCCGATGTACTGGTATGCGCTAGATGTACTAATCGCTCGTTTGCCGATGAAAATTCTTGCAGCGATTCTCCTTCCCTTTTGGTAGCAGCTTTTCAGTCCCATGCGATAAATTTCCCGCTTGCGGTCAATTTCGAGAAAACTGTTGCGATCTTTTTCCGGAATTGTTTGTAAGGCGTTCGCAGCTTCACCTTTAAGGGCCACTATTAACGCTGCGACAAGAAGTTCATCATTCCAACGCCGTTTCAAATTGAAATTTGAAAATACCGAAAGATGTGTTTCCGTCGAATGTTGGCGGCTTTAATTTGATTGAATGAACGGTCTGAACCACTTGCGTCGTTGTTCCAATTGCCTTGACATCAGTTAGTTCTTTCTCGAGACGTTGAACCTCCGTTTTTACAAGTTGGACTTCCGTTTCTAATTGTTGGTCTACCTGGTGAATTTCAGTTTGCAATTCCGTCTGCAATTTTTCTACTTTGTCACGTAGCGAAGTAGATATCTCGATAAGTCATCGTCCATTCTCTTTTGCTCATCTGCAATTTGGTCTTTAATTTCTTGGTTTGACTGCTCAATTTTCTCTATTTGTCGTTTCATTTTTAGGTTTGACTGCTCCCCTTGTTGCGCCATTTTATTTTTAATTTCACCTAGCTGTCGTTCATTTTGTTGTCTCATTACACTCATTTGTCCCATCTTCTGGTTCATAGCACCTACTAACTGCGAGAAATCAAAATTTCCAGATGGTAGTTGTGTTGTTTCGACCGACGGTTGTTTATCTCTTCTCCCGCATCCGTTACTTCCACGCCAAAATCATGATGCTCTGCATCCAGCCCTTCGATCTCAATGGTATCACGTAGTCGTGCTTGTAAAGCTGCTCTACTACCATCAGTGGCCAAACCCCGTTTCTCAAGATCCCTTTTTAGTTCTGGAACATACACTGGGACTACACTTATAATGTTTATTTCCACTAAAACACTTTTTAAATTACTTTTGAATTCCTTTTTAATCTTCACACTGTCGCTTAGAAATACAACTACTTCTTAAAAGTTTACATTATCGCGTTCCAAATGCGAATAATCCAATTCGATCTTGTTCGCCTTTTTATATCACAAACCAAGCTTCTCGAAAGTTCATGGCTTTTCCAGTACTAATAGTGTAGAAACATTTAGAACTGTTTTTTCATAAAAAATTCCATTTAGTACAGTAAAACATTGAGCTATTAATTTAACTTATTCTATCACACGCTAGGTGTCACCGTCACAGTACGTTCATATAGTTTATGAATTGAATTTAGTATATTTAAATGTTTTAATTTATTTAGCGTAAAATTATTATTTTATTTTAATTTTTTCAAACACAAAAAATATTTATTTTGTAAGGGGCAACAAAAGTTATTCGCACCCCGGCGGCTAGTAGCCTTGGCGCGCCCCTGGTGGTATGTGGCCAATTTATTCATTTGTTCTTAATGTTAATTTTACAAAAGGTAATGTGGGGAGATGATTTTCGCCACCACACTGAGAGACCCAAACGTAATCCGTAAAGAAAACTGGAAATTTTAATTTTATCACTTTGGTGGATTTTTTATTTCTCTAACTAAGAAATCGTTTCTTTTTGTTTCTTTTAGCACGATGCCTCAATTTGGTTGTTTTTATTTTTCTTAGACTCTGTTTTTTGTATGTCTTCTCCATAAATTTTCTATTCTTATGAACATAAAATCGCAAGTATTGAGTGATTTTGATATAAAAACGTCGTCTTGGTTGGACTGTCAAGTGGATTTTGGTACAAGGTTGCGCATTGTCTTCCGTAGTTGGTCGACAACCGTGTCGGTAGTTGGAAAAGGTAAAAGGTTCTTTCACTGTCGCTCGGATTCCAAGTAAAATGATTGGAATTTCCGAGCTCCAATTAGTTGTGTTGCTTCTAACCATTAGCGTGGCTTTAAGCTGCCGGTGAAAGCGTTCGACCTTGCCGTTGGCTTGTGGGTGGTAAGCCGTTGTTCGTATCCGATGTGAGCCAAGGAGTTTTGTTAACTCGGTAAAAAGTACAGGTATTACTGTACTGATGTTAAGGGGCCCGCCGAATCGTGATACGTATTTGTTGACGAATGTGATGGCAATGGTTGCAGCAGACATATTGGTCATGCAGTTAGCTTCGGGCCAGCGAGTGAAGCGATCAACACAGATGAGTAAGTAAGAATATCCATTAGATGGAGGAAGTGGTCATACGACGTCTATATGAATATGTTCGAATCGACAGAATAAAATTTCGAATTTGCTATGGGGTGATTTTGTGTGCCTTTATACTTTGGAGCGCTGGCAAGATAAACAAGACTGAGCCCAATTGCCTACGTCTCTATTTGTGTTAGGCCAAAAATATCGAGCGGTAATTAATTTACGTGTTGCACGAACACCAGGATGCGATATATTGGGTAGTGTGTCGAAGATGGTTTGACTTAGTGGCTGTGCGATGTATATATATACAGTTTACAGTAGTAGAAAAAGTTCTAGTTTCAGTGATGAACTTGTGTGACATTGTGAACCAGAAAATATATTCTGAAGTTCTAGGTCAAATTTTGAGTGTTTGCTATTTTTTGTAAGTCGATGTGGGTTTCGACTGCGGCCATTTTGTTGTCGGTGGTGCGGGATAGTGTGTCCGCGACAACGTTTTCCTGTCTAGAAACATGATCAATGTCCGACGTAAATTGCGTAATATAATCCAAGTGGCGTGAATGCTTTTGGTTACGTTCAGTTTTCGACTGTATCGCTCATGCCAGAGGCTTGTGGTCGGTGTAGATTGTGAAATCTCGACCCTCAACAAAAAATCTAAAGTGTTTTACTGCCAGATATACTGCGAGTAGATCCCGGTCGAATGCGGAGTACTTCGTTTCGGCATCCGAGAGTTTTTTTGAAAAGAATCCCAGAGGCTCCTAACACTCGTTATTGTACTGTTGTAGAACAGCACTGACACCAGTGTTTGATACGTCAGTGGTTAAGCTGAGCTTTGAGTTGCTCAGTGGGTGCGCCGGAAGTGTTATCTGGGCCAATTCAGTTTTAAGTGACGTGAATGCGTATTGAAATTCGTCGGGCCATGGGAAATTCTTGACTGTTTTTGACTTTTTGTGTAGTGTTCCTAAGTGACCGTGAATTGGTGCGAGTGTTTGTGTGAGTTTTGGTATAAATAAATGTAGACATAGTCTAAATCGCGGACAACTTCGTTCATGAAGCGCTGAAATGTTTGTGCGGCTTTTCGTAGACCGAATGGCATTTGGGTAAATTTGAAGGGACCAAATGGGATCGTTATTGCCGTTTTGTGAACATCTTCAGGCGCGACGGGAATTAAATGGTACGCTCTGATGAGATCAATTTTGGAGAGAATTTTGCATTCATGTAAGTGCATGTAGAAATTTTTAATGTGGGGTATCGGGTAGCGATCCGGTGTTGTGACCGAGTTTAATCGCCGGTAATCCCCACATGGTCTCCAATCTTGATCTTTCTTTTTGACCATGTGTAAAGGGCACGAGACGGGAGATGCCGATGGCCGACCAATCCTTAATTCCACTATGTGATGAAATTCCGTGAAAGCAGCTTTGTGACGGATTGGATCTAGCCTACGTGGTATTGACACGGGCAGATGGCCTGCGGTGACAATATGGTGGACCACGTTATGTCTTACTGGAGGGTTATAGTTCGGCTCTGCTGTTAAAGAAGGAAATTGTTTAAGCAGAGTGCCGTAATCATTGTTGACCGTGAAATGGATCGGTGTCAGTGTGTCGACGCAAACCATTGTGGAATTGATTGACAGCTTAGTCGCTGAATCAACCAGCCGTTTGTTTTTTAGGCCAACAAGAAGTCCGAATTTGGATAGAAAATCGGCGCCAATGATCGAACGATTTACAGCAGCTAAGTTAAAGCCTGCGTTAAAGTTCGTTTGAGTCCGAGATCCACCTGTAGCAAGTGTGGATGGTTGTTCCATTGGCAGCCGATAAGACTAGATCTGTGTTTCTTTTAAACAATGTGAATGATTGTTTATAATAGTTAGCTGGAATAACCGAAAGGTCAGCGCCAGCGTCGATTAAAAATGTGTAAGTATTTATTGTGTCGTATATGTATAGGCGTGTCGTTTTAAGGGTGTGTGACACGATTATTGAGACCCGGTAGTTCACTCGTTTTTTGATTTCGCTACGTCCATTGCATTGTTGTAGGTGGACGTGGTCGGTTGTGAATTTCGGTAGGTGCAAGGTGCAATGCATTTCCGTGCAGCCATACCAAATTTAAAGTGGTACCAGCATTTGCCTTGTTGATTGTTGTTGCTGTTTGGGGTGAATGATCAAGTGATTCACGATCATGGTACTGTTGGATGGGGAACGACGATTTACATCTTGGCCACGATTAGTTTGCTCCGTGGATCTCGTTTTTCTACCGAGATTTTTATTTGTGTTTGTTGTAACTGCATTGACTTGATGTCATGGTTGGCCAATGGTTATTACGTCATGCATTCAGTCGGCAGTTTTAGCCAGCGTGTCTGTATGAATTATGTCTGGCTGAGCGACGAGTGCAATTTGTATTAAATCCGGCATTTTTCTGATCCAAATGGATCGGATGAGGGTTTTAGAGATCCCTGTGCCCGCGACTGTTCTAAAGTGCCGCAACCCCTCCGAGGGTTTTTGGTCACCTAAATCTTGCCCTGACAACAGAGATTCTAGTTGTTTTTCGGCGGATGGCGCAAGGCGGTCCAGCAGTTTGTTTTTGATTGCACTATAATGATTTTCGCTAGGGGGTTTTTGGAGGAACTCCGAAATGGTTTCACAGATGTTTGGTGACAGTGATGACAAGGTATACAAGTATTTCTGATTATCTGCTTTGATTCCATGCAGATCAAATTGTATCTCTGCTAACTGAAACCATTTATAGCTATTTCGGTTTTGGTATAACTTTAATAACATATGGTTTTAATCTAAACACAACTACCTAATATAGTAAAGGTTGGGAAAATTAATATTAATACATTTTGTTTGTGAAAATTATGTTGCGTCTCTGTCTAAACAATATTAATACTATTTCTGGACTAGTTGCGAATGAGTTCAGACAACCGTCTCGCAGATTTGTCTCAACCTTTATACAATTTTTTAATAACTCTTTACCAACCATTTACTCACAAATTCAAAAATTGTCGGCCACAACTACAACTAGTGCCCTACGTCTTCACAACGTTGTGACAACTCCTTATTTTCGCCAAATTGGTTGTAACGATCTTATAAAAAAGCTGTGATCTACGGTTCACTATATCTAAACAACGATGCAATTAGTTGTGATAAAGAAGTGAGAACCAATTTAAAACTCGAAATGCTGCTTGGGAGGTGGTTAATACAAAACGGGTGTACAGCCGTACCTCCTTGATTTGGCTACTACTGCATAAGCATAAGGTACAACGGTAAAAGTGAACTGCGAAAGAGTTGGGAGTGCCTTGATCCCCAGAACAGATTGCATAGATTAGAATCTTTGACAGAAGAACATTTTGATTCTTTATTCTTTATTGTTATAAGAAATGAACGTTGAAAAACGAACACTAAAAATCTACATTTACCGTAGTAAATGATTTACCCGAAAATTCGAATGCAGCCTTTAATGTACAATATCGCTCAAATACTAAATAAACAAATTGAAGCTTAATCGTGTTTACTTGTACGCATGCGTAACATCCCTGTTTAATTCAAATTCCATTTTAAAACAACATTTTCCAGCTCCAGGTAGTTAATTCAATTAATTTATATTCAACTCAAAAGCATAAAATTACCAAGAAGCCCATGTACTCGTTTAAATAAATACAAACAAAGTTAACTGACAGTGGTTTCATGTTAAAAATATTAGATAGACATCTGGTAATGACACTACATATCACAAACAAAAATAACAAAATTAAACAAATTGAATTTAAATTAAATTATA
Organism: Tipula vernalis; assembly: GCA_958295665.1. Lineage (NCBI taxonomy): Eukaryota > Metazoa > Arthropoda > Insecta > Diptera > Tipulidae > Tipula > Tipula vernalis. The sequence continues at coordinate 191,181,572 of OY282560.1, read as the reverse complement.
TTTTCTGTTTATAATTCGTACAATTCGTCTCGTCTCTTATTTTTTTGTAATTAAAATGACTTTTTGAATTTTGTGAATGGCAGTTAATGTTAAACACTTTTGTTTATCTTGTTGTTACAACATTGTCCAAACAAAAATGTGTTCGCTTAATTATATCTGATGGTGATTGAAACTTATTATTTCAAAAGCTTCTTTAACCTGCAATATTATTATGTGCTACCTATTAGAGCTCATTTTTTTTATTCTCAACACAATATTTGCTAAAATATTAATATTCCAAGGATAATTGTACACAAATTTTAAATGCATTTCTAATGCATTATTATTGCAGTTCCATGCATCGATAAATCTTAAATTTTATATATTTTATTATATAGTTGTTATCAAATTCATTCATCATTCATCAAAAAAAATTTTAATCTATCTCAACATCTCATTAATTATTCATATATATATATAATATAAATTTATGATATAAAGTATATAATAATTATAAATTAAGTAAGTAAGCGCTTATAATTATTATGGCGGATATGAATAATTTTCATTGTTAAATTTATATTCACAAAATAAAACACTTTAATGAATGAAAAGTTAAATTTTTGTATTCAAGTGTATGCGAGACGGCATAAAAACTTTTCACATTTTTATTTGGCACGCCAGATTTTTAGTTTGAGATAAAATATTTCTTTTATTTTATGTTAATGCATTTATTTAATTATTTTTAATGTCAGATTTTATGAATTTTATAAAATTCTTTTATATTTTTATTTATTAAGATTTTGTTACTAAACCGCTGCTACGCAGTTTGATTAAAATGTTCCCGGTGTTTAGCCAACTGAGTTGGTTTGGAAATGGCAGATCTATTGTTGGCCCAGACTCCTATATTTGTGACTAACCAACACAATCTTTACAACGAATCCAATTAGCTACCTCACTCAATGTTTTCCTGCGTCGATAAATCTGATCACGTGAGTAGTGTGGACTGTACATAAAATCACGATAGAATTTCTTAAACAGATCAACTCTCAAATTCACCTTTTTGTTAAATAAACACCACAATATCGCGGGAGTGTGGTGTATTGTAACAATAATACAATAAATGGTGTTTACTCACGGTTTCTTAATCCGTTTATTGGAAATAATTCACTGCTCCAATATCCAGTAATAAATGTATATAATAGCGTGGATTATAAATTCTCAAAATTGTTCCGGCAAATTATCGTTTCCTAAATTCTTCACGTGGTGGTGGTACAATATGGTGGCAAATCTCTATGTCCAGGTTTAAAGCCGAAAGTCCAAAGTTTCGTTTGCAGTTGTTCCGTGTCCAGTTGAAAGAAGGAAAGAAAAAGGGTTCAAATTGGCCTCGTAGCAAAATTCGTAAGTTTAGGTTCAATAGGTATATAATATACAATCACTTTTATTTTTTTTTTTTAATCACCTTTTTATGTTTGCTTTTTATTTTATTTTTTTTATTTTTGAAGTATTTTCACGTTGACGTTAATTTCCAGAGAGAGCAAAAAAACAAATTTTTCTTTTTTGACAATTCTTAAAAATAATTTTACAAAAGTATCACCCTACCATTACATTTTATAATTATTTTTTACTATTAAAGGCACAGTGCCATCTATGTACATATATAAATATATTTGGAAACAATTATGGTGCTATAATTTAGTACACTAATTTTACATAGCCGTGAACTATTAGCATATAATTACATTTTTTTTTATTAGGTTGGACTTTTTCTGGTATCAGTTTGAACATACTCCCCGCCATTGACGTTCTTTACGTCAACCAATAGGCAATTTAGATAACTTGTCACCATCATTGTCATCTTTTATGGGAACGATGTCATGTATTTGGATATTTCCCCTATAGGTTTTACCACTTGTAACGTTGCTGTAGTGTATTTAAATAATCGGTGGAGTACTTCTTCCAGAACAATTGCACTCTGCTCTGTATTTTCTGCCATCTCAATAATAAGGAATCGGCTTTTGGCGTTCGAATTAAATATTGGGCTGATGTTAGGACTTCGTAGCTGTCGTCGTGCGATGTAGCACGATATGCACATAAGTGTAGCCATCTCTTCGAAGGTCAAATTTGTATTACTCACAGATTTAAGTTAATGAGTCTTAACCGATTTTATGGCAGACTCTCATAATCCACCGCTATGTGGAGCAGATGGTGGTACGAAGTGCTATTCTTTATTTTTGCTACTAAGAATAAAAGCGCCAATAAAAGTTGAACATTGGTCGGTATATATTTTACTCGGTACTCCTCGTCTGGCCACAAAACGCTGCCAAAAATGTTTCACTAGTTAAGTCACTACCCGTTTTTGATGCAAAATGAATGGGACTCGCGAAATCAATGCCACAATTTGTGAAAGGATACACGTTCTGTGGGGAGATTCCCAATTAATTGTTTACTCGTCTTGTGCGCGTATTTCATCGGTAAAACGGTTGCGTCTTGGGTGCGTGTTTCACCGGTAAAACGGATCGAACCTTGGCGCGCCCGTTAACTATTCAATACTTCTGTCTTATTAACTGATTTGTCATCGTCGGGCCAGCATATAAATTATTCTTATGTGTTTCCCATTTCATTCGCTCTGTTTGTACATGATCAGCATTCAATATCACCAGATGTTTGCTGTCATACTCACAATCGGCATTGAATAATCTGGCCACACGTAATCAATGAAAGGAGCTAACGTTGCTAATCTCGGACTACTTTCTACCATTCCGCTTCTCCTCAAACTTAATATATCCTCTGCAAATTGTTCTCTCTGCGCCCATGTTTTAGATTTTTGGCGATCAAATTATGTCCGTAACGTCTGACGTATGCGACGATACGAAATATTTTGATTAAATTAGGTTTTCTCTCGAAGACGACACTCAACCAATCTTCATTGATAATCACGTTCAAAACTCTTTCTGGCAGTTTTGCTATGTTTAGTTCTTTCTCTATCACTGTTTGGTCGACTTCTGTAGGTGCCGCCGTCCTATCAGAGAAGGGATCATTGGAACGTCTTAACCACTCAGGTCCACGCCACAATTGGTTTAGATTCATTAGTTAAAGCGGTGACACTCCTATAGTACCTTGATCAGCCGGATTGTCGGCTGATCTCACGCATGCGCCCATTGTGGCCTCGGAACATTGTCTAATATTTCACCGGTCCGGTTTGCTACAAAAGTCTTCCATTTAGACGAATATGTTGAAAGCCATGCGAGGGCAATGGCAGAATCGGTCCAGGCGTAATATTTGGCATCCGGATTCGTTATCTGTTTAATGGAATGTCTCTTTAACACAATTCCTGCCAAGGAAGTGATACCTTCTTGATAGGTGCAACCTTTGTTTTAGCTGTCAACAGATTTACAACTGTTTTTTTTTTTCTTTTTTTTCACTGGCAGTGAATCATCCCAACTCAGCTTCAGTAACCATAGTTTTAAAACAAACTTTTTAACAAAATAATTCACGGAGATAAGAAACCCAACAGATCAAACACTCGTGATGCTTCGGCCCTTGAAGTTCAGCACTAATTCGGAAAGTAAATATCTCGTCAACAGCATACCAATGAAGGTCAAGTACTGTTATAGTAGGAATCATATCGCCACGCACTCTCATAATTGTAAAGTTATTCGAATTTTATCTTCGCTTGAACTTATGATGTTGGATCTCCATTTTCTCAATGCGAAACCCCCTTGTAGTATGATCACGGTTAAACTTTCTTTGAGCATACTCGCATCTTTCTCTCCTTTCCTGACTTTTTCTCGGTGAATTTTTTTGGCCACGCAAGCGTGGCTTTTCCTTAATCCGGTTTGTCTTCTGGCGAGATGTTATTGATCTTATCCGGGGCCCTCCAGGCTTTCCTTCTAGTATTATAGGTTGGTTTTGAGAAATCAGCTTCATTCGTGCTTCGGTTCCACTCCGCTTTATATTTGTATACTCAGATTTGGTGATCCGAGTGAAGGTACCAACCTCGCTTTAACTTATTCCCCGTCGTCTATTTGTAGACTTAGAGGCAGGCCTAAAGACCCGAGTCTCATTGTCCACATTTTCCGGATATTTTAGAGAGCCGCACTGTTTTTCTTGTTGTTTGTTTTTATTTGGATCCTTGATTGGTCCCACGAGTAGCGGTAAAAGAAGTGTCCATCTGTCCAGAATTCCAGAGTACACAGATAAGGCTACTTAATCCGGAGGGCGCCAAGTATCCGCATCCACCGTTAGCGACTGAGCTAGTTTTAAAACTGGGCCCCCAGTCTGGTCGTTTATCGGCACGGTACGATTAACACCTTAACCAAGGCCAGCGATTTGTTTAAGTTTGACTTCTTTAGCGCCGTGTATTAGCCTAGGAACCAAAGAGTCAGCAGTCTAGTTACCAGCGGTCACCACATGGAGGTAACACTAGCACTTGTGGAAGTTGCATGTTACGGAGCTGGCCACAAGTGCCAACTTGAATTCCCCGAGCAACTTCACACCTGACCACCTAAAAATAACATAACGATATCTAAAATTTTACTGGAAACAGAGCAGGCTTTCCATTTGTCGTTTAATTTTTTTTGTGTTTCATGTTGCACCAAGCTTTTGACTGGTGGCATGCATGACATTTTTTATTATTATTCGATTTTTGTCTATTTGACAGGAATCAATTGATTTTTCCTGAAAACCATCTAAGTGGTAAATTGCAATAAGGTGTGGTATAGGACAGAAAATAGCTGCAAGTTCATTGAAAATCTTGTGTAAATTTCTTTTTAATAATTAAAAGTTCATTTTAGAGTGATTAATTTAATATTACTAATTTTCATACACATTATTTCATTCTTAAATTTTGGATCTTGTATTAGAATGAGTTAGAAAGGAAAATGGAATGACTTACAATTTTGAGAAGCGCATTAGTCAAATTTTTAATTTTTATTTATTTTTTAAATATTTTTTTTTGTCTTTACCTCTGAAATCCTTTCTGGGGCTCAAGGCAGTAGATAACCCGGGGACAAACGGCTGACTAGCCGATAGACCTGTTTATGTTTAAACCACCAGCACATTGCATTGCTTCATGCCAGTCTATAGTGTTGACATGAAAGGTGGGTCGGCTCATGGATTCCGCTCTCTCAACAGGCGGTCATAGATGTGTTCATCTTCATCACCAATCGTCCAACCGCCACAGCTTTAACCACTGCGCCGTTTGGTCGGTAACATTTTGTACTTATAGTTTTTCTGAAAATTCTGTCGCCCGTGAAAGGACCTCACAATTTAAAAAAAAAACATCTGTGCTAAAGGTAGGACACAGACAGAGAGACATAACAGATAGTCCGACAGACAACACATCGAAACCCAATTTTTTTGACTCAAGGGATCCGAAAATTAAATGTTACTAAAGTAAAAGAAAGTAAAAAATTGAAGTGTGCCCAACTCACGAATTTTTTTTACGAACGGGGAAATTTGAGAAACTAACATAAAAGAACGTAAAAACGAACATTAACAGTGATGCGTTCGAATTATTTTCGTTAATTTTTGTTTTATTCTAATTCTTCTTGAGATTTTACAGATGAGACATCATCAATTTGATTGCTGCACTCAATTAAATCTTAATCTTTAGCATCACCTCCGTCGACTACTTTATTATTGGCATGCCTTAATTATTGGCATTGACCGATGGTGCACATTTGTTTAATCGATTGTAAGATTTGTTCGAAATATTTTAATGAAATGGTTTATTGACCAAATAACAATCATAATGATTCGAGTTTGTGTTACTTACGTAGATTATTCGAGATTTTTTAGATTTTTTGAGACTATTTGATTAAATTAAGAAGCGAATAGGTTAGGTGAGACCCTGGAAGTCCGAGATATTGAGATATTTAAATAAACCTAGATTTCCGGAGTTGTCTAGCAGATAGTGTTTTGGCATCACTGTTGTTCGATATTTTCGAGAATATGTGTTGTGTCTTTCAGTTATTTTGCCGAGAAAGATGTTTTTAAGCTTTTCAAATGCTTAGCATGGAGATGTCTTTTTATTACGAACTGTTAGTGATTTATTGTTTTTTTAAAATTATTGTAGAATTCTAATTTTATTCGAGATCTTCGTAAAAATTTGGAATTTCTCGAGAATATCAAGATTATCGAAGCGATCAAGATTATAGCGCGAAGTTTCGATATTTTTCATGCGATGTCTGTAGTGATTTATTATTCGAGTTTTCCAGATAATTCTAAATTTTTCACGATTATCGATATCTTTCTAAAATTCTCACATTATTCGAATTTTCCGAGGTTATTTATGTTTCTGATATTGCTCGATATTTGCAAGCGATGTACAATAGTTGCTTCCTGTTAAATAATTAATGATCTGCTTAGCATCGAGTTATTTAAAGTTAAGTTAAGTTTGAAGGATATTGATTTACATAGGTAACATTTTTTGAGAATATTTGAGACTATCCGAATTCTAAAAATAATGTGAATTTCAACAAGCAAATTGGGATGTTTGGCATATCAAGATTATTCGATATTTTCTAGATTAACTTATTATTTTTTTGAGATTTTCGAGATTACTTGCTCGATGATGTTACTCGCACGATTTTACAGTTAATTCAACATTTTTGATGATGTTGATGAATGATGATGTAAACCTGGTAATTTTCTATTCCTAATCAAACTCAAAAATGTTAATTCAAATCAACGATTTGAGTTGTCTATATACTCGTATATTCCATTTCTAGACGTGTATGTACAATAAAAATGGTAATATATTGGATAGTTTCATACATCCAGTACAGAAAAAATGTAATACACTTGCGCGCAAGAGGCAAAATCTCACTTAGTACAGTACACATTGTATTCTGGCATTTGTATATAGATAGATAGAGATTAGAATTTATAACAAACATTATATTGGAATACTGCCAACGCGAACGTTATTGGGGAAGAACGACTAGAAAACTAATAAAATTTCCATTCCACCCTCATAGAATAAAACCGTTCACCTTCTAAATGATGTTTATGCCATCTTTGTTTATTTTTATTTTCTTTTTACTCACAAATCCAATCTCTTTCAATATCCGGTTCTATATATATGTATACATATTTTATTTTGTATATTGAATTTTTTTTTTACCAAAATACCGGGTAGAGGGAGGTTGAGTAAATTTTTCCATTTTCCATTTCAAATATGTAACAAGAATTCAAACAAACAAAATACGAAAAAAAAGTAAATCCATTTCATAAAATACAAAAAAAAAAATCATCCAACCTTTTTGCTTCTTCGCTCCCTGTGTGTTTTATACGTATACATGTAATATATAGTCACAGTGCCTGTGCTTGTTTGTGTACCTACAAACTACGCCATCATTTAATATCCTTCAACCATTATTATTATTATTATTATTTAGCGCACCCACCCAAATTCAATTTCCACCCTAATGTATTTTCGGATGGAAATTTAGGAATATAAAAATTCTGAATTCTATCAATACCGTATATATGTAAGTACATATCTTGTGTGATTTTGTCTCCCTTCGCGATTCCATTTTTATTTGTTTTTTGTTTCCACCGTCCCTGTTGTTGTTATTGTTTTGTGTTAGACGTCGTTCGTCAAAATCAGTACCTATATTTTTGTGCCGCGCGCTGTTGTTGTTGTGCTGATGCTGCTTGTAAGTTTCTTTCGGATTTTTTATTTTTTTTTTTTTGTCTATCTCCTGGATAAAATTTATTTTGTTTTTCCAGTTTGGGATTTTTTCGTTTTTATACTTGAAATCAAATAAAATATTGTTGAAATGAGTTTTGTGAATTTTAAGTTACAAAAAAAAAAAAAAATTGAATATAACGTAAACTTTTTTTTATTGTCTTGTTTGCAAAGGAGAGATTGAGCAGATATTCGAGTGATCGAAATTGATGCGATGATTGGTTTGGGGTTTATGGGGTACGAATATATGTATGTTTGGTCTTATAGAGATTTTATTTTGAAATTTAATTTTAAATCAAACATGATAGCAGTTTTTTTATGGATTTCTTTTTTTATTTTTTATTTTAATAACATTCGATTGAGATTATTTTGATTGGAAATTGCCATGTCGTTTGTCAGAGAATGAGAAATCCAAAAATATACGAGTTTATATAGAAATTATTCTGATTATGCTTCGTTAGGATATGTACAAAATATTTTTTTAATAATTTAATAGTAATGAAGGGCGCGCGCGGAAGGTTGAGGAGAGTCTGTGGATTGAAATTTAATTTGTTTTCCGCTAGAATAGTATCGTAAGATAACATCTCGAGTGTTGTTGAAGAATGCATGATGCTGATGTTTTTTTTTTATTAACGGCCTATTCTTGATATATTTTTTTAATAATCAACTATGGGAAGGTATTACTCTCCAGTCTAAAAGCTGATTTCTGCTAAATTGCCGATTTCTGTTAAAACGCTGATGTTTGCTGAATTATGACATACTTTTGGTCCAGGCAGTATTGCAATGATCATAACAGCCTTTTTCATAACAATAAGAAACACTAATCCAGTACTCAACTATATCGAATTTGTATAACATTTAAGCGAGTCAACTTCAGCAAATATTTTAATGTTCACACAAAAAAAAACTACAATCTATAAGTCTTGCCTAATGTTTATGCCCCTTTAACGCTATTCAATTTTTGATTTTTGTGATGATCAACTACAATACAGCAATTTCTCAGAGAATTTGCAATAAATCATCGATACACTAAGTGTGTGAATTCATCCCAGAAAATATAAAAGGCTTAAGCCTCACAAGGCTGTTCTAATGTCAACGAAATTCCTCACCAACTTGGCCCTCTACTCAACTTCTACTTAATCTCAGAAAAAAATTAAATCTACCCCGACTTAGCCATTAAACCACCGTTAAACAACTATAACGCGACGGCAACTCAACTTTCAGCTCAGTTTCCCACTCATTCTTACTCTCAAACACAAAACTCAATGCTGAACTCAATTTGTGAACTAAACGGAGCAAAAGCTGCCCGGGTTCATAAACTCAATTTAATCAAATCTCCAGCTACAACTTAACACATTTCTCGACTAACCCTCATATTTCTGAACTCAACTCCAAACTTAACGCCCAGCTCAATTTAGAACTCAATTCAGCCCTCCTTCAGCTTTACCAGTTACCAGTACTAAAGTTAGCGCTTCTTCTTCGCAGTAACTGACCACGAATCCTTTTTTATAGTAAGCAAACTTAGTCGTCTACGGTCTTTCGTACGATCTATTGACAGTACTTCTAGTGTTAATAAAAGAAACAATTTACTTTGAAAATTTTGTCAGGCAACATGCCAAATCCATTCCTCTGATTGCTAACATATCTCGGAATTTATCATGAATGGCCTGCTTTCTTATTTTTATTAAAACTGCGGCATTGCTCCTCTTGTCCATTTTCATGTTCTCCCTAATTTTGATGATTGATCGACACTGTCCAATACAAACTAAATTGTGATTCAATATTTCTTGATCAATAATATTCGCCAGTTACTTCAGTTGCTTCGTATCAACTGAGCATCAGTGAGCATCTTGTTTTAGTTGTTGTGAAGTTCTATTTCCATTAAGCCTTAAATGGATTTAATATTCTAAATAAATTTTTTTTTCAATTAGATTATTTTTTGAGTAAGACTGTTATGTAGGATTAAAGTACAAAAATCCGAAGTTCAAACCATAATAACACATTTTCAACCTCGGCTACTTGACACTAGGACTTATGACCGAAACAGCGTTGAAAACATTTAGCAAAAATCATCGATTAGTCTTATTTTCCGCATATTAATCGAATGTACCGGTTAGGCATTTAGCTATAATTTCCATACACGGCCAAAGATCCAAAAATAAGAAATGTTTTGAAATATTGAGAAAACTGTCTGACTATTTGATTAACGATATAGAGTGTATTGTAATATACATATATGCAGATTTACTTACAACGGTCACATAAGTAAATTCATTCTAACTCAAAATGTTCCAAAATGAATTTAGCGTTTGTTGTACAAAAATAGTACATATTAGTAAATATCGGATGGGACAAAACTGTGCCGTATCATATGTACAAATAAATTGTAACGCATGTGCACTCTATTAACTCAAACGTTACACATTATGAATCCCTCAAAGCAAGAAGCCACAAGCGAACCAATTTATTGTTTCTTGAGCCTGAAAAGTTAGTAAGATTTATAAGGTGCAATAACTAGCCACAATCACGCCTGAAATCCAACACAATAAGGCTTCTACTTAACACAAATAAATTGTCAGTTTGGAATTTTACCTGAACATACAATAGATGGATTAGTATCAGCTGGGAACGACATCATACGAAGTATCCAACATAGGTGACGGTCCCGATCCAAGTGATTTTGGATCAATTCATATAGCATGTATCTAATCCTCTTGACCTAAAGCTCTTAAAAGCTTCTCAATTCTCCGCTTTGACCATAGAAACATATTGGCGGAACAACAATTCCAAATGGGACAAGCCTTTCTCGGAAGGACATTTTTTTGCTTTTTTTTATAATAATTTCAATTTCAGAACTATTTAGATGTACATAAACAGCTATACTTACGCATAATTTACACGCTCAAAATTCTCAATTGGAGATTCAATTTGGGAATAATTTAGAACACGGAATAGAGCAAAACCAAATCAGGTACCCACATCAGATTGTTAACACGAATAAGTAAATACCACTCCCCTGTTTTTCAAACGTTAATCAATACATTCAAGATGCACCTCTGGCTATTCCAAATATTACTCATCTCCCGGATTCTTAAATAATTTCGTGCCACCAACAAATTTAAATTCAACAATACCACCGCCAGGTGAACCATAAGGCTTTACCGAATATATGTATAAAGAAGACTACGTAGTAAAACTAGCGTGGATGAGTTTGCGAGCCATTTTAACGTCATTTTGGGGTATTTTCCACTTAGAAAACAATAAAAATAGAGGAAAGTAGAGAAAAGATAGAGAACAGTTGTTACGGATTTTACATCTTCAGAGCCTACTTTGATGTAACTTTGAAATTAAAAACTCAACAAATTTCTTTAAGTTAATTTTAATTAACTCGCTTAACATTTATTAGACATAATTAGTTTTCTTCTCTTTTTGTTGCAAATATATTTATAACATTTCTGATTTTTTTGATTTAAAAACGTTATTTAAAAAAAAACCTTCTTTCGACAACGGATTTATTTAGGACTCGGTGAAAGACTATACTACTAAAAAAGCTGGCTAAAAATGGTGACATAAATGTACATAAGTCTCTATTATCTCTGATAATTTTTTGTAACACACGATTTGCTCTTTGAATATCAATAAATAAAGAAAATTCGATGTTTAGATAAATTTCTGGAATATGGCCAATTGTGATGGAACTTGGCTGTTCCTTAACCGATTTTCAATCCAAGCTTCTCTAATGCGATTTTTTAATTCAGTCACTGAACCAAACTGCTTCCCATTCTGATAAACTTCGCGAGAAAGAATACCCCATAAATGTTCAATAGGGTTCAAGTCCGGGCTGCAAGCTGGCCAGTCCATCACCTCAATATTCCGTTCACAAAACCATTTTGTTGATTCTTTCGAATTGTGAATGGCTGCATTATCCTGTTGAAAGATATAATGGGCACCCATAAGATCTTCCGCGTGCTCAATTAGGCTGATTTCCAACATATCGGTGTAATCTTTTGATTTCATTCTTGAAGAAATCCAAGCAAGCGGAAGTTTTCCGTTATAGCAAAATCCACCCCAAACCATCAGCGAGCCCCCGCCAAAGTTCCTGCTTAAACGGATTTCTGTGTCTTGCCTAATGTCGTGCCAGTAATATTGGGAACCATCTGGACCATCCAAATTAAACTTTTTCTCATCGCTGAAGAGCACAGTTTTTCATTTTTCCTCCCAATTCATATGAGATCTTGCAAATAATAATCGGGCTGCTTTGTGACGCTCAGTTAAAGAGGATTTTGCAACTCTCTTTCTCCAATCAGCTAACGGATTGCTGCGTAAAATTTGTTGTACTCGACGAACCGTAACTGGTAGCTGCATTTCTGCGCGGATTTGCGGAGCTGTCATATGTCTATCGACAGCATTATGAAAAATACGACGCTTACAGCGGTCGTTTATTTTTGGTTTAGCCCCACTTTCACCATACTTTCCGTAGGACTCCTTTAATTTAAGGTGATAATATTTGGCGACCTGTCCAGTTTGGCTGCAATTTGGCGGTTTGTTAGGCCTGAGTCCTTGTAGGCTTTAATTGCAATAATTTCTTCGCCCGTTAATCGTTTCCCCCGCCCCATTTTACAATCTTCTACAAAATAATTTTTATATTCAATAAAATCGATTCTTCACAAAATCTAACACGTACGGTAAATATAACTTCCTGATTTTCCCAATTATTTCAAACTGACTTTATTGCGTTTTTTTTAAGGCTAATTTAATTTCGTTGTTGTTCGTTCAACAAATTATCTTTTTTTGTTTTATTTTCTAGAATAATCCTTTATGTTACAAATCGCTCTTTGTGTTTAAATTTCCAAGGCTAACTTATGTTTTTGTAAAAAAAAAAAAAATAATAATATTTGGAATTTGTCTAAGTATTGCTAAAAATCAATGTGAGGCTAATTCAGTTTCGCTGAGTGTATACGGCCAGTTAGACTCTTATTGATATATTTTAATATATCCAGTTTTCGTAATCCATGCAGCTGTCGAGGTTCATCTGCTGTTGGCCATATTCCATAACTTTATCTAAAAACTGTTTTAGAATCCCACTCCCAAAGCATATATTGTATTGCATCACAATCGGCTAAGGAACAGCCAAGTATACATACAGCTGTCGAGGTTTATCTGCTGTGAGAAATAATCTGTTATTTCCATCCTATTTAGCTATATTCCAAAACTTTATCTAAAACCTATTTTAGAATCCCACTTCCAACGCACATATTGAATTGCATCACAATGGTTTAGGAATAGCTAAGTTCCATCTAAATAATTCATATTTCAAAAACTCATCTAAAAATCATTTTAGAATTCCATTTTGATCGCACATGTCAAATTTCACTAAAAACGGTTACGGCATAGCCAAGTTTAATACTATTTTGCCTTATTTAAGGACTTCATCTAAAAATCATTTTAGAATCTTATTTCCAACGCACATTTTACATTGTATCACAATCGGTTAAGGAAGTTGGCCATATTCCAGAACTTCAATCTAAAAATCATTGTAGAATCCCGTTCCCATCGCGCATGTCAAATTTCTCTAAAATCCAGAACTTCGTTTATCCCATTTCCAACGCAAATGTCGAATAGCATCACAATCGGTTAAGAAATAGCCAAGTTTCATCCTAGTTGGCCATATTCATCAAAAATCATTGTAGAATCTCATTTCCATCGCGCTTGTCAAATTTCACTCAAATCGGCTAAAGAATAGCCAAGTTCCATCCTAGTTGGCCATATTCCAGAACTTTATCCATAAATAATTTTAGAATCCCATTTCCAACTCACATGTCAAATTCTACCCAAATCGGTTAATAAATAATAAAGTTCCACCATAATTGGCCATATTCCGGAACTTCATCCGACAATCATTTTAGAATCCCATTTCCAACACACAAGTCATATTTCACTAAAATCAGTTAAGTAATAGCCAAGTTCCATCCATATTGGCCATATTTAAGAACTTCACCAAAAATCATTGTAGAATCCCATTTCCAGCGCACATAAATGGCCATATTCCAGAACTTGACTAAAAAATCAATTTAGAATCAGATTTCCATCGTGCGAGTCAAATTTCACTAAAATCGGTTAAGGAATAGCCAAGTTCCGTCCTAGTTGGCCATATTCCAGAATTTCACCTAAAAATCATTTTAGAATCCCATTTCCATCGCTCTTGCCAAATTTCAATAAAATCAGTTAACGAATAGCCAAGTTCCATTCAAATTGGTCGTATTCCAGAACTTCATCTAAAACTCGTTCTAGAATTTCACAATTGGTTGAGGAATAGCCAAGTTCCATCCTAATTAGTCATATTCCAGAACTTCACCTAAAAATCATTTTAGAATCCCATTTCGAAAGTACATGTCGAATTGCATCACAATCGGTTAAAAAATAGCCAAGTTCCATCCTAATTGGCCATATCCCAGAACTTTACCTAAAACTCAATCTAGAATCCTATTTAAATCGCGCGTGTCAAATTTTACTAAAATCAGATAATGAATAGCCAAGTTCCGTCCAATTTTACCCAAAAATCATTTTAGAATCCCATTGCCAATGCCCGTGCATCTGTTCGCTAATAAAATAATCTGGCTTTCTAAAAAAATTTAGAAGGTTTCGAATGTAACCGTTTGCTGTAATAACAAGAGCAAGAGCAATATAAAAATGACGTTTTTATTCATCAGTGCAGAGCGTGTTTATTTTCTCAATACAGCGCAAAAACAAAGAGCGAAAATATGATAACACATACGCAATAGTAAAAGAGCAAGAGCCTTATAACAAATATAATGCCCTAGTTCTTTAGAGCGATATTTTTTTTTACGCTATCGCTCTTTATAAAGAGCTTTTTTACAGTTTTTATTAGCGTTCTTGAACAAAAATTAAGAGCAAAGAGCAAAATGAAACCCTATTTTAAACTCTGCTATATATCAACGAATTGAGCATCATTTGATGAAATAAATGTATAAAGTTATCATTAATGGATTTTGGATTATATCTAGAAATTCTATGGTGTTGTTTTGGCTCAATTTCGTATTTTCTGTTCTCTACCTGCATGTAAAAATATGTGTAAGTTCAAATAACAACGTTTTAAGGATTCCACATCAACGAAAGTATTGTCATTTGATTCAATTAATTTATATAATTGTCCTTATATATTTTTGGAAAATATCTATTAATCTAAGCGGTTGTTTTATGCTAATTTCATATTTTTATTATCTTTTTGCATGTTAAAACGTGTTTACTTTACTTTTTAAGGACTATATATCAACGAATTGAGCATCATTTGATGAAATAAATGTATAAAGTTATCATTAATTGATTTTGGATTATATCTAGAAATTCTATAGTGTTGTTTTGGCTCAATTTCGTATTTTGTGTTCTCTTCCTGCATGTAAAATTATGTGTAAATTCAAATAACTAGGTTTTACGGTTTCCACATTAACGAAAGTAGTGTCATTTGATTCAATTAATTTATATAATTGTCCTTATATATTTTTGGAAAATATCTTTTAATCCAAGCGGTTGTTTTAGGCTAATTTCACATTTTTATTCTCTTTTTGCATGTAAAAACGTGTTTACTTTACTTTTTAAGGACTATATATCAACGAATTGAGCATCATTTGATGAAATAAATGTATAAAGTTATTATTAATGGATTTTGGATTATATGTAGAAATTCAATGGTGTTGTTTTGGCTCAATTTCGTATTTTGTGTTCTCTTCCTGCATGTAAAAATATGTGTAAGTTCAAATAACTACGTTTTAAGGATTTCACATCAACGAAAGTAGTGTCATTTCATTCAATTAATTTATATAATTGTTCTAATATATTTTTGAAAAATATCTTTTAATCTAAGCGTTTGTTTTAAGCTAATTTCACATTTTTATTCTCTTTTTGCATGTAAAAACGTGTTTACTTTACTTTTAAGGACTATATATCAACGAATTGAGCATTATTTGATGAAATAAATGTATAAAGTTATCATAATTGGATTTTGGATTATATCTAGAAATTCTATGGTGTTGTGTTTAGGAATAATTTCGTATTTTGTGTTCTTTTCCTGCATGTAAACATATATGTAAGTTCAAATAACTACGTTTTAAGGATTCCACATCAACGAAAGTAGTGTCATTTGATTCAATTAATTTATATAATTGTCCTAATATATATTTAGAAAATATTTATTATGCTAAGCGGTTGTTTTAGGCTAATTTCTTATTTTTATTCTCTTTTCGCATGGTAAAACCTGTTTACTTTAATTTTTAAGGACTATATATCAACGAATTGAGCATCATTTGATGAAATAAATGTATAAAGTTATTATAAATGGATTTTGGATTATATCTAGAAATTCTATGGTGTTGTTTTTGCTCAATTTCGTATTTTGTGTTCTCTTCTTGCATGTAAAAATATGTGTAAGTTCAAATAACAACGTTTTAAGGATTCCACATCAACGAAAGTAATGTGATTTGATTCAATTAATTTATATAATGGTGCTTATATATTTTTGAAAAATATCTATTAATCTAAGCGGTTATTTTAGGCTAATTTCACATTTTTATTCTCTTTTTGCACGGAAAAACGTGTTTACTTTATTTTTTAAGGACTATATATCAACGAATTGAGCATCATTTGATGAAATAAATGTATAAAGTTAACATTAATGGATTTTGGATTATATCTAGAAATTCTATGGTGTTGTTTTGGCTCAATTTCGTATTTTGTGTTCTCTTCCTGCATGTAAAAATATGTGTAAGTTCAAATAACTACGTTTTACGGGTTCCACATTAACGAAAGTAGTGTCATTTGATTCAATTAATTTATATAATTGTCGTTATATATTTTTGGAAAATATCTTTTAATCCAAGCGATTGTTTTAGGCTAATTTCACATTTTTATTCTCTTTTTGCATGTTAAAACGTGTTTACTTTACTTTTTAAGGACTATATATCAACGAATTGAGCATCATTTGATGAAATAAATGCATAAAATTATCATTAATGGATTTTGGATTATATCTAGAAATTCTATGGTGTTGTTTTGGCTCAATTTCGTATTTTGTGTTCTCTTCCTGCATGTAAAAATATGTGAAAGTTCAAATAACTATGTTTTACGGGTTCCACATTAACGAAAATAGTGTCATTTGATTCAATTAATTTATATAATTATCCTTATATATTTTTGGAAAATATCTATTAATCTAAGCGGTTGTTTTAGGCTAATTTCACATTTTTATTCTCTTTTTGCATGGTAAAAAGTGTTTACTTTTCTTTTTATGGACTATATATCAACGAATTGAGCATCATTTGATGAAATAAATGTATAAAGTAATCATTGATGGATTTTGGATTATATCCAGAAATTCTATGGTGTTGTTTTGGCTCAATTTCGTATTTTGTGTTCTCTTCCTGCATGTAAAAATATGTGAAAGTTCAAATAACTACGTTTTACGGGTTTTACATCAACGAAAGTAGGGTCATTTGATTCAATTAATTTATATAATTGTCCTTATATATTTTTGGAAAATATCTATTAATCTAAGCGGTTGTTTTGGGCTAATTTCACATTTTTATTCTCTTTTTGCATGGAAAAACGTGTTTACTTTGAGATCACCCAGCCAAATTGCATATTTTGAAGGACTGGAAGATGTTTAGCCAACTTGATTTGACCTACTGATAATAGATCAAATTACAATTAAGCGCCAATTAGCAGGCCAATCTGCTGTGGAGTATCGAAGTTCGGATCAGCCAACTGAAGATTTGTAGGGATGTTAATATCAGATCTACTGAGTGGCACGCTTGGTCGACAATCTGTTATTTTAGGCAAAATCAAGCAATTGATATTTGCTGAAAAATTGCTAGTTTGAGATTTAATGAGAACTGTTGTGCTGTTATTCACTGATGCTGTTGGAGCACCAATTCCGGAGATGATATTGGTCGTACTATTTAATCTTAAACCAAGCCGTGTACCTAGTGCTGTGGTCATAAAATTCAACTGTGACCCAGAGTCCAAAAAAGCACTAACGATAAATGGAGTTTCAAATTTATCATACACAATGACTACAGCTGTAGCAAGTATGATGTATGACGACCTTTGTGAAGGCAATGTTACGGTTGATGAAACTGAACTCCTTGCTGTCATCGATTTTGAAGTAGGCTGTAAAGTTGTTATTGCCGCGTAAGCAGAAATTACAGGAACGGTAGTTTTCCATCTAAATGAAGCATAGTATCGTGCATGCGTTGGCAAACATAACATGTGCTGCTAGAGGGGCACTTGCTGGACATATGTGATTTTTGTCGGCAATTAAAACATAATGTCGATTACTCAACAGGCTCGCGCCTCTTGGGAACTTCTAGCGTTTTGAATAGGTTGTACTTGAAAATAGAGTAGCTATTGGCATTGTAAAATGTGCAGGTCGGTGACGATATTTTCGTTGAGAATGAATGGAACGTCTGAGGTTGTCTGAGCTTTTGTCGTGTTGATTGCGATCGATTGTGTTTTGAGGGTTGGCTGGCGGCCGATGATTGCGATTGGCTTGTTTTCAAGGAATGAATAGCTGGCTGACCCTGCAATTTAATGCATCTTGTAATAATGCATTTTTGACGACATCGTACGAAGCGATAGTTGAGGTTTGTGGGTAGTCAATCCATTTTGACCTTATATATGCATCTAGCATTTATTAATAAGCGTACACACGGGACCAAATATTCTTATGTAACGTTTCACGTTTTTTATAAAATCCTTGTCAAATAAGACTTTTTGAATTTTGGATCGGCTGCAATTATTTTCATGCGACTCAAATTCAAAATAAGGCAACGATAGGAATCCCTCAACGAGCACCATCGAGTATCGCAAGGTAGTTTGACTCTTGTTCGACTTTTTATATAAGATATCTCACAAAATCTGGTTGTTTAAACTCTCTTAAAATAGAATTAACTTTATCCGTTATAGTTTTATTTAATTGTTAAATTTAAAAGGTCTGCTAATGTTACCCAACCTACAAACTATTACCAAACTTTCCCTCTAACATCGCAATATTTTAAACTTCAGTCTCTAATTGAAAAAGGATTAACTAAATCTTTGTTCTTCAATCTATAAGAAATTCTAGATTTGCTAGATAATCGGGATTACAAACTCCTAGTCTGAATATAGCAAAATATCAAATACTAGTATTGACATTTAATTTTTAGAGTGGTATATTTTAGTTTATAAACAAATTATTTTGAAAATATTATTTTCATTCGATATTTCAAGAAGATCATGATAATCAGAAAGGTATTGTTAAAACATGATTTTTCCATCTGGTGTAATGAAATAGTATATCTTCTCAGATAAACATCTCCATACCCATTTTCTCAAAAAAAAATTTCTTGAATACATAAAATATTAAACGGTTTTTCACCCTCTTTCATCCGTCAAATATATACCTTTCCACCAATAAATTGGGAGTAATCTTTTATCATCATGATATTGTTATAATGCACGTGAATTGTTATATTAGAAAATAGCAGACAATAATAAAAAAAATAAAAAAAATGTTAATATTTTTTGTTTTGTTATGTCTAATTTCGTTTCAAATCTACTTAGCTCTCCTTTTGTAAAGAATCCCATTTTTCCTATTTTACATTTTAATGTTTGTATCCTTTTTGTATTTTTAAGACATTAAAAAGCTTTGATGGAAAAATCTCGTACATATTATATTCACGATGATTTATCTACTTGAGATTGATGATGATTATTTATGTACCGAACATATTTTAATAGGTACTCATACTCATTCGCCTCTGTTAATAAAAAGAAACGCATTTCGTGGGTGAAGAGTAAATCGTCGAGAAAAAATTAAATTATAACTTTGTCGTATAAAAAAAAAAATATTAAAATGAGTGTACGGACTTGAAAAGGATATTAAAAAATTGTTCGTCTATTGATTTGATATAATTTAATTAGTACAGCAAAAAAGAAAAATTACGTTTTCTCAAGTTGAATTTCCCAAATTTAATTAGTATTAAATGAAGCAATTACGGGAATTTCAGTGACCCTTGCGTAACGATTTAATTGTTAATTCGTTTAATGGTTGTCGTTAGTTAGTAATTGGGGTAATTAAAATTATATAATTTTGATTAATTTTTATTTCTCAGGTCAGAGATTAATTTGGGTTCGTATTAATTAAATTATTGAGGTTTACTTGGGGATCAATGTTGTTTGAGTATCTATTATTTTATTAATATTGGGTTGACTTTTTCCAGATTTGGTTAAACAGTAATTTATAAATTAAGACTGTGTCTGAAACCTGTGATAACTATTTTTTAGTACTTAATTTTGACATTTATTTACAAAATATTTCCCTACAAACACAAATTGTTATTATGCTGCCCGAATCGAATAATAATTTTTTGAAATATTCCCCTACCTGTGATGTCTGATTTCAACTGCAGGTAATATAATGGAAGTGATGGTACAATAATTATAGCAAAAGTGTTGTCAAATATATCACCTCAAAGCTGAAGCGCCATGTAAACTAATGAATATTGGGTGCAGTTCTATTACGGACGAACATATTTAGATCAATGGCGACTAGACTTATCGACAATTAATCAATTATTTTAATGTAGAAGTCGATTATTAAACCAGAAATAGTCGCAACTTTTTCGTTTAACATTCACTAGGATCAGTATAGCTTATTTGTAAATAAGATCAATCTTTAGTTGATGTAATTGGACAAATCACACGCTAGAAGGCACTTCCCAACGAATTGCTAGGAAATTATCCAAAATCAGTGCCGCGGTTTTTCATATTACTTGTCTTGCTCAAAAGGATAACATATTGAATATAGTTGAAATTTTATTTTGATGATTAAAAATGATAAGTCTTCCATGTTGAATGTCGTCCGAACCGAATGTCGAGCATCGAATTATCATAGCAAAAGATAGTGATAATTTGTGTGTAATAAGATTTTGTTTTTAAGTCAAAAATTTATTCTAAAAAATATTTCTCACTGGTTTAGACAAAGTCTAAGTGTTAGAAAAGCGAACGAGTAAGCGACGAGGGAATTTATGAAAATTTGCAAGACGAAAGCCACTATAACGATAAACTCATTATTGAAAATGATTAAGACATGGACGACGACCTGTTTGCCAGTCTGGTGACCTGCTCTGGACAAAGTTCAGAGAACAATCTCTCTGTGGATCCAGTATATATTGACCGTTATGTTAATTTGGTAAAAACTTTTTGTAGACTGACTTGTTGTATAATAATAAAATCATTGTTTTGAATAGGTACATGTATTGTTCACATTTATATTATTAGTATCTTCTAATTTATGTTAGTATATTACATCTTCCCGCTTTAATGAATTTCTTGTTTTTCTTTTCTTACAAGATTTGATTTACGTTCTTAACTTTGGAAGTTGTTATACAAAATTAATTTTATTTTAGTATCTACATATAATACATAATTTAAACTTATTTATAAGCCAATCTTTCAGGAATTGTTTAGTTTTCGCTGATCATCTTAACAAATTTTCGTGTTCTTCCCTTTGGTTTGATTTTGATGCTCGAACTGTTTGTTCTTTTACATTCGAAGTAGGCACATGATGACTTTTTAACTAATGGCCTGCAACTCTTCTTACATTAATTAAATATATAAAATTAGTCAATTTTTTTAAATTTATGGCTGGTAACCATTTAACGAAATCTCGCCAATGATTCCGATACATAACTTTTTGCCCTTCACTGAATTTTTTAATTTTATCAAAATTTTTCTCCCCAAATATTTGATTATTCTTGCTAAACTTAAAGGTAACTGATTTACAAATTTTTATTATTATAATCCTTAAGACTAGCCCTATTTTCATGTTGACTTTAGGAATAATAGAATTAAGTATTTTACGGACTTTGCAATTAAATAACAAATCAGTAGGAGACTTAGTAGTAACAGATGATACAGTATTGTTATAGCCAAAAATCAATTTATTTATTTTTTCTTTAAATTAAAAATTACTTTAAATACGCTTTCGGGTGTTGGGTGCGTCTCAATAGGGTTGGGGTTGACCGTCTACAGCCATGTAACTCGTGGTCTACATTCCAATGCTGCAACTATGTAGAAGCCACCAAATGTGTCTATTATACCTCAAAGTGGTAACACCCGGGCAACGATGGGAAGCATCAGCGAAATACTAGAGGCGAGTGCAGTATACTATAAATGAGCAATGATCAGAAAAAATATGGAAACTAGTACCCCAGGTGGTACACCTGTTGCTCAGGTAAATCAACCCTCTTCGGAGGTCGGTCTCATGGATTCTGGGGGAAACCAGACATTGCTATACCTACTACAATTATTTTAACCAACCCCATGACATGTTGGTGAATAAACAAGCTCAATTGAGTTAAACAGAAAAGGATAATTCACATCCCTTCCAGAGGAGTAACATAGTGGCGTATTCTCCGATTAGAGGCATTAGTTGCTCCATTTGGGGCCAGCAGCCGCAACACTCGTTCTACAAACAAAGAAAAGCTTCACAATAAATTGCGTAAAGCTCATAATACATTAGTTGAAGCCAACAATATAAACCAGAAACTGAATGTTACAAATGCATGGATGCAGGAGCGTATGAAGATGCTTGAAAATGAAGTTGAAGCTCTTAAGCCAGAGGAGGACATCGGTTCTACTCCCAATCAGAATACAACTCCACAAGAGTATCATACGGATGAAGAAGAACTAGCTCGAGAAACTGAGTGGATTAGAGTTAAAGGTAGGAGAAAAAAAAGGAGACGGAATAATACGCCCTCCCCACCTCAATTAAAGGATAATGTACCAAATATTATCCAGAAACAACCAAAAAAGATACCTCCACCACCACCAATAGTAATAGATGAAGTCAAAGACTACGATGTACTCTACGAGAAAATAGAAACAATAACTGCTACTGATAAGTTTAATGTAAAGGTGATGAATGGAAACACCATCAAAGTAAACTTATAAGATGCTGAAACCTACTCTTCAGTGAATTTACGCATATAACCAATTTTCACATATTGTGATGTAATATTTAATAACTGTGATAGTACTTCTAGGCGTTTACTTGAGGTTACGTTTAATAACTGCATTCGATATGTTTATGACCTTAGGAAGTTTGACCATGTCTCTGAATTTAGGGTTTCTATTATTGGATGTGACTTGTTTGAATTTTACCGTTATAGAGCTGCGGCTTTTATTTTCCGTATTATTAAAACGGGTAAACCATTGTATTTACATGAGAAGTTAGATTTTTCTACATCGTTGCGAACAAGAAATGTCAACTTGCCTATCAATAGGACAAAGGTTTACAATAACTCCTGTTTGGTGAACATGATTGTCATTTGGAACAGCCTACCACTGGAACTAAAGAATATTGGTTCTTTGAATATTTTTAAAGGATTAATGTTAAAATTGGTACAAGGTAATCTAAATTTTTGATTGATTGGTGTAAATAGTATGTATATAATGTATATATGTTTATGTATATATTTTGTATATATATTATCTTTGTATATTTTGTTTTATTCTTTGTGTTAATTTTAAATTTTGTCTGTTATTCTCTACTTTAATTATTGTATATATTCATGTTGTACAAAAACATTAGGTTTAAACAGCATTGGCTAATTGATAGATAAATAAATAAATAAATAAATAAATAAACCTACAGAAAAATGACAAAAATGTTAAATGAACAAAAACGTGCACACGTTTGAAGATAAACAAACAAGACCAATTAGGGTCCTGGCTAGAAACTCTAAGTGTAAACCTGAAAAAATAATTAATGACCTGAAAGCAAAAGGATTTAAGGCAACTGAAGCATCGATTAAGCTAAAACGGAGAGGCAAAGTACCTCTCAACATGTTTATGTTGACCTTCGATACTGATGAAGATATCGAAAAAATTTATCAAATTAAGTACATATTGGGGTACAAAGTGGTTATTTAGCCTCTAAGAAGATCTAAGCTTATACCACAATGTAAACATTGCAACAGCGAACCCAGGTGTGTAAAATGTTTACGTAAACATCATACCAAACATTGTGTAAAAGCCCAAAATGTTCAACCTAAATGCGTTCACTGTGGAGAAAACCATCCGGCTAACTACAGAGGATGCAGCGTTGCTATTGAACTACAAAACATCAAAAATAAGAACGAGATTGCTAAAAATCTAAGTTTATTCAGGAAGCAAGCGATTCAGATGAACCGACCCGAAGTAAACCGTAGAGTGTCGGGTACTAAACAAGGAAAATTTTGTAAAATGACTTACACTCAAGTAATGATGAGCAACGGAAATCCAGGAAAAACTGCTCGAAATGACGATATAACTCAAAAACTTAAATTAATTTTAAGCAGACTAAATAGATTTGACGAGCGTTACAGAAACTAGAGTACAGCATTAAGGGAGCCATACCTAAACAGAAAAGTGGCCAATGATCTTAGTATCATATGTTGGAATCCCAATGGACTGATGCAACGTCAACAAGAATACAAGTGGTCTCATCACAGAAACACACTTCACTAGACAATCAATCATTAAATATAAAAATTATCAAATATATCACACTATTTACCCTGGTAACACTGATAAAGTAGGTAGTGCTGTTATAATTAGAAATAGTATTTATCACTATTAGGAATTAAAATATGAAACGGAAGAAATACAAGCAACTGCTGTTATTGTCAAATCCAAAAGTAGTTCTATTTGTATTGCTAGTATTTACTGCCCACCGAAGCACTCAATGAAAGAAAAAGATTATCTCCTGTTCCTCAGAAAATTAGGAAAACGATTTATACTTGGAGTAGACTTTAATACAAAAAATGTCCACTGGGGATCCAGATTAACAACGACTAAAGGTAAAGAAGAAGATGCAGTTGTGAAGCCCTCTCAACAGGAAAACCAACCTACTGGCCAACTGATCCAAATAAATTACCAGATCTGATTGATTTCTTCATAATAAAGAACATATCTGCAAATTATGTACAAGTAGATGAAAGCCATGATTTAAACTCTGATTATTCACCAATACTTTTAATGTTAAGTGAAAAAATCATTCAGAAAAAAAGAATCCCATTATTAGTAAATAATCACACTAATTGGGCATGCTTTAGACTATCGCTAGAAAAACAAATTAACTTAATAGTTCCATTAAAGACGGAAGAACAATTAGACAAAGAAGTTCACAAATTTGTAAACGATATTTAGCAATTAGCTTGGGAAAATACTCATGTAATTAAAACGAAATTAAGGAAAACAACTACCCTATAGAAATTAGGGAACTCCTCGCAGAAAAAAAAAACGAGAAGAGTATGGCAACAAACAAGAGCCCGCCAAGATAAAACTCATTTGAACAATCTCACTCAACAATTAAGAAGAGAGATCAAAGAATTGAAAGATGAATCAATCAGCAACGGTTTAAGAAAATTAACTAATGATAACAGTACTGATTATTCTATTTGGAAAGCAACCAAAAGAATCAAAAGGCCAATAATGCAGATTCCCCCTAATAAAATAGCAGGTGAGAAATGGTCTAGAAATAATAAAGACAAAGCTCGAGAATTTGCTGAACACCTCGAAAAAGATTCCAGCCACATGAAGACCAAACTTTGGAAGCCGAGATAATTACTGAACAAGTTGTGCAAGAAAGTAAAGAAATCCTATACCCACAACACTAAAAGAAGTCATGCATGAGATAAAAGCTAATATGAATACGAAAAAAGCTCTTGGGTACGATCTGATTACTGCAGAAATCTTAAAAGAACTGCCAAGGAAAGCTCTGGTGAAACTCACCAATCTTAAAAATGCAGCATTTATAATCAAATGTGTACCAAGCTTATGGAAATTTGCAGAAGTAATTATGATCCCAAAACCTGGGAAACCACCACACATGACATCGTCTTATAAGCCAATTTCGCTATTGCCAGTCATGTCCAAACTCTTTGAGAACCTTCTGGTAAAAAGATTAAATCCGATAATCGATAGTAAAAACTTGATCCTAAATCATCAGTTCGGTTTAGCAACCAACACTCAACAATTGATCAAGTACACAGAATAACCAGTATAATTGAGAAAGCATTAGAGGAGAAAAAAGTCTGTTCAACAGTATTTCTAGACGTTGCACAAGCGTTTGATAGAGTGTGGCATGAAGGACTAAACCACAAGTTAAGAAATCTTCTACCAATGCAATTTGCTAAGATACTGCAATCTTAATTTAAAGATAGGTTCTTCAGGATTAAGTTAGATGATACATTTTCTGAATTGAAAGAAATCAATGCAGGAGTTCCGCAGGGTAGTGTTTAAGGGCCGGTTTTATACCTACTATACACTCATGATCTTCATACATTAGAAAACAACACAGTTGCAACTTTTTCAGATGATACGGCGATCTTAGCTGTTGGAAAAAACAACGAAGGATCAACACAGAAGTTACAATCAGCTATAACCCAAATATATTAATGGATAAAAAGATGGAGAATAAAACTGAATGAAACTAAATCAGTTCATATCAACTTTACAAACAGACGACTCGAACATATTCCGATTACCATAAATAGGGAAATAATACCGAGCTTCTACTTTATAAGCAAATATTGAAACCGATTTGGACTTATGGTATTCAGCTTTGGGGTTGTACCAAACAGAGCAACGTAAATATTGTTCGAAGATTTCAGAATATGGTATTAAGGAACATCGTTGATGCACCTTGGTATGTCAGGAACAATGACCTTCATAGGGACCTTAAAATGAACCTCATCTTAAATGTATTCCAGGAAAAACCACGGAGGCATGAAGAAAGGGTCCGCCAACAAGTGAACATTGAGGCATCTCAGCTCCTAAGCATCACGAATTTAGTACGCAGACTTAAAATAACCAAACCTTTTGAGCTGGTGTGATTGTCAGTTTAAGCAGCATTGTGCTGATCTAAAATCCACTACAAAGATGTGGTTTACTTCAATTTACCAAACACTATGGAATGCCAATGGAAAGAAGCCATAGATTAATTTAAGTTAGTAAATTAAGTCAGAAACAAATTGCTCATTAGTCCAGGAGACTAGATTGTAATTACATAAAATAAAAAAAAACGTCGATTATACAACTCGCCGGATCAATTGCGGAGGGAATTTAATTCGCTTTTGACGTTTTACTTATTATCGAATACGCCGTATAAAAAATGAACGAATGTCGGTAATGAAGTTTCAAAAAGAGCTATTATGAAATTCGCGGGTGAAACGCACTCTGTAGTAAAAGTGTCATTTTAAATTCGCATCGAATTCACTGCGGATTGAAAACTGTTTTGTAGTGTTTAGGTTTTTTGTCATGGAGAATAGTAAAGTGTAAGAAAGCGTACGACCAACCGGGCACAGATTTAAAAGATGGTGAGCCTTATGACTGAGCACCCGAATATAGCGAAGAATCTAACCAAAATTGATATAGATACAGTTGTACAGTTTCGGCAAAAACTACAGAATGAATTAAATCCGATTCTTTCTCGAAACTTCTAGAAGGAAAGTGTAAAAGTTCTGAAGTGATCATAAGTAAAAAAATAAGTAAAGTTTAATTATCTTAATAAATAGTTCCAAAAATCAATATATACACAGGGTAAGTACATTTATTCATTTACCTCGTATAGATATTGCAATCCTATATTAGTATTATAAGAAATACGGCCGATAACAAAGGGGGGAGCAGGGATGCCTGCTCGCCGCCCAATTTAATCACGAAAGCTTCATTCACTTACGTTAGTGACAATAAGCTAAACGACTTAAATTACTCAAAAACTAGAAAACTCGTGTAAATGTGTTAAAAAATAGTGACGCGCATAACATAACATAATATTAATGTGATAAACTATAGTGAAGCCATATCAGAACAAAAAAGAAGAAAAGTGTCGAATACAATTACCAGCACAGATATCCTAAACAGTAATGCAAAAATATTATTAGTGGCTAATATGACGAAACTACTAAAGGATAATGTCGGTACCTCGAGTAATGGGGACAACAACGCGGCAATTAAAATAGTCAACAAATACGTCAAAAATGACAAAGGACCAATTAGAGTCATAATACATAAAGAGAACCTAAACCTAATAGCCTTAGGAAGATCATTTAAATTACGCAACATCGAAAAAGTGGACTCACTGGAACAGATAAGCAAGAACATGGCGAGAATCAGTTTAAACAGCTTTAGGGAAGCCAACACATTTGTTTCCTCCAAAACTCTGGCTGAGATTGATAAATACCATGCGTTCATTCCAAATAATTTCCACACTACTATTGGGATTATCAAAAAGGTCCCTACAGATATGACGACGGAAGAAATACAGGACAACATAAAAACAAGTATTAGAATAGTAACAATTGAGAGGATGACGAAATGGGATGAAAATACAAAATCATCATCCAACACGGAATTAGTAAAAACCACTTTTAAAGCTAACAATATCCCAATATAGTTATGTATAATAACATATTGATAAAGGTGCAATATTATATTCCTAATCCCTTCCATTGCAAAATGTGTTTAAACTATGGTCATACTGCTAAAAGATGTAGAAGTGAAGAAAATGCCAGATGCACAACCTGCGCGAACCACAATGATACAAACCACTTATGCGACTTGAAACCAAGATGCAAATTCTGCAACGAAAAATTCAGGCAAAAAAGAATAGCTGAGCATATGGCCATAAACAAAATTTCATTCAGAGAATCTAAGGAATTACTATTTGGTCAAAGACAACGATCACCTAACTATAACGACTTCCCACTGATTAATGAACCAAACTATATAAATAAAAAATCTAAAAAGGAAATTATTGAAGCAGACAATCAAACAAAAATTCTTCAAAACCTAATCCAGGAACTCAAAAATCAATTAAAAGCTAACATTAACATCGTCAATGCATTAAATAACAAAGATCATGTCAAAAATCCAGCCATAACTGATGGCATATTAATTGAAATTGGGAAAATCATCCCAAACCCCCCAAAGACAGGGGACCTAAACAACTAAATGATGGAATCTATTAGCATGTTGCAAACCAATATTAGAAGTCTAAAAAGCAACAAAGCACTGTTAGAGCAGTATTTATTCCCAAAAATATTCACATTGCAATCATAACAGAAACTTGGTTAAAATCAACACACTCATTAGAATTCAACAACTTTAATTTAATCACTAAAAATAGACCGGATGGATACGGAGGAGTAGGTTTTTTAATCCATAAAAAAATTCTATATACTATTATTAATCATAATACAACATTAATCAGATTAGAAACATTAAAAATAAGCATTCACTATAAAAACATTTAATAAAGAAACAAGACCGGAAGAAATTATAGGAGAATTTAGATCACTATTGGATGAGAACAAAGGAAACGACAATATAATAGCTGGAGATATCAACGCTCACAACGGACTGTGAGATAACAACTTCAGAGCAGACTACCTGGGAAACAAAATTGCAGATATCATTACAAACTACCCACTTTACATACTTAACGATGACTCTCCAACTAGACAGGATAGTTATAAACATCTCTTTGGCGGTCGACATCTCCCTATGCTCAAAAAATCTTACCGATAAAATCCATTGGACATCTACCTCTGACCACATAGGAAGTGATCACTTTCCCATCATAATAAAATACAAAACAACGAATAAACTTATAAAACAAATCACCAACTGGAAAAAGATTTTCGCGGACCTTGACGTATCAATAAATAAAGACACCAAAAACATAGAAGACCTAATATGCAACACCATAAATAAACACTCATCATCAATCACCATCAACCCTAGACATCGCCCGAAACCATGGTGAAACGAACTACTTCAGAGACTTTGGGACATAAAAAATGAGAAACAGAAAACTTACAGCAGAAGGAAAACATTATATACAGCCATGAAACTGAGGTCAGCAATCCAGACATTAAAGCTAAATATAAGGAGGGAAAAGAAAAACAGTTGAGATAAGTTCCTCACCAGCATAAACCACAACTATAACAACAGAGATATATGGAACAAAATAAATAAATTAAAAAACAAAAAACAATGTCACTTCATTCTCCTAGAAAATATCCATTCAGCTAAATCATTCCTGGACCACAACTTCACTAAGTCAGTAGAATTACCCATAGCACAACGTCTAATTAAGATTCAAGAAACAAATCCCAAAGAATTTAAGACAATAGAAATCTCTGAAATCATCCACAAAGCTAAAAACTCCGCTCCCGGTCATGATAAAATAAGCTACAAAATGTTAAAAATTCTTTCAGACAAAAACAAACATTTTATCCATCTCATAACCGACCATTTCAGCAACAAATACATCCAATTCATTGGAAGACGGCATTCACCATAGCTCTTAAGAAAAAAAAAAAGGACTTAACGGCAACGATATTAAGAACTACAGCCCAATATGTCTACTCCCTACCTTGTCAAAGATATTCAACAAACTAATAGTTAACAGGATAAATGATCACCTATAGACAAAACGTAAACATATCAGATTACATGGTACAGTTATCCAATTACATAAAGAAACTTTACTCAAACAATAATAAAATAATCCGGATTAACACAGATCTATCTAGAGCATTTGACAGAGTTAACATGAACACTTTAATTAAAATAATGGAAAAATTATCATTCTCTAGCAACATTAATAATTGGATCTATCAGTTTCTAACTAATAGAAATATTAAAATTCAAAACGCTCAACTAGAATTAAATCAAACAACAAATGTCGGAATCCCTCAGGGTAGTTGCTTAAGTCCAACGCTATTTAATATATACACAACATCACTATATGAACTCAGCAACAACAACTGTAGAATTTTTCAATTCGCGGATGACATTTGTATTGTAATCAGCGGAGCAACACATCATGAAACTGAAAACATTACAAACAGTACACTGTCAAATTTTAACCAACCAGAATAATCAACCTTAATCTATCAATTAATCCGAAAAAATCCCATTTTCTAAGATGTTTTACTAACAGAAACAACAAATATAAAATGAACATAGAATTAAACAACATAAAAATCCTTGAAAAAAAAAATAAACCAAGGTCCTAGGAATCCATCTGAATAATAGACTCTCGCTAAATAACCACTACAGAAATTTAAAGACAAACACTCATATTACGCTAAATCTTCTAAATTTGTTATCTCATCCTAATGGAGGCTCACACCCAATTACTATGCTAAATATTTTCAAATCCATAATAAAATCTAAACTTGAATTTGCATATATCATCACCGAACTAAACGATAAATTCGCAAACAGAACGTGTCAAACCATTAAAAACACAGGGATAAGAGCATGTCTAGGGTTAACAAAATCTACTCCTATTCCAGCCATTTTGGGAGAGGCCACAGAAATGAAAGTAGAATTGGATAACAAAAAAAAAATCATTAATTTACATCTCAAAACACCTCTACAGATATTCAATCATTGGCGAAGAAATAAAAAATTCAACATCTACCACGAAATTAAATAACTTATGCACCAATAACAACTTTTTCATGAAAATCAAAACTAATCACTTAAAAACTACTTCTCCAAATAACATATCAATCGAAACATTCATCACTGGCATCACGAAAAAAGAAAGTCACAACCACACGAAACTACAAAAATTAACCTCAGAAATGTTAATAAAATACAGCGGGTACAGCAGAATATTCACAGATGGAAACGAAGCAGGAATAGGGATATATGTAGAAGGCAACAAAAATAAATACGCCATAAAGCTAGAGAATAATACGGATATCAAAACAATAGAAACCATAGGAATAAATTCGCCACAACACTAGCTCAACTCAAACAAAAACATCATTATACTAACTGTTTCACAAAGTGCATGTCTATCTTTACAGGAGGCACTAAAAAAAAACAAACAAACAACAAGGCAAACACATTCTAATTTAGTGTATACCAGGTCATATAGGAAACGCAGGTAACGATATGGCAGATGATCTTGCCAGAAAAGCAATTCTGCCACCATCACACACCTTAGACAACGACCCTGTAATTACAAATACTAAGAAAATAATTAACAACATGATACACGAAGATTGGAAAGAATATGTTTTGGTTATGGTAGCGCCAAGAGCTAGATATTACAGACACATATCCCCTACATTTCCCAAAGAAATTTGGTTTAAAAACAGTAAACTTAATCACAAAGATATAAAAATGTTGTGCACATTCAGAACTGGACATACTTACAATAAAAAATTTCGATGCAGAATAGGGTTAGAAGACTCCGCATACTGTGACAACTGTAATATAACTGAAGACAACGAACACATTATCAATGTACCATATGCCCGGTTTATGACAATTCGAGAGACAGTTGTCCAATCCTAAGACAAATCACACTAAAAACCCTACTCCAAAGACAAAACACGGAAGAATCCAAACAACTAACTAAATTTTTAAAAACAATCGGTTGTAAAATCTAGACGAATCAGCTGAGTGAATTGATGTACTCGCCCTGGAGGTAGATTCAATTTAAACTAAAAGCATGAGATCACTGTCAAACTTATTCGGAAAGAATCAATAGTAACTACACTAACACACAAGATCACCTACATTGCTCATATCTATTATAGTCTTCTAATATTAAAAATTAAATAAAAGTAAAAAATTCCATTAACAAATAAATAAAAAATAACAAATAGAATCATTTCTTTTTCAATTTAAAGTTCCTTTGCTTTATATAATTTATAAATTTCTTTAGCAAAAATTGTATTAAATGGGTGATTGGTAGGATAAAAAAAAAAACATCAACTAATTTTACTAACATCATTTCTATGATAACGTACAATGAATTATAAATCGGTGTCGGGTAATTTTAAGTAAATGAATCAAAAGTCAATTTGAATTAAAAAAAAAAAGAGTAACAATATTGACAAAAAATCACAGTCCATAGCTGCAACCCTCCCACTGAGGAGAAGTCGAAAGCATTAACTGGAGAAACCAGAAACTGTAGGTCTTATGGGTGGAAAGCACCTGACCACAAAATAGTTCAAAAACAAACAAACAAACGAATTAAATCCACTTGGACCACCTATTAAAGAAACTGCAGGGAGGAAGGTTAGGTTATGTGCTTAAGTTAACTAGAAATATTTAAATTTTTTAAATTGCGATTTTAGGTTTGGAGTGATCATAAATCCTCTTTGCGCAAAAAATAAGAATTACAGAAGTAAGAATTTAAAACTACTGGTGGCGGTGTCAACACTCAATAAGTGGTTTTCACATGTTTAGAGGAGGAAGTGATTTGCGTAGTTTGTCTTCGGGATTCTGTTGATGGTGTCGCAAATACAAAAAGTTTCGGAATCCAAAGAAGATTTCGGACCAAAAACATTGCAGCTTTTGGAAAAGCAAATAAACATCCAGCAAAAATTGTTCGACGATTTTGCATTATTAATGAAAAATAATGATAAGCGGTCGGAGGAAGCAAACGCGAATCAAAAAAAAAATATACAGGGATATCGATACACTGTGTGAACGTCAAAAATAAACAAATGTCATTTTGCAGGCCCAACTAATTGAAAATAAACGGCATCATGAGAGGATGCCTTGTAGGCCATTACTCGTAGACCATCTAAAAACACTTTCCGAGTCAAAATTAAGTTGTTCTATAATAGAAGGCATTTAGGTATCCACAAATATATAATTGATCAGCTTACAGATGAAATTAAGGTATGGGACTTCAGATCTAATCTATTTCAATTTTCGTATATCGTCATTAAATAAAACTCTTTGTGATGTTTTAGAAAAAGACTAAAAAAATAGCATTAACTTATGTAACATTAACGTATGTTTAATACAATCAAAAG
Source organism: Tipula vernalis (assembly GCA_958295665.1). Taxonomy (NCBI): domain Eukaryota; kingdom Metazoa; phylum Arthropoda; class Insecta; order Diptera; family Tipulidae; genus Tipula; species Tipula vernalis. The sequence continues at coordinate 191,148,002 of OY282560.1, read as the reverse complement.
CTTTACTAAAGGCAAGCATTCCTGAAACAGCTAAATGGTTAGGCTTACTAACGGCGGAAGAAAAACCAACATCCAACTAAACCATTGCAGATTAAAACCATCAGCTAACTAAACCATTACCAATTCAGATTGTTAAAATAAAACTCCATTTGAGTTTTAAATAGAATTTCATAAATTTTAGACATAACACAAGTGATGGAAATTGGGCGGAGTTCAGAGAAACTTGATACTTTATTGACCTTTGCTACCCGTATTAAAATTGCCCTTTTCCAGTTATTAGGAAAACTGAACGAATAACAAAGTCATTGATTACCATAATTCGGTTACAAATTGTAATATGTAACTCTCTTCCCCCATTTTGTTCAATAAACTTTCATTACCGCTTCTATTTCCACATAGATGTCTCCAACCAAAATTAAGCAATAAGTCAAGTAGCAACATATTCATTTTCTTGTACTGAGGCAAGTTTAAATGTTTAAGCATCGGCTTAGGTATTCTTAATAAATATTTAATAAAAATTAAACCGTGATCACAAATCAGAGTACAAGATGTGTCTGTAACTTGATCCAAAAGGCTGTTTCCTTTAGTTGGCTTAAACGTAAATAAACCATTTGGTTCATATAATATGAGGTCCTCACAAACAACATACAGATAAAACTTTTTCTTGATTTGCTAAAAATGTTCGATAAGATCCATAATATTGCCGTTAAGAGCTGATAAAGGATTGTAACGCACAAATCTACAAAATTTTCCTTTGGCAACTGTCATTTCAACCATTAGAACCTAACCCCTCCCAACGGCAACGGAATGCGCAAAATTCGCATTCAATTCTGTTTTGTAGTAAATAGCAATTCCACAAAATCCTCGGGCTTGTCTATCGTATCTTAGCACATGGTAACTGCCAATTCATATAAAGCGATCAACTACGAGTTCCGTTTGAGAGAATCCAGGTTTCGGTAAAACAAAGCAAATCAAAATTATATTTGTTCATGACAGGCAAGACTATACGCACATTAAACTATTAACACTATTATTTCTCGCAATATTAAACGATGCTAAACGATGATGTCAAATTTATTATCTTAGGCTATTCCTAAAATTAATTACTAAAGGGTCACCAACTTTTTTTGTTTAATATCCATTGAATCAATCAATTTCAGATCATTTAATGTTTGCTAATTGCTTGTGTAAATTTGGTGGCCACTTAGCACTACCAAACCGAGAAACTACACTAGTTATTTGGAAAGTTATCTTACAATATGCCGACCGTTTCACGAGCTGTATGACATGGTGTACCGTATTGTTGAAACCCCATAATGTCCCGGTCAAATTATCTAAGACAATAACACCGACTCTGGCTGTCTTTGAGTTTAACTAGTCTGAAACTTTGACATTAACTAGTCTGTGACTATGCGGCTCCGACTAAACACTGTTCCTGCTCTAACTCTGACTCTGTCCCTGACCATAACTCTGACTTTGTTTCTGACCTTGAATTTGACTTTGAATCTGACTCTGACTTAGAATCTATATGACTCTATTATTCTAATATGGACTTTGACTCTTACTTTGGATCTAATTTTGATTTTGGCGTTGCGGATTTGACTTTGTCTACTAAATCGAGCTACGCCAATTTCGGCGTTATAGAGTTTTCTCAAATATTTATAAAAAATTTCACTCTGCGAAACAAATTTACCTGTGATATTGAAAACGAATGACATTTACCCGTTCTATAGATGTTACAGCAATATATAAAAGCAAGATGGAATTTTCAAGGCGGTTTGATACCGTAAAAGTCTTGGTAAATTCTGTACAAATTTTTTTTTTGGTTTCCGCTCAAATTAAAACTTCGATAATACTTCCACTCTAGCAGAATTCATGAACAATGGAAAATTTGTCCTTCTCTGAAATTCAAGATATATATTGTTTTATCAACAATCATTGCGACCATTCGCTTAACACATCTTTTTGGCCTGTTACGCACCCTCATTGTGTAATAAAATATTAACACGGTAAAAGACAAAACCACTTTTTTTTAAATAACCGCAAAATACAAAATTATTAAGAATCATCTTATACAAAATATGAAATACTTACCTCTAATACTCTTCAGCTTTGAAAAGAAAATCCAAACCATAAAACCAATACAAAAAAAAATAAACAAAAGAACGCACAAATTTAACAAAACAAACCCCTTAGGTGTTGTAATCCTATAGGAATTAATTAGGGATTAAGATGAAATTAAATTCTCGTATTTTGGATGTTTAACAACTAAGCGAGTATTTTGCTATACTTTACATATCCAATAAAAAAGAAAAGAAACATAAATTTTTATGTTTATCGTACCGACATAAAAATTAATGATAGTAAAGGAAAACATAAAAAAAAACAAAAATATTTTATTCCTTAATAAGTCCTTGTTGATTAATTTATAATTATTTGACAATATCTTATCCTATTTCTCACTTCTGTATATTACACACAATTACTTATTATATTCCAGTTGGTTTTGGTGAAAGATAAACAAACCATTAAGAAATTTTTTGTGTATACGTCCGTATAATATAAAAAAAAAATAACGACGGTATACATAAGAATTAAGCTTTATGTAATGGTGGGTTTATATTATCAAAATGGGAAATTATAAAACAATTTTTTGTTTTCTTGGGGATGTAAGAAAATCCAAATTTTTATTTTGCCATCTCTCTAATGATAAATAGAAATGGTATACAAGAAAAATGGCTTTTCGGAGAAATATATTTGTAAGGTATATTTTGGGTGTGGACGTGGGTGAACTAATTATAATTTTTTTATTTTTTTGTTTGTTTGGTGCGGTTTAGATATGCGGTTTCAATTTCGCTCGTAATTTTTGTTGTTTTTTTTTTTATATGTTTACGAAGTTGTGTATTATGTAAAATGCTTATTTTAATTAAAATAATATTAGGGAAATTGGAAAGTAATTTTTAATAGGATTAAGATTGATTTAGGTATACAAGAGGGGTTGTATTTAGTGGTATGAAATTTAACACTTGAATTTTAATTTTTTTTTGTGAAAGTTTATTGAGGTGTCGGAGTTTTGAAGCTTTAACTGAAAAATGGTGTTCACTAAGCGAAGAATAGTAAGTTTATGCTTTTCATAATGTGACGTTCAATAAATATCAAGCAATTGGATCACTTCATTCTGAAAAATATTATCACTCACAAAGTGCAATTTTGTCGACGACTTTTCTTAAAACATAGTAAGGATGATAAGAAGCTTTTTAAAATCGACACAGGGTATTCAAACCCCAAATAACTCTAAAAGTGTCAGTATATTTATGTTCCCTTAGGCTAAACTGTTGGTTGATATTTGGCTGCTTGAGGAGGTTGAAATTGCGTCGGAGCTCGCTTAATATTCTAATCTACTGATTGCGCTAACGTCTGCTGATATTACATTTGATCTGATTTCTGAGCGCTTTCACTGTCTAAAGTGAAAATGCCGATTTCTGCCGGAGATTTTCGATGAGCGGTTATTTAGCTGGATTATGAAGTACTTATATGTCGCTTTAAAATCTCAAAACGTCCGACTTACGATTATTGGAGAGCCGGACGGACTGAATCCATTCTAACGAAATTGTGGGTGCAATGATAAATATCCTTGAGGAGAAAAATATAAGTTTTGCCATGATTCGATGTTTGAATTCTGATTGATAAACGGTTTTCTTATTGTATTCGAAAAATTGTCCATGAGCAATTTTCGATGAGCGGCTATTTAGCTGGATTATGAAGTACTTATCACGTCGCTTTAAGACCTGGAAAGGTCCGTCATACGGTTGTTGGAGAGCCGGACCGAAAAATATAATCTTTGTCATAATTCGATGTATGCGTTGGCTTGAAAGCATATATGGTTTCGCGAGAATTGCTGATGAATTCCGATTGATGAATGGCTTTCTTTTCGTTTTCGAAAAATAGTCCAGGCATGCGTATAGGTGGCCCTGCATATGTACATTTAATATCCGGCTTGAGTGTCGATCTCAATCCAAGTAATATTACCGGTAAAACTATTGACCAAATGGATGTTTCGTGGCACATAATTGCTGACTTTAAGGTCCTGTACGATCTTTCAACCAACCGACTAGATTGTGGATGGTAGCTCATGGTTTTAAGGTGATGTATATTTAAAAGCTTCGGCAATTCATGAAATAAGTGTTATTTAAACTGTCGACTCTGGTCAGTTGTAATCGTCTTGGAAATACTAAAACGGAAACATCTGATGTATCGACCGAGTATTCTGAGGCAATATCAATTTTATTTTGTTGTGGTCTGACAGTCTTTCCGCATCCCTTTCTAAACGAATCTCTGCTGGACCATGCGTTGAGTTCCTCTCACACCATTGTGTGAAAGATTGGAGACTTTCGATTACTTCACTTCTGAACTTCTTTGTAATGTAAGGGCGATTATTATTATTATGTATAGGTATACATATTATAAAATACGGGTGAATTCGACCCTGGGAGAGCAATTGCTTTTAGGTCTTACGTCTAGTTATCATTTTTAAATAGTGGCTCCAGTTCGCTGCACGACTGTTGATTCATCGTCAAATCATTGTAATCCATCGTGATTTTATTAAGTATCCCATTGATACAAGATAGAAAATCTGCTGGTATATTTGATGATCCCGAAACATAACGGTTATCAGTTGAAAACTGTGACACGATATCGAGATGTCGAATCTGCCTTAGAGAAGCTTTGTTTAGGTTTTGCTGGAATATCAAAAATTAAAGGTTTATGGTCTGTGTTGATGTGACACTATCTACCCTCAATCATATACCTGAAATACTTTACGCCTAAGTACATTGCCAGAAACTCGCGGTTGTACGTCCTGTACTTTTGTTGTGTATTATCTAGTTTCTTTGAAAAAAAAACCTAGGGGTTGAGGCTCTACTGCATTGTCTGACACATTGACTAATAATGGTAATGGTGCGTCAGATGATGGATAATAAAGTCAGTTGATCTTGAAAAGTCATCTTTGTAATAGTTAAATTGTGAAATAGTGCTTTCATCCCAGATGAGCGGTGTTCTGTCCTTTTTCCTATTGCACTTGATCATTTTGCATGTGGAAAAAATTTTCTGTAGAAATTCATCATTGCCAAACATTTTTTAAGTCGTTTGGCAATCATTAGAAGCTTAAACTGTCAAATAGCTTCAACCTTTTCTGGAAATGTTTCGATACCAGCTGATGAAATTCGATGGCCCAGGAAATTTATTATCTGCTTCCCGAAATCACACTTCGATGAATTGATGCATAAACTAAACTGTCGCAGATAAAATTTGACGCTGATGAATATAGTGCGATGTTGAGGATGATGCAACTAAGATATCGTCGATGTAAAAAAAAAAAAGTCCAAGCCACGTAGAACTTCAGCGATGAACCTTTGGAACGTCTGGGCTGCATTACATAAAATTAAAATAATCCGAAAGATGTTATGATGGCTGTCTTATGGACGTCCGATGGATCGATGGAACTTGATGGAAAGCCTTTTGTAGATCAATTTTATTTATTTATTTTATGTAATTACAATCTAGTCTCCTGAGAGCCCTAACTGAGTTGCCTCAATGTTCATATGTTGGCGGAGCCTTTCTTCATTTCTCCGTGCTTTTTCCTGGATTTCGTTAAGGATGAGGTTCATTTTAAGGTCCCTATGAAGGTCATTGTTCCTGACATACCAAGGTGCATCAACGATGTTCTTTAATACCATATTCTGAAATATTTGGATGATATTTACGTTGCTCTGTTTGGTACAACCCCAAAGCAGAATACCATAAGTCCAAATCGGTTACAATATTTGCTTATAAAGTAGAAGCTTGTTGTATGTTGATAAAGAAGAGTTCCTTCCCATCAGCCAATACATTTTTCTGTATTTAAGTCTTAATTCTTCACTTTTCTTCTTGACGTGTGCTTACCATGGTAATTTAGCATCCAGGGTCATGCCGAGATACTTAGCTGTGTTCGCATGCGGTATTTGTTTGTAAAGTTGTTGTGAACTGATTGAGTTTCATTTAGTTTTATTCTCCATCTTTTTGTCCATTTATATATTTGGGTTATAGCTGATTGTAACTTCTGTGTTGATTCTTCGTTGCTTTTTCCAACAGCTACGATCGCCGTATCATCTGCAAAAGTTGGAACTGTGTTGTTTTCTAATGTTGGAAGATCATAAGTGTATAGTAGGTATAAAACCAGCCCTTATACACTACCCTGCGGAACTCCTGCAATGATTTCTTTCAATTCAGAAAATGTATCATCTAACTTAATCCTGAAGAACCTCCTATCTTTCAAGTAAGATTCCAGTGTCCTAGCAAATGGTAGAAGCATTGGTAGAAGCATTGGTAGAAGATTTCCTAACTTGTGGTTTAGTCCTTCATGCCACACTCTATCAAACGCTTGTGCAACGTCTAGAAATACTGTTGAACAGACTTTTTTCTCCTCTAATGCTTTCTCAATTATACTGGTTATTCTGTGTACTTGATCAATTGTTGAGTGTTGGTTGCGAAAACCGAACTGATGATTTGGGATCAAGTTTTTACTCTCGATTATCGGATTTAATCTTTTTACCAGAAGCTTCTCAAAGAGTTTGGACATGACTGGCAATAGCGAAATTGGCCTATAAGACGATGTTATGTGTGGTGGTTTCCCAGGTTTTGGGATCATTATTACTTTTGCAATTTTCCATAAGCTTGGGACACATTTGATTCTAAATGCTGCATTTATAAAATTGGTGAGTTTCATTAGAGCTCTCCTTGGCAGTTCTTTTAAGATTTCTGCAGTAATCAGATCGTACCCAAGAGATTTTTTTGTATTCATATTAGCTTTAATCTCACGCATGACTTCTTTTGGTGTTGTGGGTAAGATTTCTTTACTTTCTTGCACAGCTTGTTCAGTTATTATCTCGGCTTCCAACGTTTGGTCTTCATGTGGCTGGAATATTTTTTCGAGGTGTTCAGCAAATTCTCGAGCTTTGTCTTCATTATTTCTAGACCATTTCTCACCTGCTATTTTTATTAGGGGGAATCTGCATTATTGGCCTTTTGATTCTTTTGGTTGCTTTCCAAATAGAATAATCAGTACTGTTATCATTAGTTAATTTTCTTAAATAGTTGCTGATTGATTCATCTTTCAATTCTTTGATCTCTCTTTTTAATTGTTGAGTGATATTGTTCAAATGAGTTTTATCTTGGCGGGCTCTTGTTTGTTGCCATACTCTACTCGCTCTTTTTTTTCTGCGAGGAGTTCCCTAATTTCCATAGGGTAGTTGTTTTTCTTGATTATAGTTTTTATTACAGGAGTATTTTTCCAAGCTGATTGGTGTATATCGTTTACAAATTTGTGAACTTCTTTGTCTAATTGTTCTTCCGTCTTTAATGGAACGAATAAGTTAATTTTTTTATTCTAGCGATAGTCTAAAGCATGCCCAATTAGTGTGATTATTTACTAAGAATGGGTTTCTTTCTTTCTGAATGATTTTTTCACTTAACATTAAAAGTATTGGTGAATGATCAGAGTTTAAGTCATGGCTGTCATCTACTTGTACATAATTTGCAGATATGTTCTTTATTTTGAAGAAATCAATCAGATCTGGTACTTTCTTTTGACCGATTGGCCAGTAGGTTGGTTTTCCAGTTGAGAGGGCTTCACAACTGCATTTTTTGATAGCTTTAAGGAGTTCTTTACCCTTAGTAGTTGTTAATCTGGATCCCCATTGGACATTTTTTGCATTAAAGTCTCCTCCAAGTTCAAATCGTTTTCCTAATTTACTGAGGAACTCGAGATAATCTTTTTCTTTCATTGAGTGCTTCGGAAGACAGTAGATACTAGCAATACAAATAGAACTACTTTTGATTTTGGCAATAACAGCAGTTGCTTGTATTTCTTTCGTTTCATATTTTAACTCCTAATAGTGATAAATACTATTTCTAATTATAACAGAACTACCTCCTTAAGTAGTGTTTCCAGGGTAAATGGAATGAGACTTACACTGATTTTTTCTGTGTCCAGGACCACTTGCAGGTCTTGTTGATGTTGCATCAGTCCGTTGGCATTCCAACATAAGATTCTAAGGTCATTGGCCATTTTTTTGTTTAGGGATGGCTCCCTTAATGCTGTACTCTAGTTTCTGTAATCGCTCATCATATGTATTTAGTCTGCTTAAAATTAATTTAGGTGTTTGACTTATATCGTCATTTTGGGCAGTTTTTCCTGAATTTCCATTGCTCATCATTACTTGAGCATAAGTAATTTTACCAAATTGTCCTTGAGTAGTTACCGACACTCTACGATTTACTTCGGGTCGGTCCATCTTAAACGCTTGCTTCCTGATTAAACTTGGATTTTTAGCAATCACGTTCTTATTTTTGATATTTTGCAGTTCAATAGCAACGCTGTATCCTCTGTAGTTAGCCGGATGGTTTTCTCCACAGTGAACGCATTCAGGTTGAACATTTTGAGCTTTTACACAATCTTTGGTATGATGTTTACCTAAACATTTGACACACCTGGGTTCCCTGTTGCAATATTTTTGTGTATGTCTATAGGCTTGACATTGTTTACATTGTGGTATAAGCTTAGATCTTCTTAGAGGCTGAATCACCACTTTGCACCCCAAGATGTACTAAATTTGATAAATTTTTTCGATATCTTCATCAGTATCGAAGGTCAACATAGACATGTTTTGAGGTACTTTGCCTCTCCGTTTTAGCTTAATCGATGCTTTAGTTGTCTTAAATCCTTTTACTTTCAGGTCATCAATTATTTTTTCAGGTTTACACGTAGAGTGTAAGTTTTTAGCCATGACCCTAATTGGTCTGGTTCGTTTATCTTCAAACGTGTGCCAAGCACGTTTTTCTTCATTTAAAATTTTTGTCATTTTTCTGTATGTTTCAGCATCTTCTAAGTTTATTTTGATGGTGTTTCCATTCATCACCTTTGCATTAAACTTATCAGTAGCAGTTATGCTTTTTATTTTCTCATAGAGTACATCGTAGTCTTTTACTTCATCTATTACTATTGGTGGTGGTGGAGGTATTTTTTTTTGGTTGTTTCTAGATAATATTTGGAACATTTTCCTTTAATTGAGGTGGGGAGGGCGTATTATTCCGTCTCCTTTTTTTTCTCCCACCTTTAACCCTAATTCACTCAGTTTCTCGAGCTAGTTCTTCTTCATCCGTATGATACTCTTGTGGAGTTGTATTCTGGTTAGGAGTAGAACCGATGTCCTTCTTTGGCTTAAGAGCTTCAACCTCGTTTTCAAGCGTCTTCATACGCTCCTGCATCCATGCAATTGTAACATTTAGTTGCTTATTTATATTGTTGGCTTCAACTAATGCATTATTAGCCTTACACAATTCATTGTGAAGCTTTTCTTCGTTTGTAGAACGTGTATTGTGGCTGCTGGCCCCAATGGAGGGACTACCGCCTCTTATAGGAGAATACGCCACTTTGTTACTCGTCTGGAAGGGATGTGAATTATCCTTTTCTGTTTAACTCTAATGAGCTGGTTTATTCAGCAACATGTCTTGGGATTGGTTAAAATAATTGTAGTATAGCAAAGGCTGGTCTCCCCCAGAATCCATGAGACCGACCTCCGAAGAGGGTGGATTTACCTGAGCAACAGGTGTACCACCTGGGGTATTAGTTTTCTTATTTGTTCTGCTCATTGCTCATTTATAGTGTACTGCACTCGCCTCTAGTATTTCGCCAATGCTTCACATCGTTGCCCGGGTGTTACCACGTGAAGGTATACTAGACACATTTGGTGGTTTCTACATAGTTGCAGCGTTGGAATATAGATGGTTAACCCCTACCCTATTGAGACGCACTCAACACCCGTATAATCGACGTGATTGTAAAATCTTTCTCTTTCAAATTTTTCAGAATATTTCAAAATTAAAAGATTTTTTCGAGACATTCGTTCGAAATCTGTTCTTCCTTTTCCAAAATGATTAAAAATTATTCCATTATAATTTTAATATTAAATTATTCCAATTTATTTTTATTATTAAAAATGTTTCTTTCTTAGTTTAAAGTATAATTTCCCTTTCCCAAAATATTTTAAAATTTAAAAAAAAATATTTCCTTCTAATTTTAAACTTCCTAGAAATTCCAGGGTATTTCAAAATTAAAAATATTTTCAGTCCTGTTTTTAAATTAAATCTTCCGGCTCCACGCCCAAATTAACGAAGCACAACCAAACCATTTAGTGCAAAACTGCAATAATTTTTTTGAATGTCCAAAGTACACTTTCAAAGGACAATTAAGGCTTCATTACTATGACCTGAGATCCCATCCCTATGATAGAGGTAATTCCAAACTTCAAGAAAATTTGTCAATTCTACATATTCCCTGTAAAAATTGAGAAACAGCAACTGTAGTAAAAAATGGAAAATTCTTATCTAGAAATAAAAAATTCCATTCCCTTAATCTTAACGTATGTACTTGTACATCAGTTTCATTATTTTATCTAAGAATATCGAATTTATTCTTACTTGAAATTATTGTTTTGTGTTATAGATCATGCTTGTTCCTTTATTAGAAAATAAAGAAAAATGACAAAAACGAATCACCATAATACGGATGATCAACATCAACGTCGTCATCATCATCATGAATTGCAAAATTGTATTCTTATTATTTCGTTTCGTGTATTCAGAAATCCAGTAAATAAATAACAAGAACAAAAAAATAATGATAATAATAAGATGGGAAGATAAAGAGATATAAGAATATTATATGAGTATGTATCTACAGAGTGAAGTTAGGAAAGGAAAATGGAATATTATTTTTTTTTCTTTATCATTTTGAATTTGAATCGATAAAATGATAAACAGAAAATTATATTCATCTTGAAGGGAAATTTATTTTTGCAGAAAAATAGGAAAACACAACAAAATTAAGATTCTGTTTTCTCATCTTGTGTAGTATATACTATATGTATACTCATTTTATCCAGAAAAAAAATTTGATTGAGATTGTTTGGTAAGATAATGGAAACCTCATAAAAATGAAAATGAATAATAGAAAAATGTTGTTTGTTTGCAAACAGGAAAATAATAAACTTTTTTTTTTGTTTTTGGGTTGGTTTCAATTCAAAGTATAAAAAAAAATCGAGTTCGTTAAAAATTGTGTTTTCCTTTTGATTTATTGGAACGAACAGAATGAAAGGTAGAGCTATTTAATGCGCAGAGCAGAGGCAAACAAATTGCTTATTCTAAATATTCAATGACTTTCAATTTCGTTAAAAATAATATGTTTTCGAGAAATTTTGACGCTCACAAACAAAAAACAAATCGATATCAAATTTCGGGATGTTTACAACCGGAAACTTACATTTTTTATTTTTTTTGTTTGTTTACCACAAAATAGCCTTCTCAAAATGTAAGACTAATAACACTCATGTCATAACACGTCAACCTCAATCTTTTATAAAATCAAACTAATATTCATATAATACAATGTATGCGCGAAATTTCCATCTGCACATTGTTTTTTGTATGATGATGAAACTCAATCTAAAAATGTTAACCTGTCATTCTTTGAACAAACATTTTTTATATTTAATTAAAACGGTAACTAATACCACGAAATGTATTAAATAAAAATATTTTAATTATCCTTCATTTTTAAATTAACAAAATACCTTGGATCCATACAAAAATGTATCTCTCTATATTTACAAGTTGTCTTATTATTTTGGCTCGACTTCTTATTCTTATTATTTCATCATTTTAATTAAAAGAGGAGTACTTGGTATGTACAACAAAAAAAATTGTTTAATAAACGAAGCAATTTTTGTTAAATAAAATATTCTCTAAGGAATGTACATGACGAAATGCCGTGTTTTTTTTTTTGGTTCCTCTAATTGGAATCAGACATATTTTTGTATACGACTTTATTTAGGATGTTGAATCAAAAATATTTTGTTAGTTTATATACAATTTAACGAGCTGATAAGGATAATTAGGGAAATGGTGAATATTTTGGTGAACAATATAATAAAGAGACAGTTCGTCTTCATTTGTATCGTATAGGTACAACTTAGGTGGCTTCACTATAAATTATTACTCCCGCACACTACCCTTCAATTTGATAAGTGTATACATTATTTTTTAAGCATAAACCCAACATTAAAACAGTAAAAGAAAACCACATAACATAATTTTTCCTTTAAACGACTTCCGTCATCATTATAAAAAATAAGACTAAAAAAGCCAACATTGACGAAATGTGTAAACTATGAGCGCAAACAATCATTATTATGAGTATTATGTAATTATTTTGGTTTGGATATTTGTTGTCAAGTGCTGTTTTTGGGATTGATATGGAGAAAGTTTTAATCCAGGATATGACAAAACTTGATGCTAAATCTGTTCATTTTAAATAAAATTAATTTAAAGCTCGCAGATGAAAGCGAGGAGCGTTAAAATACAGTAACATTTGAAGCACTAGACGGGTATCTTGAATATTTTAGGGAAAGGAAGATGGCTATTTACCATCCAAGATACACTTTGAGTTTTATAGAATTTCAATTTAAAAGTGATTATTTCAATTATAAATTTTATTTTTGGTTCTATTTGAAAAATTTGAAATCTTCCAAAATATTTTGCTGCCCGGCTAAATCTAAAAAAATCACCTTATTTGGGTAAGGATTTTAGGCTACGAGTGATGATTTTTCATGAACTCGTATATACTACAAACCCAACAATTCGATTTTTTTGTTTGCATTTTAATTGTACGTCTAGTAAGAATATGTTATAACAGCAAGTTTCATTTTACGGTGAAAACGTTTGTTGTACCGTGTAATAGCAAAACCCGCTCTCGTTGTCTACACGACTGAGAATAATTTCCTAACCCGTTTCGAAATGAAAATAACTAAAAATATTGGTGTTGAATTAATTTAAATAGCAAAGCATATAAACATAAGTGTGAATTAATCTTTGAATTAATACAAGTTAACAAAAAATCTGCCATTATACAAACAGTTTAAAAGATACAGTAGCAATGAATTTAGCGCCCATTTATAATGTTAAAATATATGCTCTGACGCATTTAAACTACAAACAACTCAGGATTTTGTGAGTGGTCATCGATCCCCAAATGTTTTCTGTTAGTCCTATTCATTGCCAGTACCCACGATTTTTTCAATTTTTTATCATAACTATTTGTTCGGGAATAGACCAAATTGTTTGGAGAACAAGTAACTTGCATAAAACTATTTTTTCTAATTTACACATATATTTGATTTTAATATTTTCGTATGCGAGCGCACGATTAGGGGCCAAATTACCTATTCGATAGATACAGGTAACCCCCGCTTAACGCGGTAGTTTGGTTCTATATAAATGCCGTGTAATGTGAAATCGTGTTAAGCGATACTCAGAATCCATAAGATTAATGTAGTTTGGTTCTCAAATATATGTAGCTAAATTCTTCATAAAATATTAAAATATTGATTTTATATTGTAAGATTTTTATTTTTTAGAAAGTATACATACATACCGCTTAATTCATAAAAATTAAATAAAAACTAAAATAAAAAACTTTAAAGAATTCAAATTTCTTATAGAAATGTTTTAGGAAATAAACTTCATTAAAATACAAAATCTACATATAAAATTCATTTATATAGTGTGATTAAAAATTAGCACATTTCACCCCAATCGCTCACACTGCTACTTTCGTCATTTTCATTTTCGATCCTATCTCTGCAAAGGAACTGTGTGATGGTCTTTTAAAATTAAGGTTTTCTTCACTGGAGCTACTTTGGAGGTCGTCAGTTTGTTTTCTTTTACCGATTTTAATAAATTCCATAATCAGAGGCTGCCTTTTTTTGCTGTCCAGAAATGATTTTCACACAATTCAAAATGCTAAATTGCTTCCATACCTGAGAAACTGAAAGGTCAGTATCCGTTAAATCCAAAATATGCTGAAAAATTCTTTTGATATAGTAGGCCTTGAAGGTTGAAATTGCCGCCTGATCCAACAGCTGAATGAGCGACGTACTGTTTGGTGGTGGTAGATAAACTCGCCAATATACAGGTAGTTTGGTTTTGTCAATTTTGTTCAAGGCTCTAGGGCTCAATGATCTATAAATAAGCAATGGAGTCTTTGTCATTAAATCACCCGACGCATTACTACAAAACAGCAGTGTGAGCCTGTCTTTAGCTGCTTTGAATCCATGAGCCACTTTTTCGTTTTTCGCAATATACGTACGGTTTGGCATTTTTTTTTCAGCAAAGACCTGTCTCGTCCGCTTAAAAACTTGGTCTCCAGTATAGCCATTTTCTTGGATAATTTGCGCTAGCTCTGCAGGAAATTTCTGAGCGGCAACCTTATCTGCCGAAGCAACTTCTCCTTGAAGTTTAACATTATGCAAAGAGAAACGCTTTTTAAATCGCTCAAACCATCCCTTACTGCCTAAAAATTCTGGAACGTCTGCTGTAGAGATGGACGGTTGACTTGAAGCTTGATTCTTTAACTCATTGTATATTTTCAACGCTTTTTGTCGTATAACATTACCATCTAATGGCATCCTCTTTTGTGTGTTGTCCCCGATCCAAATCATTAACGCTTTTTCCATGATTTCCGTATTTGCGTCTCGCGTACGAGAGGTTTGTGTTGAACTGATTGATGGTTTAGTTTTAACGCTTTTTCGGATGATTTTGTAATTTTTTTTAATTGTCCTTATAATTGCTTCATTGTAACCTAACGCCTTAGCAACAGCGGTTGTACCATCTCCTTTTTGCAGCCGATCTAAAATAACCACTTTCTCGCCCAAAGAAATTGTCTTTCTCTTAAACACGTTGCACTTAGTTATTTTATCCATTGATTCGAGTTTGTATGGTTTGTATCTTTTGCCACAATTATAAAAAAAATCGACAATTTAAATGTCTAAACAACAAAATGTTCATTAAAAATTACTAAATTTTATTTACGGACAAATTATAAATTAAATTCTCACCAGTTTAAATTTTATATTCCATATGTGTACATTTAGAACTAAAACTAAATTAGAAATGCAGTTTGTAAAAGTTTAAAGTGAAGCTATATAGTTGTAGTTGTACACATTGGTTTTGGTATTGTGCGTTCAAATTATTTTTTTTACTTTTTATCACCAACACATTCATTTTACATTACATTCGTAAAACAGGCAGCAGAATTAAATAAAACTCGGTTATTCACCGAAATTTTGTTAGTATGTACGTTAACGGTGATTAATTGAGGATTTTATGTTAAAATTGAAATCGTGTTAAACGAGTCACTTTCACGTCCGTGTTAAAGCGAAAACCGTGTTAAACGAATCCTGTTATCCGAAAGTTTGGCATTTGCATAACTGTGCTATAGGTGTAATGGGAGTACCGTGTAAAACAGGGGTTAGCTTACAAGAATCTGAAAAATCTCGACAACTGGCAATTCCGAGTTAAAAATTAAAATGTAAAATTTTAGTTTGCACTTTTTAACTAATTTTAAATCAATTTAGAATTCTTAGAGTTATTAAAACCATGTTTTGCCTAAGCATTTATATGTTGGATTTTTTATATATTTAATTTAGTTATGTTATTAACGTCAAGTAAAAAGAAATGAAAATTAAATGATTTTTAATATCTTTCGAAGATTGTAAGAGAATTCAATCCAGTTTCGAACTAATGAGCTTATGATTATGACAAAATCAATCTTCTCATCAGGCCGCAGCGACTGGACTGATTATACCACAATTTACATTCTATATATTCAGAATGTGCTGTGATTTAAGTACTAGCGAATCGTACTAATACAGATGAATTCTCTTACAATTTTTTTTCCTTCTTCACGATATTCACATTGCTCTGTGTGTAAGCTAATTTTTACTTTTTTATTAATTTTTTTTGTTGAATGTTAATTAATTCATGTAATTGCAGTGTGAATATCGTAAAGAAGGAAACAAATTGTAAGAGAATTCAGCTGTATTAGTATGATTCGCTAGTACTTAAATCACAGCACATTCTGTATATATAGAATGTAAATTGTGGTATAATCAGTCCAGTCGCCGCGGTCTGATGAGAAGATTAATTTTTTCATAATCATAAGCTCATCAGTTCGAAACTGGATTGAATTCTCTTACAATCTTCGAAACATATTAAAAATCATTTAATTAAATAAATAGAATTATGTCTATTAGTCGGTTTCGTTGAATTACTGTTCGTAAATACTAATATACTTCTCGTGTTAATCGAAACACAATTAAAATGGTCTAACCACCGGTAGCATATTAGAAATTACATGAATTAATTAACATTCAACAAAAAAATTAATAAAAAAGTAAAAATGAAAATTGTTTCTTCAAAGTTCTATACTGAATGTGAAAGATTTATTCCTTCTTAAATGTTTAAAAAAAAATAAAAAATCAAAGATGAAAATTTATCTTACCGTATAGGCAACACAAATTCCAGAATGATAGGTCAATGTGCTTTGAAATACATTTTTATTTTTTGACTTCTTATACGAGTCTACGCACCAAGGAATTTTCAGCCGTAAACTTTTATTTAATTTTAACTTGTTCCATCCCGACAAAATATTTTTCTTCATTTATTGACATTCCGAAAACGAAACCGAGCACAACGAAATAATGTTATCTACGCTACTTTCCCTTTTTACAGTACTTTTTACACTTGAAAAATATTGAGTCTCATACGGCCATAAATATTGTTTTTATCTTAGAACTGATTTTAGAAAGATTCTACACGGAAGTGTCTACTTTATTAATAATTAGAAAGTATTTTGAATTTTTAAAAGTGTCAAATAATAAAACGATTTTTGCCTAACGGTATTACGACACTGGCTTTCTCCCGACTTTTTCAGCTATTGAAATGAAGTCAGAGAAAAAATATACGTTAGCTTGAATCAATGGAACATTACAGAAATTTAATATTCAAAATTGAGCCAAATTGTTTTTTCTAGCAGTAACGTGGGCAGTCCTAGCAGAGAAGAATAGGTTTTTATTATTTGATTCTGACGTTTCCCCATTTTTAAAACGTCGCATTCAATTTAAAAATATTTTATTCTGAATGGGAAACTTGTTTACCAAAAATATACTACGTCGATTGGTTACCTGCTGAAAATTTCTCAGCAGAATATTTACGTAGACTCGCACTTAGTGTTTTAATTTTAAACAGGAGAACAATAAAAGAATAGAACATGTCATGTAGGAAAATTGCGGTTGCTGTACAATCTAATAAATCACAGCGATCTATTATTCATAGTTTCAGCTGATATCCGTGGCAAGTGAAACGCTTAGTTGAATGTTAAATCTCTCGTTCTCTTCAGTGGTTATATGACTTAGGTGTACACATTTGAACATTTTGAAATTCTGGCAAGTTTTTATTCAAAATAGTTTAGAATTTTACAAAATTCAAATTTTAATAAATTTTATAACGATTAAGACTATAGAAATTTGGAATCTTTTTGTCAACAAGCTAGCTGGAATATCCACCATTGCCCCGCTACAAGAATTACTTATTTTAAATATTATGAGAGAAATTTACGCAATCAATAAATATAATTGAACCAAATAATTTTTGTACGGCAATATATGGGGCATTCAAAGGGCTAAGCCTTATAAAAAGTAAAACTATTGTATATTTATAACGATTGGATTATTGTAGACAACAAACACATATATGTGAAAATGATGGTCATCGAAAACGAATATTCAATGAGTTTAGCACTAGATCCAAGGTTTGGTTTCATTAATTGCCCCGAATAAACAATTCCCCCATCCAGATAACCAGTCCTAATTTCCCCATTCAATTTAAGGATTACTTTCTTTAAAGAGATTTCCAGTAATTCAAGCGAACTTAAAAAAAAAAAAGATTTAAAGATGCTACTCTTTAAGTCTGATACCAGCAAAAATTAGAGCTTGCTTTCCAGTTTTTTATATCAGGTAAACATAGGATAAACATAAATGAATCCTTCCAATTAAGTTTTTTTTTTCGATAATATCTGATACAATAATAATACATGATTTCGATGATATCTATAAAAAATTTGCGTTAATTGAAATCTTACAAAATTCATAATTTTTGCGTACGATGTAAAATTTTTAGTCTTTTTAATGTTGTGCCTTATTGCTAGAAAAAAAAATGGTTCCAATTATATTTATTGATTGCTTAAGGTTAATTGATAAGATTTAAAAAAAAATATGTTATAGCCGCATACTGGTGGGTATTTCAGCTATTTAGCATATAAAAAGATTCCAAAACTTTATTCGCTCGATAGCAGATTCTATAATTACTAAATGCATATATAATTTATTCTTAGTCCTTATACAAAATTGATTAAAATTTGAATTTTGTAAACTTGTAAAATATATTTAATCAAAACTTGGCGGAATCTTAAAATATCCAAAATGTACAATAAACACCTGGATCGTTAAACCACAGAATAGAATTATAGCTTGCTTCATCATTTAACTACTTACTTGGTTTGTTCGTTCTATTATTTATTGTATGTTCTGGGTTATTGTGTTGTAAAGTTTTATTTATTATAATAGAAGGCGTCAACGTGATGGATTTTTTTATATCGACCAGTATCCACTCAGCGTGTATCCAATGTATGTAATTGCGTTCTGACGGATCTAGTTTGAATAAATTGAGCCTGTTTAACTCCGTGTTTATAGTGTTTAACTAATAAACTTTCATTTTTTATTTTTACTTGGGAAAAAAACCTTTTGGGAAACCTTACCTTTTGGGATAAAAAGCGGGATTTTCGAATGTGGCATATCAGTTCTACAATCGAGTAACATTATTGTCAAAATGTATTTAAAATGTTGATTTAGCAATTCTACCATCAACTATTCATACAATGGTTAAAACGAAATTTTTAAATATGATAAAATACGGTTTGAATTACTAAAAAAATGTCGTGAATTAACGTATCTGACATTGTTTCGAAAACTCAATTTTGATACAAAAATGTTCGTCGTGAGAAACTACATCTGAATTCCCGCACCCCCCGTCCTAACGGTGAACGAACGAGGAATCATTTGGTATTAAAACATAACTTTCGAAAAAATGTCAGATACGAGGGCGGATTGAAAATGAAGCTACCTAGCGCTAGATGGCAGCACAAACACAATTTTTTTTTTGTTTTTTAGAAATTGCGATCTGTCAAACGTCAGCTGTTAAAAATTCACCCAAATTCATCAATTAGTTTATTTGTTGTAGTCGTTTGAAATAAGACTTTTGTCTTTCTTGAAAAATGGAAAAAAACGAATTTCGTGCAGTGATTAAACACTATTATTTGAAAGAGAAAACGGCGAAAGAGACAAAAGAAAAGCTCGATAAACATTACGGTGAGTCTGCTCCGTCAGATTACATGGTAAAATATTAAATTGCTGAATTTAAACGTGGCCGAAGAAGCACTGCAACAATACCATCAACAGGAAGGCCAAAAGAGGTGGTTACTGAAGAAAATATCAAGAAAATCCTCGATATCGTTATGAATGATCGCCGAGTCAAGTTGAGTGAGATTGTTGAAATGGTAAACATATCATATAACGTGTGTTCAACATTTTGCATGAACATTTGCATATGAAAAAGCTATCGGCAAGATTTGTGCCGCGTTTGCTCAGTGTCGAACAAAAACGAGTTCGACAGACCACTTCACAGCGGTGTTTGGACATGATAAAGCGTAATCCTGTTGATTTTTGGCGTCGATTAATTACTTTTGATGAAACGTGGGTCCATCACTACACACCTGAAACTAAAGCTGGTGGAAGTGCTCCAAAGAAGGCAAAGGCAGTGAAATCGCTATATTTCATTTTTCGCTGTATATCACTATATTTGGGATGCACACGGAATATTGCTCATCGATTATCTTGAAAAAGGATCCACAATCACAGGAAAGTATTATCGTGCATTATTGGATCAATTGGTTGATGCAATCAAGGAAAAACGACCACATTTAAACAAGAAAAAAGTGCTCTTTCTTCAAGACAACGCACCGGTTCACACAGCATTAGATACGATGCTAAAATTACGTGAAATACACTTAGAATTGGTTGATCATCCACCTTATAGTCCAGATTTAGCTCCTAGTGACTTTTTCCTGTTTCCAAACATGAAAAAATGGCTCGCAGGACAAAGATTCATCTCAAACGAAGAAGTGATTATCGAAACTAACGCGTATTTTGAGGGGTTCCCGAAATCGTATTATTCAGATGGTATAAAAAAGTTGGAATATCGCCTTACTAAGTGTTTAATTGGAGGGAATTAAATGGAGACTATGTTGAGAAATAAATGGTTTTTGGCAAAAAAAAATTTTGTTTTCCTACTTAGGTAGCTTCATTTTCAATCCGCCCTCGTACGTTAATTCACTGTTAGGTCGACTATGTGTATCATAAAAGAAATGTTTTTTTTTTGCATTTTGTCCTATTTGGTTTCTCTTATGTATTTGAAATCTTATTTTATATCTAGGGATACAAGCTGATTTTTCATTATAATTTTTAATCAACACTAGAACTACCGACCGGTCAAAATGACCGGTTATTCATTATTGAATTCTATTTTTTTAATTATGGGAATCTGTGATGACTTTTAATATGACAACAAGGTAATTATGTTAAAATGCATCATTAACTTCCGAAAAAATATTAACATAATAATTAAAAAATGAAATTCAATAAATGTACAATTCGTCATTTTGACTGGTTGGTAGTTCGAGTGTTAAAAAATAAAAATTCATGATGCTGGAAACAGATGTACAAAATTCTACAAGCATCTAAATTAAAAAAAACACTAGTTTGTATTGAATAAAATATATGAATTTTGATTGCCATGCAGAATTTTGCAAGTTGTCTGTATTTCTAATCTTGCTGCGAATCAGTAGGCTACATTACGTAAAAGAAAACAAATCTAGTACAAATCTTTCAATTAATTTTTTTAATTTGTTGACAGAAAATAAGTTTTGTGTGTTAAAATGGGGCATCAATTATTTATAAAATGGTATACATAAAAATTGAATATGTATGAAATGAATGGCACAAAAAACATTTTGCTTGTCAAAAAAAACGCTCATGTAGATCACCTAAATTTCTGCCGGCAGCGCTGGTAACAGAAATTCTGCTCATGTGTTTACAGCATAATACAGCAAAATCCTTAATTTAAAAAAAATGCAAAATATTGAAAATTAAAGCGGTCTTTAGAAACATCAGGAGAAAAACATTAGGAATAGACCTTGATAAATAAAAGAAAAAAATACTTCCACGCAGGATCGTGATTTTATATGATTAAGCTGGAAACAGATGTGCGGAATTTCTGCATGTAGTGATGCACGCAGATCTCCGTTCAAAACACATGTGATGTGTATGAAGTTCCATATTTGTTGACTTTTATTTGATACTGTAACGGTGACACCTAGTGTGTAATAGAATAAGTTAAAATAATAGCTCAATGTTTAACTGTACTAAAATGGAATTTTCCATGGTAAAATAGTTCTAAATGTTTCTGCGCTATTCTAACTGGAAAAGTCATGAGCTTTCTAGAAGTTTGATTTGTGTTTATAAAAAAGCGAACGAAGTCGAATTGAATTATTAGTATTTGGTAAGCGAAAGTGTTGTAGTGCGATTTAAAAATTATAAGTGATCAGTAAAATTTGTGCAAATATTATAAAAAAGTGATTTTGGAATTATTATCAATAAATTGTGTTATATTGATTTTTGTGTTGAAAAAATAAATTCGTTTGTGTTAAATTGAATTGATTTGTTTTATTCACAATCCAGTGATTCGAACCTTGATTGACAAGGCAAAAACGTAACAATATTTAATTTTAGTGTAAAATTTTTTATTAGATTGTTGCCTTACAAAAAGCTTATTTTCTGTCAACAAATCAAAATAAAATAAATCGATAATAAAATAAAAAATATACAAGTAATTGTACTAGATTTGTTTTCTTTAACGTAATGTAGCCTTCTTTCATTATAAATAAACCAGTGTTTTCTAATTTCGATGCATGCAGATTTATGCACATTTGTTTCCAGTATAATATAGTTGTTCAACAATAATATTGGTACATTAGTATGTACAGAATTGGTACAAAGCTTCGTGAATTATTGCTACGCTAAAGCACACCACGTAGTAGTCTGGGGTAGCAGCAACACCAATTTAAGAGTTGAGTAACTTTCAAATTCTGTCTTAGCAGCAACTTAGCAGTAAACAATAAAGGGAGTGATGCGACTTTTGTGAATGCAGTTAGGAGAGAGGTACTGGATCTTACCCAGTCTGACATGGCTACCACCGGTGCAATTTGCGACTGGCTTATGTCGAAGGAAGCTTCCCTCCCAGATCACATGTACATCAGGTCCGATATTGATATCCCTTCAAGACACGAGTTGATGTTAAGGTTACCAAAACGCACCAACTGGCCAGCCTATAACGACAGACTTTTTGATAACTTAGGTGGTCTACAGACCACGATAAACTCTGTCAAAGACCTCGACAGAGTAGCAAATGACGTTACAGAAGCAATAATTAATGCCTACCACCCAAGCTGACTCCTAGTGCGTATCAGAGGCACAAGGGGTGTTCCTTTGGTAAGTTGGAAAACATGAAACGAAGTGTCAGTAAACTGTTTAATAGTGCAAAGAGGATGAACGATTGGACTACCTATCAGAATTCTCTTACCCAATACAATATAGCTCTTAGGCAGAGCAAAAGTTTAAGCTGGAGAGACTTCTATAAAAAATAGACAATTTGCCTATGGCATATCGACTCCAGAAGGTACTCTCCTTGGAGCACAGGAATTGCTTGGAATCTGTAGGGAAACCAAGTGGAAAGACAACCACAACCAGAGAGGAGACTCTGGAATGTCTAGTGAGAGGTCACTTCCCAGAATGTGTAGTACTGTGGGATCAGGAAGAATCCAGCTAAAGTAGCGTACATCCTTATCTGGTTCCAAAGGGGACTCACAAGTTTTTGAGGCAGTTTTTTACGCCGAACGGATAAGCTAGGCAGTCAAATCATTTGGCGCTTTTAAATCACCGGGAAGGGACTGCGTATACCCCGCCTTTTTACAAAAAGGCCTGTAGACTTTGCTGCCTTATCTTACTATACTCTTTAGAGCCAGATACAGCTTGGAATATGTTCCAAAATGCTGGAGAGAGGTTCGGGTGATTTTTATCCCAAAAGTGGAAAAAAGATCCCAGAGGAGATTAGGTCTTATAGACTGGAAAATGGACTGAGAAAATTCTGGGATTTTGTACTAGATCCAACGCTCTCCGAAGATACTCTCTGGACTCTAGGCAGCACGCCTACCAAGTAGGGAAATCAACAGAAACAGCTCTACATGAGTTGACATCGGAAATGGAAGATACGCTGCGGAATAAAGAATTATTACTATGCTCCTTCATTTATATCCAGGGAGCTTTTAATAACACTAATTTCGAGGTAATTCAGGAACAATCACTAACAAGGAGTATAGACCCCTCTACCGTAAGGTGGATAATAGACATGCTAAAAAACAGGAGGATAACGGCTTTTTTTGGAGACAAAACCAGGGAGGTGTTCCCTCTTCCTTATTGTGGCTGATCGTGTTGG
The DNA here is from genome assembly GCA_958295665.1 of Tipula vernalis. Classification (NCBI taxonomy): domain Eukaryota; kingdom Metazoa; phylum Arthropoda; class Insecta; order Diptera; family Tipulidae; genus Tipula; species Tipula vernalis. The sequence goes on along the minus strand of OY282560.1, from coordinate 191,124,407 downwards.
ATCAATTACTTACCAGACTGAGAAATTTAGACTTCTCAAACATTACCTATGCGGACGACCTAGTCTTGATGGTTAGGGGCAGATTCGCAAATACAGTAGGAGAAAGAATGCAACAAGCCATAGAGGTAGTAAATGATTGGTGCACGGAGGTGGGCCTTATGGTAAATCCTAACAAGGTTAACTACACTCTCTTTACTAACCGGAGGAAAACTGTCATCCCGCCGATATCCCTGAGAAGGGGGGGGGGGGGGGGGGTATTTCTCCAACTGTCGATGGAGGTTAACTATCTGGGTGTCGTACTTGATCAGAAATTGACATGGAATCCCCATTTAAATCATATTACAAACAAGGCGAATAAGGTCTTCTTCAATGGCCGAAAAATGATTGACAAAACATGGGGACTGACCCCACAAATGTGGGTTTGGCTCTACTCGCCCATCACAAGACCTATATTCTCTTATGCGGCGTTTGTGTGGTGGCCAAAGACGGAGCAGACTGGTGCACGGAGAATACTGGACAAGATCCGGAGCTTAATCTGTGTGGTTGCAACTGGAGGAATGAGGACTTGTCCAACAGCTGCCCTTGAGAGAATACTGGGGCTCTCACCACTGCACCTACACATTAAAAAAGTAGCTGGTTCAAGAGGTCTGAACCTAAAAATTACAGCCAACATTAAAACCATAAGGCCAGGATACAACAGTGTCCTATATAAATTAAATTTTAAGGAGGAATTGATCCAACTATCAGATTTGATGTTTGACTGTCGGAGGAATTTTGCCTTATAGGGCACTGGTTGAGAATATTATCTCCTCCCTTTCCCGCCATGCTTCTGTATGATATACGGATGGGTCAAAAACAGACGGGAGTACCGGTGCAGGGATTGTCGGGCCCGACCAAGAACTATGCATACTACTGGGCAAAACCCCCACAGTTTTTCAGGCAGCGACTCTTGTTATTGAGGTATGTGTGCTTCAATGTCTCAAAAAAAAATATAAGAAAACCAAGATCTATATAATATCGGACAGCCATGCAGCTCTGCTTGAATTGGGAGCTTCAGTGTTCAACTCGAAATTGATCTGGAGCTGTTACTGTTATTTATTAGAACTGGGTAAAGCAAACAAAGTCTCTTTTGTGGTATCTTGGCCATTCCACTATTAAAGGAAATTAAGCAGAGACCGATGTGCAAAAATGGGAACAAGCCGAGATTTCCTGGGTCCCAGGAAATCTAAAGCTGGGATTAAAAAGCTATAACTCATTAAGAATAACACATATACAAAATATGGTGTCAAGGTCGAAATGGCACAAAATTCGAGGTTGTCTCTTGAAAACCAAAAATTCTGCAAGATTATTTATTATTTATTAACGTAGTAAAACTATTATTTCGCCAGGACCACAGTTCGCGTCGATTTATGTAAATTCAGTTTATACTAGTACTCACTTAATTAAGGACATTATATATTTTGCTACTTATTTATTTTATACACGTTATTGTTATATCAAAATTATTCACATATGTATACACACATTCAAATATTGCTTTAAAAATTAAAATACTTACGTTATTAATGTTTGGATCTAATTAATTGTGCTTTGAATATTTAATTTTTTTATCAAAGTTTAGATTTAAAATTATTATTAATTTTAAGGCCTTTTATTTATTATTAAGTTTCAAGGCTCCATTATTGCATGGAATTACTTTTAATTTAGGTGGAATAAATTTTTGATTAGGACGAGTATCATAGGTGGTTATCAACATCTGATCACATAAACTAGAATATTCCAGGAAACATAAAACAGCGACAAGTACAGTGATATTTTATTAGGGATGAGGGACTTAGCCGATTTTATGTTTTATTTATTTTTGAATTAGTAGCATTTTCAACCTCTGACTACAACCTAGCCATGTTAAAATATTTTATATTTGTTCCATTTTTCAATATGCTGGCGGTATAGAATCCGTATCATCATCCAACGATAAGGAATTACAATTGGTTTAAAATTAGCATTTTAGTTTCATATATATATATATATATATATATATATATATATATATATATATATATATATATATATATATATATATATATATATATATATATATATATATATATATATATATATATATATATATATATATATATATATATATATATATATATATATATATATATATATATATATATATATATATATATATATATATATATATATATATATATATATATATATATATATATATATATATATATATATATATATATATATATATATATATATATATATGTATATCTCGATTGTTAGATTGATTTCATGACTCAAAGAAATAAAAATAAAAATAGGTAATTCGCAGAACCGTAAAATTCAAAAATAAAAACTTGAGAATTCAAAACACTCACTTTATTTTATAGATCTACTAAACACTGGCCCAACACCATCTCAACCCCAATTGAACCCGGAAACGGTCCTTGATGCGCAGGTTCCAAAAGCTTTTTAAATATAGGCCTTGACCATAGAAACAGATTGGCAAAAAAAAATTCTAAATTGAACAAGCCGTTCTCGAGATACAATGGGTACAGAAATACAGACATCCAAACCCTTTCTTAGGCTCAGGGACTTTCAAAACGTCGAGAAAAGTTGTTTTGGACCAAAAACATTTTTCTTCATTTTTGACAGGATTTCAACACTTTAGTCTTTTTAGATCGAAGTTATAAACGAAGGATACTACAAGTGATGGAAATTTTCTTTGAAGGGCGCCTTACCTGTTATCGTTTTGGTGTAATATGTTATGATAAAACAAAAGATCCTGTGTTGGGTAGAAAAATGTGTAAATAAAATTTACCTGCGTTTACCTTGTTGCTTATAATAAACTTCTCTCAAACATCAATAAAACTACAACAACTAAATACAATTAAAAACCGTTTTTTTTATTGAGTTTGATATAATTTTACCGCCTGTGAGATTAATCAGCTTCCGTTGACAAACAATGTGACACGTTACAATCCTGAGATTCTGTGGAACGTCACTGAGATGCTGAGGTAGTATATCCATAAGTTTGACATCTACAATAAAAAAAATTAAAATAATTTGTATATATTTCAAAAAAAAGTATTCCCACTTAAATCAAAATCTGTTGAAAAGAATAAAACAGAAACTTCTTACTCTTATTGACAATTTTTCAATTTACAAATTTAACATCAAATCAGAAGCAACTAGAGACTTAAACGTATTATAATAAAGAACAAATCCTTTTTTTTTTTTTGTTGACTTAATAAAATGAAAAAAAGTTCTTAGAATACACTTAATTTGTTGTTGTTGGTGATGCCTCTTCCGTATTTAATAAAAAAATTTAATATCGCAAAAAATAAAAGACAGAAGGATTTTGGTTTTATTTAATAACTTCTTCTTAATTTAATTTTATTCAATTTTCTTGATTTTATTTCTATATACAATTTTCCAATCAGCCCACATTTAACTACATACAACAGCAAGTCTCGTTTTTCCTACTGTACAATTTTTCTATTTTTTATTAAAATAAAATAAAAAAATATATAAATTAGGACTAATTTTTGTTGAGCGAAATACTAAAAAAAGAAAAGCAAAAAAATTATTTAAATAAATTATTATAATTTTATAATCTGTTTTGCTTATGCCGTTTTGTTAGGAAAATTCTTTGGAAAAATGGTAAGTAATAAAAAGAAAAACGAAATTATGATAAATTTACTTGTAATTTTTAATTCTTTCTTTCAATTTTTCTACCGTAGGTACCCGTTATATTTTTTCATTTTTTTTTACTCTTGAGAGATGCAGAATTTTACTTTATAAGATTTTTAATTTTATTCTTCTTTCGAGTTAAACCTTAAATTCTGTTTTAAAATTCAATTTAAAGAGTAACTTTTATTTTTTTGTATTTTAACATCGCTTTACTTTCGTTCTAAATTGAATTTAAATTTTTTGTTAAGCTAATAATTATTATTTCTAAGGGAGTTTTTGATGTTTGCGAAGCAGAAGGTTCAGATTTGTAAACCAAAATTGTGAGTTTTTTGACAGGATTTGCAATTTATATTACAAATGTAAACTTTGAAATAATAGATTTTGCGGTCGGCGGCAGCTTCATAAAATTTATACTTATCCTCGAAGGTACAGTTTTATTGGTTAGATCTACCAAATTAATGCGAGAAGCTAAAAGGTACTGGTAAAATTTTCCCCTTCATACCCGACAAACAAAACGCAACCGTAATCTAAAACAATTTTAAATAAAATTAATACAAAATTGAGGAAAGTTGCGAAAAACGAATTACAAAATATACATTATGTTCAATGTTAGGCCACCATGGTAAATTATCACCAATTAGAACCGAAAATATTACAAAACATATATCAATAAACAATTAAAAAATAATATATTGCGTCGGTGACCTATCGGTTTAACCCTTGTGTGAACCCCACATTTTGTTTTCATACTGGAAATACAAGGGTCCAGCCAGACCCCTATACGTTAAATTAAGTTTAAATAAATGAAACTGTATGAAAGGAGGAGTCGAAAATTTCTTACTGTAAAAGCGAGTTTTGCTAAGAAACGTAAACAGGTTTTAAGCAAGGGTACGTCAGTAGTATGCAGCGCCTGTATTTAGAAACTAACAGAGGACGCCCTTTTTAATAAAATATCTCTGACAGTTAACCTTTAGTTATCCAAACAAATTTTGTAACATTTGGCAGGATAGATTGAAGGCAGTTTTAGTCTCTAAAATGTCGACACAACTAAAGCTCAAACCACGCAATTGTGAGTTAGATTATATATCGCATTTAATTTTTCTGTTTTAATATTGTTATGTTTTTGCCTTGTCAATCAAGGTTCGTATCACTGGATTGTAAATAAAACAAAAATCAATTCAATTTATCACCAACAAATTTATTTAGTTAACACAAGAATTATTACAACACAATTTTTTTAACCAATAATTCACAAAATCACTTTAATTAATTTTTACACAATTTTAGTGTACACTTATAATTTTTATTTCGCACTAAAACACTTTTTAAATCACTTATTAATTCCTTTTTTAATCATCACACTATCGCTTACCATATACTAATAATCCAATTCGACTTTATTCGCCTTTATACACATAAACCATACTTCCAGAAAGCGCATGACTTTTCCAGTTGGAATAGCGTAGACACATTTAGAACAATTTTATCATGGATATTCCATTTTAGTACCGTTAAACATTGAGCTATTAATTAACCTTACTCTATTACACACTAGGTGTCACCGTCATAATATTAAATTGTGACGGTGACACCTAGGTTATGATAGAATAAGTTAAACTAGTAGTTAAATGTTTTACTGTACTAAAATGGAATTTTCCATGATAAAACAGTTCTAATTGTTTCGACACTATTCTAACTGGAAAAATCATGAACTTTCGAGAAGTTTGGTATGTGTATATAAAAAGGCGAACAAGATCGTATTGAATTATTAGAATTTGGAACGCGATTGTGTAAACTTGTAAGAATTATTAGTATTTGGTAAGCAATAGTGTGAAGATTAAAAAGGAATTAAAAAGTGATTTAAAAAGTGTTTTAGTGGAAATAAAAATTATAAGTGTACAGTAAAATTTGAGAATAAATTAAATAAAGTGATTTGGTGAATTATCGTTAGTAAATTTTGTTGTAATAATTTTTGTGTGAAATAAATAAATTCGTTGGAAATAAATTTAATTGATTTTGTTTTATTCACAATCCAGTGATTCGAATTGGAATGACAAGGCCAAAACGTAACAAATTAAAGACCAGCCGCATCATATTGTGTGTTTAGGCGCCTCGATTTATACCAAAACTTTAAAATTTTTAATCAATTACGGTTCCGCCTATTGTACAATGGATTGATTAAATGTACAACTAGAAAGCTGTAGGAAAATTTTAGTTTTAAACGTCTATATTCTAACTTACAAAGTGAATGTTTTACGATGAGCGATCCATATAAAGGTAAGTGTAATTAAAAATATCACAAAATAATTATTCTATTATTTTGTTATTTAATATCAAAGTTTAAATATTATTGTGTCTGTGACAAAATTAATTAAATCGGAAAATGAATTTAAAAATGAACATACATGTGTATGTTGAACCGAAACTTCAAAGTTTTTAACTCTTTTTTTTTTTTGGTTGTATTTCAAAACCGCAAGTGGAATATAATTGGTGCCGAATTGCAAAATCTGTTTGAGAATTCTTGATGCAAATATTGTGAAAAATGATGAAGAGTGGTCAAACGTAGACTCTATTGACGTTGCTGAAGAAAAAGACGACCCAGTTCAGCAATCGTCATCATCAAATTGCGATCAATTCATAAACCTTATAAGAGAATGTTTTGCCAACTGACAGTCAGCCGTCTTCGTTTCAACAAAGAAAAGAGAAATCGCCAGTTGAATATTTTTGTTCGTATTATCCGGAACAACATTTGGTTGATACTGCAACTATGACTAATATTTACCATTTAAAAAGTCGTGGCACAGAGCTGAAAACATCGCTTCAACCCAAGAAACTTTACAGCGCATTTATGATGGCATAAATTATATACGTTTAGATTTGTACTGGAAGAAGGGCTTTCGTCTTGTAATATTGGCTAGTGCCGTTAAAAAAACGCGATTTAAACTTTTACGAACAGCTTTTCATTACGTCGATATTAATGAAACGTCGCTTGATCGAACCAATTCATTTTGGAAAGTGAACCCCTTGTGCATGCATTGCCAAGGAAAATTGATAACTTCTCTGTAGATGAACAGATGATTCCATACACGGGCAGGTGCCCCGCGAGGCAATATATAAAAATAAGCCAAGGCCGATTGGCTTAAAAAAATTCGTCATAACGACATCCACAGGACTCGTAATGGTTCAAACTCAAAAAATTTTGAGACCTATCAGTGTGACAAGACGGTTCTTGGCGATCGAAGTGTGGGTTTAGGTCCAGCAGTTGCGCTGTAAACACAATTCCGTACTTTAATGGCAATCAGGTAAAAATAAGGTATAATTTAAAAATTACAGGCATATGGCCAAAGGCATGAGCCAAGAATTGTTGCTTAGCAAAGGAACTCACGAGACAACCGCAGTAAAATGGGGGACAGAAAATGTGTCACGACTCTATCTTCCATTGCTGAGATTAATACCATCGTCTTCTGTGAAACGCTGGAATAAACCAACCAAAGCATTTATTAGCATTCCTTGTCCAAAAATAATTCAATCATATAATAAAAATATGGACGGGGTTGACTTAGTCGACCAAATGCTAGAATATTATCGTTCGTTTATTAAGACCCAAAAAAGGACGCTTAAAGTAATAAATCACTTCATTGATTTGGTAGTTGCAAATGCTTGGATGGAATATAGAGGCGACTGTTCAGCTTGCGACGTGCCACAAAAAATACCTTACAATTCCTGGAATTTAAAATGGAAATTGTCAATGCTCTACTTTGTACTATTAAGCGTAAAAGAAGAGAGAGCAGTGATAAAGACGATACTGAACTAAGTCTTCCAAAATTGTGCTCACCTCTCCCAGGTATTGGTAAGCGATATGATGGGTATGAACACTGACCAACATGATACTCTTTGGCCAATGCTAGGTGTTGCCGCTTAGAAGCATGCAAATCAAGAGCCCGTTGCCGTTTGTGAAAATTACAACGTATATTTGTGTTCAAATGCAGGAAAAGACTGCTTTAAGCAAACATTCGTGAAAATCTAAATTCCCTGAACTTCATGATACCTTGCAATAAACCCACACAAATATGTTAGTTGAGCTTAAATTATGATGATTTTTTTAGAAGCAATGCAATTTTATTTAATATACACAAAAGTGTGGGTTAGGTTCAAATCAATGGTTAAATCAGCTTTTGATGTATGCATCCGATGTAATGATATTTTACCCACACAATTGTGTGCACAGAACGCCGAAGGGTACATAATCATGACAGGCTTAAAAAGAAGTCACAGGCCCAATACGTTTAAACCTTATGCCTATTGGAGAAGTGAACGCGAAACACCTTGAGCTACGCAAACAACGTTGACATCAGAGCAGCGCGAGGCCTGACTCAGGGATATGCGGGAGGAACAAACTTCATATACATATAAAAGGCCACTGAACGACGTTACGCTTAACTCAGGGGTATGTGCGAGAGATCGATTACATATACAGCGGTCTGCTGATCAGCACAAGAAAAAAGCGCAACATACATATGTAACAACTGGCATAATAGATAATATATGGAGCTACTGCCAAGCCAAAAATGTTAAATCGGAACCTCCTTGAATGTGCTGCAGAATTGGGGAAAGTGAAATTGTGGCATTTGGAATCACAACAGCATAAACTTCAGTGCTACGTATCAGGTGATATTGGAGTCAAAATCTTTCTTTAAAAGCATCATGATGCATAACTCATGTTTTCAGATGACGCCTCTCGGTGCCATATCAATAGTTGAACACCTCGATATTGCACTCAGCCATCTAAATTTCAACGGAAAATAAGAACTTTATCGAGTTTTTCGTATTTAAAAGCTATAAAAGTCAGAATATTTTTATTTTACATTTATCCATTTGTTTTAAAAAACATATTACCAGTTGACTAATATAAAACTTTATGTCACTTTACAACGGTATTCTTTTTTTATGTCATCCGGAGCTAAGTAAATGATGTTTCTCAAACATTTTACTCAAGGAGTAAAACATATGTTTGGAATACTATACATTTGTATACAAATTTGGATGCTTTTCTGATTTTGGATTTGAGTCCTTCGTGGAGAGAGCAAATTATTGATGTATCATTCATATATCGTATTAAGGTCATATGTATAATATAGATCAAGGATTGGATGATAGCATAGTCAAAGCTCTAAGGGAAATAAAAAAAAGCTGTATCCAAATCGAGATTGGAAACACTTTAATATTAAAGCAAAATTTTAAAACAAAATATAGTTAACCCTACAACTTACGACAATTTTTTTTTTACCTTCAAACACATGACTGGTGTCCGAATACAGCCCACTCCCACCGGTCCAATGCTCATAAACAGACTTTATCATACATTTTTTTCATAACGAAGAAAATGTTGTACGAGAAATCTGATTTTAGTTACAATTCATATAGTTAATTAAAAACCCAGTCGAAGACTGAAAACCGGAAAAATCAGCAAAAATCTGATTGTATTAATCGTTCCAAGAAATTGTTGATCTGCTTTACTGATGTCATTTTAGGTAGAGCTAGTATAGCGACCATCCTATCTTTGGTAGGCAGAAAATCGAGTACTGAAGCGCCAAAGATACATTTAATAGGTTTTATTTTAGCATCGTAAGCATTGAACTTTTCGAAACCCTGTTTCAAATGTGAAATATGATCAACTTTAGATTTACTGGCGATTAAAATACTGTCGAAGACAAACGGCAAACTATTCAACATACTACCCATAAACATTTGAAATGTTTGGTTGCATAGTTACGAGTATGGCTGTTTGGTATATCACCGTGTATTATTTGCATCTATCTAAATTAATAGTGAAATCATGCAAAGTTGATAATGGATACCTATCTGAAATTGTACAGTTGTTCAAAAGACGAAATTTGACACAAGGCCTCCAATTATTGTTGTCTTTTTTACTGACCAGATGGAATGGGAAACAAACGGATGAATTAGAGGGTTGCCAGATTCCTAGGCCCATCATATGTTCGAATTCCTATTTAGCTATATCAAATTTTGTTTTATCTAATCATCGAGGCCTAGAAAAAGGTAATTGTCCTGTGTTCTGTATATATTATGAACCACGTGAAGTTAACCAAATTTGTATCCCCGAAAAATGCGACTAAATAGTACTATTGTAACACTTATTACTATCGGCCCCGAAAATCCTGCTGTCACGAAAGTTTTTAAATTTTTTTTGTGAAGTTAGCCCAAAATTCTATCCCCAAACACTATAAGATGTCATGATACTATATTTATATCAAGATAGTTACTTAATGCTTATGCAGTTTTGCTCTCCGCCGCGAAAAGTATTGCTATCGTGACATATTTGTGAATTCTAACCAAATAAAAATAATTTTTTTGCTACCCTGTTTACGGCCCTGGGCCGGCCCAGATTACTATGGAATTAGACAGAGTATGGTTTAATGCATTCGTTGCAAACTTTAAAATATTTTTGTATGTCGGGCTGTGATATAGTCCCCTGTAGTCGGAAAATATTTGTTGGCCGACTCACATAATTAAAAATTATTTATATACATTTATTTAGATTTTAGTTAAGACTATAAATTATGATTAAATGTACATAAACAGTTTGCTTAACAGTATCACCTATCCGTGTTTATTTTAAGAAGAAATTTGCGTCTTTTTTAATGAAACTTTAAACAAAAGTGAGACAAAATAAAACGGGGTGATGTTTATTGTGACTGTCATGTGTAATATGATACGGTATGATCCTTTACATTTCTCACTATAGTTTCCAAAGAAACTAAACTACTGCCAATATTTGCATATTGTGCACGGGTTGAACGAATGCAACGTTAATATATACGCATATGTGACGCCGAGATGAGTATAGTTCTTTGCTTATTGAAATAAAGTTTAATTTATCTAAAAATGGTTAAGAAATATGTAGAAGAAAAATCTAACATTTTAATTGTTTTAATTACAATACCTCTATAACTGAACCAATTGGTTTCGAACCACGAATGCGAAGGTGACAGGGCAACTCATACTTTTGCAAATCGTAGCTGGGCAACTCATACTAGGGCAGCTTATACCAGGGCAACTCATTTCATAAGCAACTCATACCAAGGCAACTCATACCAAGACAACTCATATCAAGACAGCTCATACCAAGGCAACTCATACCAGGACAACCCATACCAATGGCATCATCTACGATAAACTATCAACTTCCTAAAAACTGCAATTTTTTTCTAACTAGGGAGCGCAGCGACCCGACTGATACAACTCGATCCTATACTCCCGCTCCTATCGATTTAGTATTTCCTATAAACTGAATTTTTTGTTTTCAAACTATGGAGCGACTTGACGCGAGCACAGCGACCCGACTGATACAACCTGATCCTATGCTCCCGCTCCTGTCGACTTTTAAATTCTTTTAAACTGAAATTGTTTTCTTAGTTTGGAGCGAAGTGACGGGAGTGCAACGACTAGATTGATACAACCCGATCCGATACTTCCGCTCCTATCGATTTTGAAATTTCTATAAACTGAAAAAAATTGTCTAACTAGAGAGCGAAGCGACGGGAGCATAGGAAAGCGACAGGAGCGCAGCGACCCGACTAATAAAACACAATCCTATACTCACGCTCCTATCGCCTTTTTAAATTCCTATAATCTGAAATTCTTTTTCTAACTTGCGAGAGCGACCCGACTGATAATATCCGATCCTAGTCTTCCGCTCCTATCGATTTTTAAATTCCTATAAACTCATACTAAGGCAACTCATGCAATTTATTTTCCTGAAAAATAGAGAAAATCGCGATGCGCGATTTTCTCTATTTTTCAGGAAAATAAATTGGAATGAAATTTTTGGAATTTTTATTTTGGAATTTTGGATTTTGGAATTTTAGATTTGGAATTTCTCAATGTTGGAATTCTGTGAGTTTTGGATCCTGAAATTTCGGGTTTAGAATTTTACGCCTGAAATATTCGGTCCTGGAATTTTAACCCAAACGCAATAATTTGTAATGGAATTTTTAGGGGATGGGGACAAAATTTCAGAAAAAAAAACTTAGAATTCCATTATTCCAAAAATTTTATTAAATTTTTGGGTTTTGGTTGTATTTCCAGAAACTATTATTCCAGGCATAAAATTCCACACCCAAAATTCCAAAATCCAAAATTTCACCAAAATTCCATATCCAAAACTCCAAATTTCCATTCCAATTTATTTTCCCCAGAATAGAAGAAAAAATCGCGCGATTTTTTTCTCTATTCTGAGGAAAATAAATTGGAATTCGGAATATGAATGTGCGTTAGTAACTAAGGAAAATAGAATGAAAAGTAATTATCATATAGAAATTATACACTATTATATAAATTTTATTAGAAAAGATAGCAAATGTATTAAATTTAACTTGGTTGTTAAAACTAATTTAAAGATTATATAGTAATATAATTTTTTTTTCTAAATAAACACTGCTGGATAATGGTAATTATTGGTTTAAGTACTTTCGTAGTGTATAATAGTACATTCTTAATAACACAAGTGTATTGCGCACATAATTTTTATTTTAGTCATGGAAATTGTTGAAAGTCTAAGCAATAAAGGTACCCGTTGCTTATACATTGACGGTTATCAATATTAGTATGATTACTCACAAAAATCTAACAAAAAAATTTGCTGTTGGAGTTGTGCGAAAAGAATATCGTTCATTGTAAAAGTTCAGTCTAAACCATTATAAATTCCAACGGAAAATATGAGATATCTGTTCACCAATTACGCATTAGTCCACCTGTCAATGGCGAATCGTAAATTGAAAAATTGTGCCAAAACCTCATCCAATTTACCCTCACAAATTACTCGTGTTGTTACTGTGAGTTACTGTGGGCTATCGTAGTGTATTTGTGCCGGTTCTACCGAATTTGGGAGTGGTAGCTATGAAGTAAACGTCTATGTACCCGTCAATAGTGTATATTCAGGAGCAACTACATACATTCAGGGCTAAAAACATACATTCAGGCGGTATTGCATGCATTCAGGTGGTAAAGGCAAATAACAAGCATACTTTCAGGCTTAAAACATACCTTCAGGGATAATAGGCTACATTCGGGTGGTATTGCACACATTCAGGTGGTAAGTTATTTTACAAGCATATTTTGAGGGGAATTTAGGTTAAATTGCATATATTAAGAGTAAATTTTTCAGCATACTTTCAGGGGGATTGTGTAATTCAGGCGAAAATTACATACTTACAGTGTAAATTAATTTTTGACATACATTCAGGGTTGAATTGCAACATAAATGTATTTATTTGGTCTTGAGAAAAAACAAATAGTGGGACCACTATATTTCACAAACAATAAAAAATGTGTTCATATAAATTTATTACTGATTGAAAATTGTGATAATAAACAATATTGTTTGATTAAAAATTTAAGTACATTAGTAAGTTCTCAATTTTCGAATAGAAAACATAAACTTTGTATTTGTGATGGTTGTCTCACATTTTTTCGTAGCGAGACTGATTTAAATCATCATTTAACAAACGGGTGTAATAAGATCAAATGTATTCTGCCAAATGAAAATAATTATATAACGAAATTTAAAAATTTTCAACACAAAGAACGAGTTCCCTTTGTAATTTTTTGTGACTTTAAAGCAATTTTAAAGCCTATTGATACGTGTACATCAAATCGTGAAATTTCTTTTACTATTGATATTCAGGAACATGTTTCATGTACGAGTAGTTTTGCATATTATATTAAGTGTGCGGATGATGATAGTTTATCTTAATTTAAAATATGTCGAGGTGAGGATTGCGGTCGTGTTTTTATCAGTCGAATTACTAACGACCTAGAAAAAATTAATAATATTTTGAAAAAGATAATTCTAATGAAAACAGTTACTAAGGAAGAAAATGAAAAATATCATAGTGATAAAAAATACAATGTATGTGGAAAATCATTTACCGAATCTAATTATAAAGTAAGAGATCATTGCCACTTGATGGGGCAATTCGGAGGAGCTGCACACACTAAATGTAATTTAAAATATAAAATTAAAGGTTTTTGTAATATCGATATCCATACCGGATGAATTAAGATATTTGGATGACGGGCTTTTTTTTTTAAACGAGAAATCATTCAATGACGATAAAATCATTATTTTAGGAACAAGAACCAGCTTTAAATTTCTAGCACAAGCTTCATTATTGATAATGGATGGAACTTTTTACGTCATGCCAATAATCTTTAGACAATTATTCAGCATTCACGGGGTTATTGAAGGACAAGTCTGTCCCTTACTTTTTTGTTTAATGCCAAAAAAAATAAAAAATATGTGATAATGAATTATTTTATGAATTACATCGTTTAGCAATCGAATTTAATATAAACATAAGTCCACAAATCATTATAACATATTTCGAGATAACCATACATCATTCTGCTTTGGATTTTTTTTTTTCCGGATAAAAAATTTATGGGACGCTTGTTCATTTTGGCCAGCTAATTTGGAGGAAAATTCAAAAACTAGGATTAACTAAAAAATATGGTAATCCAGAAAAATTTTCACAAGAAATTCAAATGCTTAAAGAATTCCCCAATATTTCGAAGACTTTGAGCGCTCAATAAATGATGAAGATGTGAAGAAAGTCGCAAAACAATTTATGCAATGCTACATTGCCGGAAAAGCAAAATATAAACCTGACTTCTGGTCCATAAACGAGTCTATTCTTAATAGTTATCCTAAAACTTAAAACTTAGTCGAAGCTGGGTATAGACGAATTAAAACAATAGTTGAAAGAAAGCACAGTGGAGTATATAAAATAAATGTAGAATTAAGAGGTGAACTAGCCGGAAAAGAAATCAGACCTCTTAATAAAAAAAATATTATGAAACATAAACGAACTAAACGTATGCTAAAAAAGCAATAGAAAATGACTAAATATGAATTTTTATCAAAATTGGCAAAGATCATTGTTTTGATTAATAAATAAAATGTTTGAATATAATTTATTGTTTGATTGTTTTTCTTACTTTACTTCTTTTCTGTGGCTGGCGGCACTCATAACTCTTAAGTGAATCACATTTTATGTTCTATCTGAACTGGTTACGGCAAAATCGTAGAGGTTCGAGGTCCTATTTACTAATATCAACTATGTAAACATTATTCAGCACCAGGACATTCTATACTACTGACATATAAGATGAATTGATCGGGGAATTTAATTTCCAGTGAAAAATTATTAAGAATAGGAAAGTTTGCAAATTAAGTCAAATTTATCTTTATATTTGAGTTCATTCTTGTTCTAAAACAACAGAGCTTAAAAGTGTTTTAAGAGCACACCCTGTCTCGTAATAAATGATTCAGAATGAATATTCGTTGATTTATATATACTACAATCTTTTTTTCCTAAAATGAGCCGCAAAAGACTCTAGCTTTAATTTAGAAAAAAAAAATAAATAAAAAGATTAACTTTTATTTTCACTTCGAGTGAATATTACTCATCCAAATATTTTAGCCATTGTGTACAAAAAGAATTACATTACGTTTAATTTAACAAATAAAACATAAGTACATCATACAAAACGCGCTTCTAACAGTTGTTCAATTTTCAGACTGCGTATTTATATACAGCTCAGCAATATTAAATAACTCTTCAATAATCCAAATCCAATTAATATCATTTACAAATTACAACAATACAGCGGCAGAAGCATATTATTATTTTTTTCCGAAAAAATCATCCAATCGAATCTCTTCTATTCAAAGTCTGTTCCACTCAATCGAAAAACTTAAAATTCAAAACAAATCCGAGGAAAAACAAAAAAAAAAAAATTAAACCCAATTATTAATAAAATTAACAAATATACTTAAAAAAAATTTAATGATTGATTTTTCATTTGTTTTTTTTTTTTTTTTTCTATAATAATTATATGTACTCACGCAAGAAATAAAACAACAAAAACAAAGTACCAAAAAGGAAATCCCTTCGAAAACAAATATACATGAAAATTACGAAAATTAACTTAAGACGCGAGGAGAGGAAGTTATTTTTATGACATGATGTAATTGATGGATGTATTTTAATTTAATTTTTCACACCCAATCTAATTGTAGAGATACACGGTATATAGTGGGTAATGAATGAATGGCGTACTAGGATGAGGTTGTTATCCAATTAATCGATTTTACCATTTTCGTTTTCATTTTTTGGAAAAACCAACAGAACGACATTTTTTGTTTTGTCGTCTTCAATCTATATTCGTTTTATCGAATAAATATAAAAAAAAAAAAAATGAAAAGTATTGTAATCATTTTGAATGTATTTTAGATTATTATTTGTCATGAGGGTGAAAAATATTTTTTTTCGTCTTGTTTTGTAGAAAATCCACCCTCCATCAATTTTCATTTCGTTTTCTTTTGTATGTGTATATATTTTTCAGATCTATTTTAAATATATTCTCGCCCTCTTGGTACTGTGCACTGTATTGTGTCGTATTAGGTTTCGGTAAACGTATACCACACGTACACATACACATACACAAACATATACATATAGATCCATACAAACAAACCAACAAAATAAAAATAAAAAAATTGAATGAAATGTGGAAAAAATGTGGAATAAATACAAAAGGGAGGAAATTTATATGAATTTTTTTTTATTGTAAATCTAAAATAGAAAATATTCCTTTTTTTTACCCTGACACAGTAATAATAGCAACAACAAAATAACGACAATACAACTATTCGAGAAATAAATAGAGGAAAAACGCGATTCCGCACCGTATTTTCTCAAATTGTATGTTGAATACATATATTCGTATATGTACATACATTTCGATGGTATACATAAAATGGCGTCGAGACGCGAAATTAAATATATACGTATTTTATGTATTTTTCGAGGGGGGAATGTTTTTTGTTTTCGCTGGGTTGCTCTTCGTCTTGTATTGTGATGTATGGTTTGGCAATTTTGAGTATATGGAATCAAAATACACGTACTTTTAAGATAAACCGAAAAAAAAAAATTGTGTTTTGTGTTACGAAATTTAGATTTAAAATGCAAAATACTTGTTTCGGAAAATGATAAATGTAGATATGAAGGTAATGTAATATAATGGCTTGAGGAGATACACATTGGATAGAACATCAATAAAATGCACTGGCGTTCTATATTTTGCGTTTGCATTTAATTTGGGGGGAATTTTTCTTGTCAACGTGCGTTTCTTCCTTTGACTTGAATGTTGCAATAGGAATTTCAAAAATACTGCTTAAGTTATAATTCTAAAAGGTAGTGAATAAGAATTTAGGTCCAGTAAGCCAGTACAAATTGAAAAGCAGTTCAACACTCAATTGGGCAAGTCAATAAAATATCATAACCAATAAAAATATGTTTAATGGCTACATTCAAAGATTAGAAAAATATTACAATTTTTTCGGTGCCGATATCGACAGAATAGCAAAACGCTTTCTCAAAAGCAAGTTGAAAAATACTTTTTCTGCTTTTACCATAATAAATACAAGAAAAACGCCTTAAAATACGAAAAACTTTGTAGTATTTCCAAAGATCCAAAAAAAATAATTTCGACAACCACTGCCGCTTATTTATCTGATACGGGTGCAGGAAGTTTGAAAAATTCAAAAAAGTTTCCAGCCGAAAGTAAGAAATAGATGAATAAAATCAGCCGCTAGACAATTATGTCTGCAGATGGATTGGATTGACCTGACTTGTCAATAGCTATCGCAGGGAAAAAATTCAGTTCAACTTTCTCGAGGGAATACTCAAAAAATTCGATTTTCCAAAATTATAATTTCCCAGATTTCCCATGGGAAACTTGAACTGAATTTTTTTCCTGCGATAGCTATTGACAAGTCACATCAATGCGATCCATCTCCAGACATAACACTCTAGAGGCTGATTTATTTTCGGCTGGAATGTAAATTATATAATCTGCATTATCGACAGTTCACTTTCGGCTGGAAACTTTCGGCTAACTTAACAGGGTGTCGACACAATAACCCCCAAAATTATTTTCTTTTTCTGACGAATTTGGACCTTTGTGAAGTCAGCCCAAAATTTTATCTCCGAAAACTTAAAAAGTAGCATATTGTAATACCTTTAAAAAAAGTGACTACCTTGACATTTTATTTAGCTTTAATATCAAACAAGATAATATTAACTTGAAATAGTAAAAGAACGGCAAATAAAGCAGAACAAAAATGGCAGATACGAGTAGTAGAAAATTAGTAAACATAGAAATAATTATTATTTTTATCTTTCATGTCATGTCACAACAACAATTTTTATAAAACCAAGCCAATTATTAATTATACTGTATTTCGTTGTCAGCCCCGAAAAATATTACTGTCGCGATAATCTGAGCCGGCCAAAATTATTTTCTGACTTCACGGTATTTTATCACAGCCCACCGACATACAACATTTCTAAAAAATGTACAACGAATGCAATAACCATCATCTATCTAATTCCATAATCATCTGGGCCGGCCAACAAATATTTGCCGACTTCAATAGACTACATCACAGCCCAACGACAAACAAAAATTCTAAAAAGTTTAAAACAAATACACTAACCCATCCTCTATTTAATTCCATAATCATCAGAGCAGCCCACCGATATACACAAATTTTAAAAAGTTTACGACAATTGCATTAAACCATCCTCGATCTAATTCCATAATCATCTGGACCGGCCAAAAATATTTTCTGATTTCAAGGGAATATCTCACAGCTCACCGACATACAAAAATTCTAAAAATTTTACAACAAATGCATTAAACCATCCTCTATCTAATTTTTAATTATGTGAGTCGGCCAACAAATATTTTCTGACTTCAACGGACTATATCACAACCCAACGACATAGAAATATTTTACTAAGTGTGCAACAAATGCATTAAACCATACTCTATCTAATTCATACTGTTCAAGTTAGCCGAAAATTGCCAGCCGAAAGTGAAAAGTCAATCATGCAGATTGTGTTAGTCCAGCCGGAACTAAAAAAAATGGCAATGCAGATTATCTAACCCCAGACGAAAATTTCCAGCTGAAAGTAAAAAAGTCGATAATGCAGATTATGATATTACCCTTCCAGCCGAAAATAAAAAATTTTGTAGTTATCAGCCGAAAGTAAATAGGATACATGGATTTAAATAAAAAATTTTGTAAATAGTTATACGTGTAAAACTTTGCTTCGAAGAAAATATCGGAAAATCAGAAGAATATACAAAATTGGAATAAAACCAGCCTCTAGAGTATATATTTGAAGTTGAATCGTTTTTATGTGATTTGTCAATAGCTATCGAATGAAAAAATTCTGTTCATGTTTCCCGTGGGAGATCTCGGAAAATTCGATTTTCCAAAAATTATTAGAAAAGTTGTATAAAATCAGCCTCTAGAGTGTTATGTCTGGATATGAATTGCATTGATGTGACTAGTCAATAGCTTCCCGTGGGAAATCTCACAAAGTTCGATTTTCCAAAAATTTTTAGAAAATTTGTATAAAATCAGCTTCAAGAATGTTATGTCTGGAGATGGATTGCTTTGATGTGATTTTTGAATAGCTGTCGCAGAAAGAAAAATCAGTTCAAGTTTCCTGTGGAAAATCTCGGAAAATTAAAAAAAGTTTCAAGCCGAAAGTAATAAATGGATGAAAATAACCAGCCTCTAGAGTGTTATATCTGGAGATGGATTGCATTGATATGACTTGTCAATAGCTATCGCAGGAAAAAAACTCAGTTGAAGTTTCCTGTGGGAAATCTCCTAAAATTCGATTTTCCAAAAATTATTAGAAAAGTTGTATAAAATCAGCCTCTAGAGTGTTATGTCTGGATATGAATTGCATTGATGTGACTAGTCAACAGCTATCGCAGGAAAAAAATTCAGTTCAAGTTGTTCATGGCAAATCCCGGAAAGTTCGATTTTCCAAAAATTATTAGAAAATTTGTATAAAATCAGCTTCAAGAATGTTATGTTTGGAGATGAATTGCATTGATGTGACTTGTCAATAGCTATCGCAGGAAAAAAATTCAGTTTAAGTTTCCCGTGGGAAATCTCGGAAAATTCGATTTTCCAAAAATTATTTGGAAATTTATATAAAATCAGCCTCTAGAGTGTTATGTCTAGAGATGAATTGCGTTGATGTGACTTGTCAATAGCTATCGCAGAAAAAAATTCAGTTCAAGTTTCCCGTGGGAAATCTCGGAAAGTTCGATTTTCCAAAAATTATTAGAAAATTTGCATAAAATCAGCCTCTCGAATGTTATGTATGGAGAAGGATTGCTTTGATGTGATTTCTGAATAGCTGTCGCAGGAAGAAAAATCAGTTTAAGTTTCCCGTGGAAAATCTCGGAAAATTAAAAAAAGTTTCAAGCCGAAAGTAATAAATGGATGAAAATAATCAGCATCTAGAGTGTTATATCTGGAGATGGATTGCATTGATATGACTTGTCAATAGCTATCGCAGGAAAAAAATTCAGTTCAAGTTTCCTGTGGGAAATCTCGGAAAATTCGATTTTCCAAAAATTATTAGAAAAGTTGTATAAAATCAGCCTCTAGAGTGTTATGTCTGGATATGAATTGCATTGATGTGACTAGTCAATAGCTATCGCAGGAAAAAATTTCAGTTCAAGTTTCCCACGGCAAATTCCGGAAAGTTCCATTTTCCAAAAATCATTAGAATATTTGCATAAAATCAGCCTCTAGAGTGTCAAATGTTATTTGGAAAATCGAATTTTCCGCGAATTCTTACGAGAAACTTGAACTGAATTTTTTTCCTGCGATAGCTATTGACAAGTCACATCAATGCAATCCATCTCCAGACCTAACACTCTAGAGGCTGATTTATTTTCGGCTGGAATGTCAATAACATAATCTGCATTATCAACTTTTCATTTTCGGCTGGAAACATTCGGCTAACTTTAACAGGGTATTTAATTCCATAACCATCTGAGCAATAAATGTACGTAAATTTAATCTTTATTTTTATGATTTAGAGGCGCGGAAATTGTTGATTCGGTAATCAACAAATGTACACGTTGTCTTTACATTTATGGTGATCAATATTATTTTGATTACTCTCAAAAACAAACAAGCAAATTTGCTATTGGAGATGCGCCAAAAGAATTTTCTTGGAATCTATGAAATATCCAACCATTACAACATGTACATGATACTCAAAGCTTATCAATGTATATATGTATTAAGGCCGAATAATAAATTAAAACAGTATGGCAAAACATCTGCTATTTTACTATCTCAGATTATTGGAAACGTTACGGTGGAATGTGAACCAAATGCCTGGGAGTAATAGCCAAATAAAAAAACACAGAAAAAGAAAATTTATCGGGTACGTTCTAGGGTTAAAAAATAAAATGAACCGAAATCGGCGAGCTTTTTGTTTTATGTCAAAATACATTCAATAATTGCTGCGTTCCATTTAACGTGGCAAAGTACACACAAGTACTTCTGACTGCAAGCAACTACTCTTGCTAAATTTTATGAGTAGTTTGCTTTTCGAATTTATGGCGACTTCGTTACCAGAATGTTTAGTACAACTAATCCATATTATTTTAATGCAATAATAATGTTTAACAACAAACAATAATGTTTAAAAACAAAATTTTAATGCAATAATAATGTTACGTAGTTAATTAATTATTTAAAAAATCGAGCCTCAGACATTTTTACAAAAGTAAAACACACTCCCCCTTTTAAGCAAAATCAAATACTTCAGCACCTAGCAGAAACACTGTGTAGTAAATGTAGTACATATGCCCTAACAGAGATGTCACCATATCGACATATTATAGACACATTTGTTTTGATTGCATAAAACAAACAAATGTATGTTGTATATGATGAGATAGCAGAGGCAGTAAGGTGATGGAGTGGAGTGAAGAAGGTATGGAGTTCGAATCTAAGCAAATCCAACGAAAAAATTTGTTTTAAGATGAAAAATTTTGAATTGGGGATAATCCGAGAAGATTAATCGAAATCGAGATCGCTATAAAAAAAAAATTTGGTAAAATTTGTGGAAATAAAAAAAAAATCAAATTTTTGCTTAAAAAAAATAAAATCGGAAGTTTGAAGAATCGAACTCCAAACCTTACGCACACCACTCCTTCATCTTACCACCCAACCACTCATCTCTACTGCTTTTTTCTACTCAGTTTTTCGTTTAAATACTGGATAAATTCGGACTGGGCGAAAAATCGCATACAAATTTTTGTTATTTTACCAGGCGAACAGAATTTAAAAAACAACATAATTGTCAGCAACGTGACATTATTTTGTATCAAAGCTTGCCACTTCAAGTTATGTGACACTTGAACATACAAAAAAAGTCATATTGCTGACAATTCTACATTCTTGTAATTTCTGTTCGCCTGTTAAAATGACAAATTTTTTTTGCGGTTTTTGATAAAAACAAAAAAAAAAAAATTAAATTTCTGCTCACCTGGTAAATAAAAATTAACTTTTTTTTATTAAAAAGGCATCATAACTCTAGTAAACCACCCAAATAGAAAATTTGGAGCATTTGATTACAAAAAAGAAATCCTTCAGCGCGAGGATCGAACTCTTACCATAAGAGAGCAGATTAAAACCATAGAGGTCTCGAGTTCGATCCCCGCACTTGAAGGATTTTTTTTTTGTAATAAAAATCTCCAAGTTTTCTATTTGGGTGGTTGCTAGAGTTTTATGATTGATTATTATGCCTTTTTAATTAAAAAAAAGTTAATTTTATTTACCAGGTGAGCAGAAATTTAAAATATTTTTTTTTAATTCAAAAATCGCAAAAACATTTTGTCATTTTAACAGGCGAACAGAAATTACAAGAAGGTAGAATTGTCAGCAATACGACTTCATTTTGTATGTTCAAGTGTCACATAACTTGAAGTGGCACGCTTAGATACAAAATAATGTCACGTTGCTGACAATTATGTTGTTTTTTAAATTCTGTTCGTCTGGTAAAATAACAAAAATTTGTATGCGATTTTATTAGTAAACGAAAAAATGAGTAGAAGATATATAGAGATGAGTGGTTGGGTGGTAAGATGAAGGAGTGATGAGTGTTTGGAGTTCGATTCTTGAAACATCCGAATTTATTTATTTTTTTTTTTTAAGCAAAAATTTGATTTTTTTTTTTATTTACACAAATTTACTTACACGAATATTTAGTACAACTAATCGGTAAGAAATGGCTGATCAGTTTTCAAATTTATAATTAATTTTCCAACTTTACACGTTGCACGTAAATTTTTTTAAATTAACATTTATTTTCGCAACTAATTTTCTGCGTTCCATTTACCATCTACTCCCAAGTACTTATTTGTACTTTGCCACGTCAAATGGAACGCAGCAAATGATGAAAAAATCTTAATATTAGGAACCGCTTCCCATTATTATGGATAATGGATGGAACTTTTTATATCGTACCAATAATTGTTAGACAACTGTTCAGTATTCACGGGATTATTGAAGGACAGGCATTTCCTCTAATTTTCTGCCTAATGACTAAACAAACTAGGGTCTGTTACAATGATTTGTTTTATGAGTTACACCGCTTAGCATTTGATTTTTATATCAAATTAACTCCAGAAGTCAATATAATTGATTTTGAAATAGCAATGCTTTGAAATATTTTCCAAATACCAAATTTAAATGATGCTTTTTCCATTTTGGTCAGTTGATTTAGAGGAGAATCCAAAAGTTAAAGCTAACCAAAAAATGCGGGAATTCAGAAGAATTCTCGCTAAAATTTCGAATGCCTAAAGTTTTAGCTTTTTTACGACCCGAATGCATTCCCCGATATTTCAAACAATTCGAGGGCATATTAGATGATGCTGATGTAAAGATAGTTGCCAAAAATTTTAAAAAATGTTTCATTAACCTAACAGCCAAATATAACCCAAATTTTTGGTCAATAAATAAGTCAATTATAAGGAATTACCCAAAGACTCAGAACTCACTCGAAGCTTGGCATAGACGGATAAAGGTCATCGTAGAAAAAAAAAACAGTGGATTATACAAAATTATTGAAGAATTGTGAGCAGAAATAGTCCTCTCGCACAATAATATAAAAAAGATGGAAGCAGGTGAAGTAATAAGGCCTATTACCAAAAAAATGTTTTACAATATAAAAGAATTGTCTATGGGAGCAAAACAATTTTTTTTTTGTTGGAATTATGTTATGGAATTTTTGAATTGGGAATTATGGATTTTGGAAAAAAAAATAAATGTTACTTAAATTTTTGGAATAATGGAAATGGATTTTTTTTTTTTTTTTTTTTTTTTTAGAATTTTGTCCCTATCCCCAAATTGTTTGTCACGTATCTGTAAAGGTAAGAATGTTAGAACATCTGAACAAGTCGCTTAAAATTTAAATAAAAAATTCTATCGACTTATTAGCTAAATTTAGCTATTTAGATGATAGAATTTTTTATCGTTTATTTAGCTAATTCGACAATTCTTGAATTGTAACCATTGTTGTTCCGCGTAGTTTACCTGAAGTAATTAATAAAATCTCCACTGGTGTAGACAATATATGTAGACAATCCAAAAAATACTATGCGTAATTTAACATATTTCCAAATATATTTTTGTTTTACCGCTGTTATAGAATAGGATGGATTACAGAACAAACTCGCTTATTGCAACACTCGTTAATCGCAACTTTACTCGATAGTATCATCATAGGAAGTTTGAGTCTAAAAATCCTTAGAATTGCAAAAACTAGACAAGTATAATAATTTTCCTAATCACAATTTGTTGTCTGTTATATTGAGCGCATAGAGCTCTCAAAATTCTAAAATTCGATATAATTACATTTTTGCAGCAACGAAAAAATTGACAACAGAATGGCAAAGTTTTCTTCTCTAACGCGACATAACACTCCTGCGGAAGAAACAAACTTGTCGAGAGCTAAGCAAAACGAATGCAGTGAAATAAAGAAAATGTTTATTCCGCATGCTAGAACCGTATACAGATCAGCATCAGGAGTACTTTGTAAATATTTTGAGAAATTTTATATTTAACGATAGCTTGACAAATAAATGTGTTAGACTAAGGATAAGGAATACTACAAATTCGACAAACTCACAAAGCTAAACGATTTTAATGTGACAATCCCGATGTGTACATATTGAAAGCTGGTAAAGGTAATGTTACTCATGAAAATACCGAATATATTGGAAAATGGACTTGCTCTTATCAGAAAACAATTCGTACTGAGATAAGGAAAATTGGTATTTCGTCAGTACAAACAAATTTGCAAACGATTAGGCAAAATAAACTTGTTGCTAAGAACTTAAGAAAATACAATACACGATAGTTTGAGACGCTATGGTAGTTCAGCTTTAGAGGGTTGTTTGCGAGAATTCCCGGAAGAAATTTCTCGGAAAAATAGGTAAATTTATATAAACCGGGCTCCCGACATTTTCATCAAAAATCCCGGAAGTTTTTTTTTTATTTTTTCCTTACAATTTATCCA
Source organism: Tipula vernalis (assembly GCA_958295665.1). Classification (NCBI taxonomy): domain Eukaryota; kingdom Metazoa; phylum Arthropoda; class Insecta; order Diptera; family Tipulidae; genus Tipula; species Tipula vernalis. The sequence continues at coordinate 191,099,196 of OY282560.1, read as the reverse complement.
ATTTTCTCAGTGGATAGGAATATTGTTTTGCTGCATTTCTTGGCACATAGTGATCGGATTAGATCAAAGATTACGTTGAACAAAAGTTTAACAAATTTTTATTTTTTGGATCAAAATTTTGATCAATTCTTTCGAGATGATTTGCATTTCATTGTTGTTTCATGAAACATAACTTAATCCGGATCAGATTGTTTATGATAAACTTTAATCTAAAAATTCATCTTTGTCAAATGAAACACTGCATAAGAGCGAAATAAATTGTTAAAAACTTTCGATCCAATTTCTGTTTTAATCGCAGCCTGTGCTGAACGGTACTAAATATTTTCAGCTGGTAGTAGTTTTCTTACGGTACTGCTAATTTGTTAGCTATAAATCTGTATATGTGGCTTCAACTGGTAACGACGCTTTGATCATACCCTTGGTGTAGAAAAGAGCTCCAAGCATAACAAAGCGTTGTCATTGAGTTTTCTTCCATTGTATGTGAAAAATAACTCGCTGCTTTCAAGCCTTTACTTAAAGTTTATTCAGATTTTCAATATTTTTAACGCCATTAAGCGCTCGCTGCCTTCCAGTGATCAGTTGCCAAGTTGTTTTTTTAACCATCCTATGAACTCGAACCCAAAAAACCATATTGAAATTAGCCAAAAAAAATAACCGAAGAACGAACTTTTGTTTTGTGAAGCCCTTTGAGAATTTGAAGGCGATTTCAGAAGTTAAGATCCTGTTCTACAACACTGTAGGAATGTACATGCCAAATTATCTACCATCGACAATAGATCTTCAATACAGAACAACGATAAAGATTCATTAAAATTCCCGCCTCCCGGAATTTTAAACAAAACCGGGAAAGCAACCCACTATTCAGCATTATACAAGTAATTTGTCTAAATTTTTGTCAAATATTTTAAATTGCTACTCATGTTATAATTTTTCGGCAATCAAAAATGTGAAATATTTCAACTTTAAAATCAAAACTATTAGTTTGCCACCAAATTACATATTAAACGAAAAGCTAACTTAGTGATTGAATAAAATGAGACTAAAGTTTTGGAATCATCTTCGGTTAAACCAATATTTTCGTTTTTAGAAGCCTAGACGATATTATTACGGCTATAATATCTTTCTAAATGATAATTTATTCAGCGAATAAAACTTACTTGCGAAATTGAAAAAGGAAATGGTTAGCTTTTTTGGACGTTCTTATAAATTAAATTACACTCAATTTTCGCTAGTTCAAGTATAAAATATGATTCAAACCCAATGAACATTTGTATATCCTTTCTAGAAAAGACAAAAAATGGTACAGCTTTGAAATTTTGTACGCATCTTCTTTAATTCTCTCAATAGAACACAACTAAATGTTTAGCGCCCAATGTTTTTCCAGACATTTCCGGAAGGTTTTTAAAGGTTGTAAAAAATGTATTAAATAAAAATCTGAAGAAGCTGTAAACTCTTAAATAGCTTAACATTGAAACAAAATGTTTCAGTTTTGTCACTTTCTTAACCTTCGAATTTCGAGTCAATCGGTCGATTTTTTTGTTTTCTCTTCAAACATCTAAATTAAACGTAATTCTTCAAAATTCAAATTTTTATATAAGTACGAGAAACCTTTGGTATGTTTGTGAACCATTTCAAACCACAGAATCCTTACATAAGGCATTGGAGAATAATTTATTTATCATTGAGAAAGGAAACAATGAAAGAATCTAGCGAAGAAGTAAAAGAATGCCGATGCTGAGTGAATTTAAGTTGCTGGACCTAACTTTGTTATATATTTATAGGCACCTTTTATGTTAATTATGTTATCTTTAACATTTGCTAAGCATTGTTTTATGAATGAGCTTTTGCTCAAAAAATGGAGCGTTAGTTAAATGATTTTAAATTTATGCCAGTAAATAAATAAATAAAAAAAAATCGGGGCAAATGGACCCCAGTCGACTTTAAAGTGTAAAATATTAAACTTTTCGCCAAAGAAATCGTTTAACCGACAGGATTAGCCTCAAGTAATGTTTTATGCAAGTGATAGAATAAAAAGTTATTGAAACTATTTACATACCTTACAAAGGAAACTAAACGCATTTCTGTCCAATGGGGTCAGCATGACCCCAGATTTTGGTTATGTATTTTGCATAGAAAACATTTTTTTTTACAATTTGTGCTTATATGTTACGTTTTAATAATTAATTTACATGTTTGTGCAATATTATATCGTCGAGCAGCATTGCCATAGATTTTCTATCTTCTTTGTGAAAATAAAAAATAAAAGTGAATCATTTTTCTAAAAGTTTTGTGATTTGTGATAGTAATTGTGTTTTCATTTTGTTATGGCGCGAAAAAGGCAAAGCAGTCAAGAGCTTCGCGATTTATTCGATTATATCCCAACGCCTGAAGCATTACACCGTGTAATTTACACGAGCATTATGAAATATCAGATGATAATATTAATATTGCTGCTTACTCTAAAGCTGAGTAACTCGATTGCGATTCAGATAGTTCTGTAAATGAAGAACTCGTTGAGTTATATACTGAAATCCAAGCAGAAAATAATTTCGAGCCTGAAATTTCAACTCAAGGCACTTGGTATTTCGCTCAAAACAAAAAATTAAAACGGTAATGCTGTGTAACACCTCCAGTTGTGACAAAAATACCCAATTTTCGAATAATGCGAGAAAAGGAAGGTGTAACAGTTAAAACGATACAAAACTGAACTACCGGAGACGCTAATAAACGTTATAGTTGCTGAACCCAATCGAAAAGCCCGAGAATTCTATACCGTAAATAGGCACTCATCAAAAGTGCACCGTATTTGGTATGAGGCCAATTCAGTGAAGATTTACGCATTAATTAGTATTTTTATGTACGCCGGAGTTCACAAGAACTAGGATTAACGGTTGGGCAAGCCGTACTAGTTAGATAATCGACAATTTTACTGAGCTGTTATGCCCCTAAAGCGTCTGCAGCAGTTCTTACGATTCCTATGATTCAATAATTGTCAAACGAGAGCAGACCGGGTAAAATTAGATAAATTAGCGCCGTTTCGTAATGTATGGAATATGTTTTGGCAAACCTCGGACAACCGTAAAAACTAACAGGCTATTTGACCATTGATGAGCAGCTTGTCCTTACGTGTGGCAGATGCTCGTTCAAACAATATATTCCAACCACACCTGGAAAATATGGCATAAAAATATTTTGGTTGTCCGATTAAAAAAATGTTTACCCTCTGAACGCTGAAATTTATGTTGGAAAACGACCGGATGAGCCACGTGCCAGAGATTATGCATTAAATCTTGTTCATATGATATCTGCTCCGTATTTAAACAAAGACCGCACAATTACAATGGAGAACTTTTTTTCCAGTTGCGCGTTGGCAGAAGAATTGCTGCAAAAAAAGACCACCATAATTGTCACAATTAGTAAGTGTAAATCGGACCTACCAAAAGAACTTACTGGGAAATTGAAATTAAAACGCCAGGAGCTCAATTCTTCCAAGTTTTGTTTTGACAATCATTTGACTCTAGTCAGGTATAAACTCAAGCCAAACAAAAACGTCTGTCTATTGTCAACTCTGCACAATGATGCAATCGTTGACACTGAATATGGGAAACCAAACATCATTTTGTCTTGTCTGTGTTTGACAAAATACTTGAAAAAATAATTGGAACTCGCCTGACTGAATATCTAAACGCTTTAAATTTTTTTTACTGTCATTAATATGGTTTTAGACAGGGGTCTGGCACAGATACCGCTTTAATTGAGATTACTGATCTGATTTACCGAGCTTTCGATAATCAGGAGTATATTTGTGGTCTATTTTTAGATCTGCATAAAGCGTTTGACTGCATTGATCATCGTCTACTTCTAAATAAGTTGTATTGCTATGGCTTTCGGGGCTTGGCTTATAATCATTTAATGAGTTATCTTCAAAATCGTAAACAATTTGTGGCTTTAGATGGTGTAATTAGTAGCACTCTAACTATTAATTGCGGCGTCGCTCAGGGTAGTGTACTTGGCCCTATTCTATTTCTGATTTTCATAAATGATATATCACACCTACCTCTGGCTGTAATATTCTATAATTCCAAAGATTGCTCCCAAGCCATGGCACACATGGAAAACGACGTTACTGTACTTATAGAATATTTCAATGTAAATAAAATATCTGTAAACCTCAACAAAACCAAATTTATTATCTTTCAATTTTCCAACCCTTGCAAGTTTCAAATGGTAGTATCGAGTGAGTTGATAAACTCAAATATCTTCGAGTTTTACTTAATAAGCATATGTCTTGGAATGAACACATTCATACGTTGAGTTTAAAAGTCAGTCCGTTTATTTATTTGATTAAGAAGCTTGCTTCTTTTGTTCCACAACATAATCTAAAAATGATTTATTCTTCATTTATTCACACAAGATTCTATTTTGCGATTGCTTTTTTTGGTCATATTGGAAAATCAAAGATAAAAAGGTTGCAAATTTTACACAACAAAAGCTGCAAGGCTATCTATAGGCTTCCACACTTGTTTCCTTCCGTCGAGCTGTATAAGAATGTAACTGAAGGAATCCTGCCAATAAACGCATTATTCCAATTTCATGTTTCACTATATATGTATAAATGTTTGCGGTTATCGTCAACGCTATCAAACATTGAGTTTCAGAATGTAAATCATAGCCATACAACCCGTCGTTCTAATCTTTTAAAATGTTATAAAATCAAAACTGAATTTGGTAGAAAATCCATATCGTACTTTGGTCCATATGTATATAACCATTTACCGACTGTTATTACTAGATCTGTGAATATTTGCAATTTCAAGTAAACTTTAAAGACGTATTTGGCAGAACTGGTTAAAAATTATCTTTAACGTGACATATTATCTGTATCTTTTAAATTTGTTTATTCACCATATTTTATTGTTTTATTTTCATTATTTTATATTTTTTTTATTATTATATATTTAACTTTTAGTTTATTACTAAATTGTTATTTTATACCTTGTACATTATTTCTGTCTAATTTTTGTTTTAGAGGAGAGCTGATTAGCTTTTAAAGGACCATAAATCCATTAGCTATCCGCTCTCCTCAAAACTTTTAGTTTTAGTTTAGTGTTAAAAATTGTTAATTTTTAATAAATAAATAAATAAATATTCAATATTCAATTAAAATAAATAAAGATTTCACACAAAATCGAAACAAACCAACCTCCAAATGAAGTTTGTGGTTATTAATTATTGACTTTAGAATTGCAACCAAACGGTAAATCTTTGGAATAAAAATACATGGTTATATTTATTACTTAGGAAGTTAATTTTCATTTTTAGTAACTTTGATGCTTTGATTCTCTATAAAATGTAAATTAGTATTGATTTAGAGCCGCACATATTGAAAAATTTTGCAACATAATTTAATTATTTATTTATTAACCACGAACAAACGCAAATAATTGAATATTATTATTACCTCCGTTTGCAGAAACATAGTCTATTTAAATGGAGGTCTGCAAAAAGAATTCAATATTTCTAAAAAAGCTTTTAAAATAACATATGGCAAAAAATTTGACATTCCTACCATTGCAAATTATTGGAATACTGTTGTAACATGTGAACCGAGCAGCCGAGTATATAATAGAGAAAGTATATTAATTCTCAGTGCGATACGATAACATCTCTAACATATTTAAGAGCGTAGCATTTAGTAGTATTCTTCTAGCTTACATGTTGTTTAATGGATGGGACTTCATAGGTTGTACCGTCTTTTATGAGTCAATTGTTTACAATTCATTGAAAGATTGAGGAAAACATCATGTTACTGGTTTTTTGTTTGAGTTGTTTGAGTGATTTTAATGTTGTATCTGTATTGAACTAAAGAGAATAATTACCGATTTGGAATAAAATATTTATCTGGCAGCCAAAAGATGTTTTTCTCATTGACCGGTTTTAGAGGTTGTCTGTTTCATAACGGACAAGATATTTGATTTGATTTGACTGATAAATATGCTTCAAAAAATGTTTCCGTTCAAATCCGTATGATTAAGAGCCTAATGTTTGCTCAGGCAGAAGTCGTCTCTGATTTTTATTCAGAACTAATTAATAATTTTGATGACTCGGGCGCTAAAAAACTTAGCTTAAATAAAATTTATATTTCGGGCTAAAAAGTAAGAGTTTTGGTCTATAGCAGATAAAGCAAAAGAAGTAGACGAAAATTTCCCAAGAAATCCGAACTCTACAATATCATAAATGGATTGCGGAAATAATTAATAGGAGTTGGGAATTCGACAAAATAAATTGAATAAACAAAAATACAATCATGTCAAAAGATTGATGAAAATGCGTAAAAATTTAACTAAAGCAAATTTTTTGCGACACATCACATGAATGAATGAATTCATTAAGTTTGTACTTGACATTATATGTGTTAAGTAGGAATTGTATTTTTGTAGTTTGGTTGTAGCTACCTGATGAGTAGACCATCTTTTTCAGTACGAAACCAAACTACCAACACAATGAGCTCATGGAAAGTTCTCATTTTTTGTTTAGGGTTATAATACACTTTGTATAACTCTTAGGGTAAAGTACTGGGGGTATTGATATTTCTACTTTTTTTGGGTAGATATCATGAATAATTGGCCTCTTGATTTTGTTGCTGATTAACCAATCAAAAATCTTGTGAATGCCATTTTCACTAATATATTTGTGGCGATAAAAAGCCGAACCATTTGATAAACAGACATCTTTCTTTAAAACTTCTTATTATTGTGCGGGCATTAAAAACATACAAATGAGGGTTTTCCTTGAGTTTTTTGATTTAGTGAATATAATTCGCTAAATCAGTACGTTCTTACTTGACACTTGCGATAAGTAGGAATTGTATTTTTGTAGTTTGGTTGTAGTTACCTGATGAGTATACCAACTTTTTCAGAACGAAACCAAACTAACACAATGGCAAGTTCTCATTTTTGGTTCAGGTTTATACACTTTGTATAACTCTTAGGGTAAAGTACGGAGGGTATTGATATTTCTACTTTTTTGGGTACATATAATGTGAATAATTGGCCTCTTGATTTTGTTTCCGACTAACCAATCGAAAATCTTGTGAATGCCATTTTCACTAATATATTCGTGTCGATAAAAAGCCGAAAAAAATCGTTTGATAAATATACATACTTCTCTTAAACTTCTTAATATTGTGTGGGCATTAAAAACATACAAATGGGTGTTTTCTTTGAGTTTTTTGATTTTGTTGAACATAATTCGCTAAATCAGTATGTTTGTACTTGACATTATATGTGTTAAGTATGAATTGTATTTTTGTAGTTTTGTCGTAGCTACCTGATGAGTAGACCAACTTTTTCAGTATGAAACCAAACTACCAACACAATGAGCTCAAGGCAAGTCCTCATTTTTTGTTCGGGGTTTTTAATTTTTTATAACTCTTGGGGTAAAGTACTGGGGGCATTGATATGGATTTCTACTTGTTTTTGGGTAGATATTATGAATAATTGGCCTCTTGATTTTGTTTCCGATTAACCAATTGAAAATCTTGTGAATGCCATTTTCACTAATATATTTGTGCCTATAGAAAGCCGAAAAAAATCAATTAAAATTTTGTACACAAGGAGTTTATGTTTTTTTTTTTTTTTTAATACAGGGTCTAAGTAATTTTGGAATAGATTTTTTAAAAAATGGAGTTTAGAATCTTGAAATTTAAAAATATTTTTTGTTAAATTTGGGGAAGTATTGTGTCTCTATTCCAAATTATTTCTCAAAGTTTTAAATTTCCAATTGGTTAACATTTCTTACCCCATTAAATTAAGGGTTGGGTCGGGTTGGGCAAAGATTTCTCAAACCCAATATTCCAAATCGAAATTTTGAAATACAAAATTCGGAACATGTTCCGCAGTTTTTACACACTTTCAAAAGTGTCTCTTTTATTTATAAAACCAAAATTTTAGAAACCAAAATTCCCATCATAAAGTATTTCAATTACAAAATTCCTAAGACAGAATTCCAAAGGATAAATTTCAATTTACTTTCCGTCAAATAGAGAAATTCGCGCAATTTTATCTACTTTCAGAATATTGATTATTAATCCTTTTGAGCATGATTTAATTCTTGCAGTGATAAAAAATCCTACTGTATATTATTTTGTTCTATTAGATGTCAAAAAGCTTATTCTACAAAAAAAAAAATAAAAAATTGGGGACAGTAGGGCAGGATTAGGACATGTACTCAAATGAGAAGAAAAATTCTTAAGAACTAAAATATTTATTTCAATTCAAGGAAAGTTACATAAATAATTCGTTATCACAAATGAAAATAACATTATTGATTCTCTACAGAAGAATAATGATTCTCAAATCAGTTAAAAATTCAAATAAAATAAGAGATAATTGAGCATATGCCAAATATATTGTAACACAAACGTTGAACAAATATTATTAGTTATTGTACAGTATTCTAGCCAATTAAAGTAAGTATACAAAAAAAAAAAAAATTACAAATCATTCGCAAACATGCAGCCATTGTAAACAAATTCTATGACCTTTAATCTCCCTGACAATGGCATAAATTGCTTTAAAAATGGATTCGATGCATTCACTAGAATACAATTATAAACATAAGTTGAAACATTTTTTATCAAACTTACACCATATTTAAACAATTTCACCCTCAATAAATAAATATTATTTGTTAAAAGGAACAACTTAATCCCTCCCACCTTTCATTACAAAGCGCGAAACACGAGAACGAAATATCAACGTATGCATATGATTTACAAACAAAAATCATTACACTGCTTTTGATTGATCGATCACTTCTCACATATTATCATAAATTATTCGTAATGAAATAATTAGTGAATATGTGCATGTTCATGGATGCATAAACTACACTCGGGCGAATTAACACTTTTTTACCAATTTATTATTCTTTTCAAACTCAAAATACCGTAAACTATGCATACATTAATCGTTGAACATTAAAAACATCAGTTATATAAAGATTATTTACCTCCCTTCCATAAGAACAAAATACATATTTGTATGAATTTCATGTTTCACAAAATTCTATTAAATCATAAGGATGCATTTATCCGTAATCTTTCAAACATATAGAATATAACAATAATTCGTCCTGAATTATTTCATTGTTTCAAAGAATTATGTAACCCACAAAGAATTTCATCCATTGCGATTCCTTCCTCCATTGTAAATTCCAACTTTGATCTTTTTTTTATTTGTGCTCTTCTTATTACAAACAAAAAAAATCCTTACATTTTTCATATATACATAATAGCTAATCATTTTTTTTTTTTGGCATTTAAGCTACAAAAAACATTTTCACTTGAAAAATCACAAAACAATAAAATATTATAAATCACTCAAAATTTCACTCAAAATAAATTTTCACTCAATATACAAGATTTTTTTTTTTTTTTTAGTTAATTTTATTCCACTATTTTAATTATTTCATTTTACCATTCCATCGATCATCATCAGCAAAATGTATGTGAGACAACCGTACACTATGTGTGGTGGACCAAATAAAATAAATTTTGTCTCAAACTATTTTTTAAAGTTGGGTATGGATATTTTATTTGAATTTTTTTAACAATTCTTCTGATTCCCATCATCATCATCTTCATCATCATCAATATGAATACACATACAGAGCACCGAACAGAAAAAATATGTTTAGCTATAGAACTACAGAATAAAAGTAAAAAGGGTTGAGACTTGATGTGATAGCTTTGTATTAGTTGTTGTTTCTGTTGCTGGTATGCCTGTTCACGTATGCATATGTATGTGAAGTAATTTTTTATTTGGTTGTGTATTCTAAGCTTAAAAATGCAGGGGACTAAATTTTTTTTTTTTTTGTTTTTATTAGTTTGAAATATGTTTTCTTTTTTTGTTGTAAAAATATTTTTTTTTCTTAAGGAATAATGATAAAAGAATTCGCTGATACCCATTTAGTAACTTGTTATTTTGATTTTATCGTTTTATTTAGCTGCATAAAATATCAAAGTAATGTGCAATTATTTAAAAACTTAAGGCGGTTAAAAAAATAGAGTTAGATAGATTTCTTCTAAAGTGTCTGCAAAAATAGTCTGCTGCGGGTTGAGCTGCTAGTACATAAAAAAACACTACAGATATTTGTAATGCAATGCCGGTCAAATTTGCTTACGTAATCATTTGGTTCTGTCGAATTCAACGAGGAAAAAGTTACAGATATAGAGGAATTCGCATTGTTTTAAGAACGAACATCCATTATTCAAATTAATCCAAATAAATATTGGTTAAATACCAGCAAAGTCACTCCAAACAAAAGTCTTGTTTCTCCGAACCTAAAACTACTAAGTATATAAATATATGTGTATATATAGAGCGGCCCTTAGGCAAATTCCAGTAAATAGTTTCACCATTTTCCTCTAAAGTTTAGTAATAAATGCGAAGTAAAGCAATGAAGTACTAATAACTTTATTTGAGAAGAAGCAATTGCTGATTTTCTTTTAAGAGGTTACATTAGTATGAGTTTTGAATCAGATTAAAATTAAAGTAATGGTTTCTGTAATAGTGGCGAAAAACGTTAAAAACTGTTATTCATACTAAGTATCCTTAACCTATTCTTTGGAGTCAGGCAAAATTCTGAAATTTTATTTTTCACCTGAATTCCAGAAAACCAACATAATTTACCAATTTTGAATTCATGTTATAAAAGTTGAACACTTTACTGTATTTTATTGCAGACATCTAAAATTTGTAGAAATCCAAAATTCGAGTTAAAGTATTTGTAGTAGTAGTAGAACTTAACCTAAAAAGCAAGGTGCCGATTTAATTTTAATTTTTGGTAATTTTTGGGACTTTTAAATATCTAGAAACTTTTTAAAACATTTATATAAATATGGTTTAATGTGATTAAAATTGACCAGAAAAAAGCATACAAAGAAAAGCGCACAAAAAAGATTTTACCGAACAAAATTCGCATAAGAAAAAAGTGCCCTAACAAATGCTCACATGGAAAATTGTCCTCATGGAAAAATGTCCACATAGAAATAAACACAAAAAAAAATAAAAATTGCGGTGTGGCCAACACACGACTTTCTCTTACGAATAGCGAATTTTCAGAAACTTACCATCTAAATTTTTTGCAAACTTAAGATTTTTATGATGATATTCCATATATACAAATGGTTCATCAATTTAACTGCGGATGAAATGACGCTAAAGCTAAATAATAATCAAATTACGTGAAGGAGTATGGACGATGGCCTTTGAACCTTTGTGCTAATTCTAGAACGACTCAATCAACGAGGTTTTTTTTATAATACAGAACGTATTTTGTGTATTGCTTTTTTCATCAAGCAATTTCATTGACATTGGATCCTGTCAGATCTTTTAATTAAATTGTATGTGATTTTCTGAATCAAGATTTTAGATGGAACTTTTCGAATGCTAACATTCCATTTGCAAATCATTTTATTGGTATTATAGATTAACATAACAACTTGCTTATTTCCGATGCTGGCTCAGAAATTTTTATTTGTAAATATTTGTTAGTTCTAAAAGCCGAACCGCCACACAGTGCAGTCAAATCGAAAAAAGCTGGCCAAAAATCCAAAAAAAAAGTTTCTAGATCGGTTATGTGTTCCATTGGGTTGGCTAAACTGAATTTCTAATATTCAGGAATCACTCATAGAAGGTTAGATTTCCTTCTACCTGGTCTACAATAATTATCACAATGTTACCTTTGTTCGAGTAGTATCAACATTTGTACGAAATTGATAAACAACGCGCTTGTTAAAAGTAATACAGAAAATTGAAAACACAACCAATACTTTTTGGATTTTATTGAAGTTTTTGAAAAATAGGTTGGGGCAAATGTGTTGAGAGATTTTTGTCATTTTTTGATTAGATTTTTTTGTTGTTTGGTCATTATTATCTATGACCTTTTGCCATTTCTCGGAAAGTTTCATAATTCCATCGGTGTAGAATTTCTGTGGTTTATCGGCACACAGTCGTTTCTGGAAGCCAACTTTAGACCATCAAGGGAGTTTTGCAGGGTGTGCAAGGCCCGGACTATACGTGGTAAATGTGGTCAGGTGTTGTCATGATGGAAGGCAACAAGCTTTCAATTGAATAATTCTTGCAGATTATTTTGAATTGCTTGTGGCAATCTAATTAATTGCTAATAGAATAGATTAGAATTTATCGTTTGGCCAGGTTCTAGAACTCCGTAATGTTACAGGCTTTAAAGTCATTTGTGGAGGTTCATCTTTATTTGAACGACATTCTTGTATTTTACATACTCACTTGCACTATTTGTTTTATAAATAGGCTGCTTATGTGTCGGTCTTCCTTGATTTTTTGTAAGATTTCATTTAATTTTTCAGTGTTTGGTCGAGCAGAGCGAGATGCATCTTTGACATCGAAATTTAGAGAATTTTCCCAATTTCAAGCGCGCATTTAATTATAAGTGGTATTTTGTTGAGAAAAATGTAAATAAATTAAGTTTTGATCTATTTTTACCCTTTTCTCTGGTATTTGCTCCTATGATTATAATAAAGACATTTTTTTCTGCAATTATTGTTGTAACTTTGTCCAGCAACTTCAGTTATTTTTGCGCTTTCCGCATAATTCGTTTTTATTATCTAGTTTTGCTACTCTGACTTCAGATTCGTAATCAGCGACCCAAACAACCCCTGAGTGGAGATTTTGAGATAATTTACTTGAGTTTTTGACTTTTGGCCAGCTTTTTGGAATCGGCAGTAATCATAAATAAAAGCTGTCAAATGTTACAAGCGTCTTACGGACGAAAATGTTAAATCTGAATACCGCGAATTATGTAGGGAGTTTATGTTCCGGATTGATTTCAACTATAAAATGTATACTTTAGAAATTGAGAATGAAATCTGTGTCAACTGTGATGAAATTCAGCATGCACGACTAGAATGGGATTACAAAATGAATTTAAGATAAAGTTCTCAAATATTGCAAATTGAAAGAAACTTGGCTGTATTTGATTTAAACGATGGAAACGGAATGCTAAAATGGTATCTGGAAGAAGTATTGGAATGGTCAGGTATAGGAAGAAATTTGGCTGTTTATTAACCGGCTATGATGAAATCCCATTTGTACCATGAAAATGTGATTCTAAAATGATATTTAAAAAAAGTTCTGGAATAAAGCTACGAAAATGACCATGGAATAAAAAATTCGATAAACACGACATGAAATCGGTGAAACAAACAAATGAGTTCCTTCCTAACTGGCCTAGTTTTAGAACTTTATGTAACAAATATTTTAGAACCCCATTTCCGTCGTACTTGCGGAATTTCATCATAATCGGTTAGGAAACAACCAAGTCCTTCCTAATTAGTTTTCCAGAACTTTATATAAAACCTATTTTAGAATCTTATTTCTATCGTACATGCTGAATTTCATCATATTAGGTTAAGAAGCGGAGTCTCATAAACAGTTTGCTGAATTTCAACATAATTGTTAAAGAAACCAGCAAGCTCCTTCCTAATTAGCCATTTGCTGGAACTTAATGCAAGAATCATTTTAGAATCCCAACGAATCCTGGGATCTCGTTTTGAGAAACGCTATATACTTGCATATGTAAATCAAGCTTAAGAACTTCTTCACATTCTAAATCAAGCGTGTTCCAATACCGTACCATTCCAGTTCCGTACATGATATTCTTGATACTGAAACTTTATCATTAATCAATCAACTTCTATGAACCGGCCACTAGGCTAAATCAGCATTTTTTCCATAGCAGTCCAAAATTAATTAGGAATGCAATTAAACTTTTCGAGAGCTTATCATTTGCTCTAGTCGCATTAACCAGATAGTCACAAAAATGTAACTATTATTAACCGATTGAATTGGGTCAATTGCATTCAATTATATGAATTGTAAACCAATAGAACTTTCTTCAGGTCGCTGTGGAACCTCGGTTCAGTACAGCCACCAATCAGAATCCAGCAACAAAATGCAAATGAAAATGACGAATTAATTTGGCCGAGTCCCCACATGAAACTTGACCTGATAATTTATCTAGGGATATCTATTGCCTAGGCACACTAAATTAACTACTTTCCAGACAAGAAACTTTCAAGGTTAAATTTTTACAAATTTTTAAATTTTATATGTGCCTTACATTCAAACAAACCTTCCCGAGCTCCTCAAACGAAACTTAACCAGATACTTTTTAGAGGGATAATTATATGCAAATCACTCTAAATGAAACACTTTACAATCATGACACTTTAATAGATGAATTTATACAATTATTTTAATTTTATATTGGGCTCTTCCCCTTTGGTAAGCAGTGATAAACCAAAACGAGCCTCTGTGTAGAACCATTAAATCACTACATGGAAATATCAGTTTATATTGGTTGTGTATACGTTTCGGCTGAAATATGACGGCTGGTAACTTTCGGTTGGAATATCCAGGACACTATCTATATTATCGATATTTTTACTTTCGGCTAACTTCAATAGTTTGAATAGATATACATATACATATAATATATAATAGATTTGTAGTATGTGCCCTTATTTTTTTTAAATAAAATAAAAACACAGGTAATTAATTTCACTTTTTAAAAAACTTTATTTTCAAACAATTTTATTATTATATATATAGCACCACCGTTTCGATTGCGCGTCGTATATATACTGCCTCTCAAAATAAAAAGAAAAACCCGAAATAATGCGCGAACGATTTTGATTCCCCTCGAAAAAGCCTGGCTGTATTGGATAAGTGGCTTATAGTGTACGCAAATTTTATATGGAAGTATGACGAGCAAAGTAGTATAATAATATGAATTCGTTGTATATATTAAATATGTATGTATTATACCGTCGTGATTATTTCACGAAATTTTGGACATGCCGGATGGTAATAAAAAGTACAAATAAAACATCGTGGTTTTATATGTCAAATGGAAAGCAATTTGACTACATTATTTATTTCATTTACCGTTCAATCTTTGGTTATTGCGAGCGCGCATGACAACCAAAGAGAATGTATTTTGGTAAATGATTTGACTTACGCCTGAATGTTAGCGCAAAATACGATTACGTTATTTTGCAATTGGAGCGCGATTGAAATTTTATTTTATTTGAAATTTAAATCGGTCGCTACAGATTCAAACTTTACATAAGAGTTTCATACCATAATGAGCATTTTTCCGCAGTACTTTCGAAGAAGTTCAGCCCTTGGACTAAGTGCCCACTACCTATTTTTTTCTAAAATAATTTTACGGGACTGAGTTTATATACATCGTTAAATTAAATTAATTGTATGCACGGATTAGAGGGGTCGGTCTTCGGTGGATTCAGGATGATTTTAGTATTTTTGCCACATTTTGAAGGGTACAAGTAAATTTGAATTAATTTCCATCTTTTATTTATCAACAGGTTTTCATAATATTTTCGGAGAGGTTATACCTCTGGGTCTAGGTGCCCGAAAAATGTATTTTTAAAATAATGTTAAATGAAGTTAATTGTATACTCGGATCCCAGGGGTCGGTCTTCTGGTTCTTAAATAGTTAAAATATGTTACATAGGATTTTCTGTAGGTGCCAACACTTTCTTTTACTAAAGTAAATTTATACATTTCCAGATTCTCAACTTAGATCTAATAGGTATGACGTCATTTTTCACGTCCCTTTTAAAAAGTTTAATGTACGATCTCCAAGATTACCTTGTCTGATCGTAACCAAAATAGGAGGTTCACATCTCCACATAATATAACAGCTACATTCAAAATTTCGCAATTTTACAGATGTTAGTTTTTAAGTTAGAGAACGCACAGACATCCACATATACATAGATATAGACATTTTGCAGAAATGGCCAATTTGCCATCCACAATACTTAAAACAATTTCCATTAAATGTAGGGATGTACAATTTTCCTGATTCCTATACTTTGTATAAAATGTGATTTTTATGCCATCCTTTTATACTAATAAAAATGAAAACTTGTTTATCTGTATGTGCTTTTTATGCGTTTCCACACGTAGGTCCCACAACAGGTTTTCATAGTATTTTCGAAAGGGTGCATCCTCTGAAATTCTTTTCTGAAATTTAAATTTCAGAAAGAGACCACAAGGCTGGATATATTAGGATTCAAGGGGTCGGCCATAGGTGGATTTAGGGGAGTTAAATGTAGGGTTTTACCATAATTTCTATTTACCACATTTTGAGGGGTTCGTAAAGACGTACATAAGTTCGTCGTCGGAAAGACCGGTATAAGTTCATTTTTTTTTTTCAAATATAATATTGGTACCATCATTTGTATATTAGCAGTATTTTATAGAATTTTCAGAGGGGTCCCCTCCCCTGCCACAAAATTCCTCGAAACTTTTGCATTTTTTTAATAATTTTATATACTCGAATCCGAGGTGTCTGTGCTATATATAAGGGAGTTTAATTTTTTCAATTGATCTGTACTACTAAAAACGTAAACCTGTATATCTGCATGTTGCTCTTTAAACACTGCGCGTCATTTAAATGAGGCTAGCTATTTCTCTACATATTTCTTCTCTCAAAAAGGGTGAAAGGATTTGTAAAGAGACGACTGAGATAAAAAAAATGGTTTCAGGAAGTACTGTTACACTTTGTCCGTTTTTTTTTTTTTTTTAATATGTGGGAAAAAATACATTTTTTATTGCATCATTAGAATAAGGCTAGTTTTCATTATTGTGTTATCACGAAAGGATCTTGCAAACTTTAAGGTATTTTATTTTTTACATTTAAAACTGTTATATCTAAATAAATATTGGGAAAAATGATATCAGTCGCAAAAATGGAATAAATCCAGGTATGAAAGGAGGAGGGGTATAGCAATTGAGTAAAAGCGGCAAAAATTTGAAGAAGCCAAACATTAATTATTAGTTTTATTTTAAAATACCGAAGGCCTACTATCGAGCCATTAAAGCGAAAGAAAAGCCTGCAGTACTGTGACTAGGATCAAATTCATGTAAACCAGTCTTAAATAAAATGCATCCCCTATCGAAGATTCATAAGTACCGGCTGTACCTGTTGCAGGTCAAAGCACAGTTTTAGTGATTTAGGTACATCTTTTTTAAGTAGTTTATAAAATGTGTTCGCTTTTAATTTGTGCTGAGTTCTATATTCTTATTTCTTCATTTCATCTTTCTCTGATTTAATTTTGTTTTTTAGTATGAAACAAGTTTCACAAATATCAGATGCTGAAGTAAAAAATCCAATATTCAAAGTATTAAATATTTTCTAGAAAAATAGTTTCTTTACTCTAAGTGTTTCATTTTTGTAGTTTTGCTATACTCAACTCACTTGACTAATAACAGCGAACAGATTTCTGTCTATTGTAGTGGCTCCTTTTTTGCAGTAATATACTTCAAAAATATTATAAGTTGCCCGAAAGAATTTTTTGCACACACAAGTCGGCTTCTTCTTACTTAACACAAAGTAGGCGCATGCAAATTTTTCGGGGTTTATGTTTTTCAAATGTAGATGTGCGATGCTGTTCTGTTCTATATGGTGCAAAAAATCGTGTCAAAAATTGATCTTGTGGAAATTTACCTTTATTCTTATATAGAAATTGCTTTCGAAATTTAATCGAAACATTATAATATACACTTACTTTTTGGCACGTCCTTCTCGCCTCTTATCTTGGCATTGGTTTGGTCCGCCCACAGTAGACTCCATGATATGGTCTTTTAATCAATATCTACATTAAACATTATATTCTTCGACAAACAAAGCTACGATGTTTTATTTTGTTTACTCTGTCTGCTCTCTTGGATCGAATATTCCAACAAGGGGAAGAGGAGTGTGGAAAACATAAGTAAAGATATTAACGATGATCCCACATGTACTCACATTTAAAACTATATATATTCTCACTAATACAATCAGCAGGTTGGCTCTAAAAGTTAAATCGGACATTTTTTTTTTTTTTTTTGTTACTTATAGATGATCCGGTCTAAAAAGGAAACCACGAGAACTACTAAAAACGCGAACACAAAAACAACATTTCATACTTCTATTTTACTTCTTTTTAGAACCAAGTAAGTAAATTTTTAAGATTTTCGTTTGTCACTGCGACCACCTAATAGTATGAAATCAAAAAGTTTTAAGTTTTTTTATATGGGTTTTTCGAAACAGTTTTCCCTTAACAGTTGATATTTCAAACATGTTGGCTGCCATGTACCCATCGTTTGTTACACGTTACTAATTTTTATTTAAACATGCTTAGTATAAAGTTGGATTATTCTCACATTAGCTGCAATATTTTGATACTACTACTTTCTAAATTCGCGAACGTGAGTATTTGGATTGGATTCTAATGTGAAAAGACTTTTTATTATTGTTTCTATAATTTATAAATCCACACTTTTTTCGACTCGTTTTGTTTCTGTTTCCTTTCACCTCTCGTTTTTGTACTACCGTATTGACGTTTAGATATTTTTGAAATTTATCGCGCGGCTGGTATACCTGGAATAAAAGGTGCGTTCCTTTACTTTTTTTAATGTGTTAGTGATGTATTCGAGATTAATGTATGTGAACTGATTGTGGTGGTGAGTGAATGTAAAATAGATAAATGTATGAATAAATGAGCGAACCACTACAGGACTTCGCCGCAAGTGATTTCTTTTTTCCTAGAGACTAAATGAATGAATAGTGGCGATAGGGACAGTTTCGTGTGTTCGTGGGCTTGATGTTTGATCAACCGAACAAAGGATTCCATATGCTGGTTTTAGTCGATTGATTGAAATGTTGAAGTTTTTTACGATACGATGACCTTCATAGGGATCAGTTAATCCCGCGCGAACCTGGTGTTTTCTAATGAAAACTAAATCACAAGTGTCGAGTGATTTGACAATAAAAACGTCATCTTGTTTGGATTGACGAGTTCATTTGGGTACAAGTTTTTGCATGGTTTGTCGCAGTAGGTCAATGGCTGTGTCGCTGGTTGGTAAAGATCAAAGAGGATTTTCGACGAAAAAGCCACCGGGTAGCTTGATGGTGTGACTTTGACTTTCAAGTCAAAAAATTTCATTGTATCAAGAATTTTGCATAAAATGGCGAACATGCACCAACTGTGGGTCGGGTTTCCTATCGTACCATTTGAAGCGATTCAAAATTTGTGTCAAGTAATTGTATCAACAATTTTGCATAAAATGCGGACATGCACCAACAGTGGGTTGGGTGTCCTGTCGTACCGTTTAAAGCGATTCAAAATTCGCGGAACGAAGCTTTTTGTGTAACTTATGCCAGTAATGGACATTCATCCATTACTTGAAAAATCCAAAATCTTATGTTCCAAGCGGCCAATATACCACTTCAAAAAATAAACAACTTCGAATTCAAAGATTTTATTCCTGTTGATTCCTACCTCATCTTGCATAATCTGCTACGAATGAGCTTTAGCTCAAAGAATATTGTGTAAGTGGGGTTGGTTTACCT
This sequence comes from Tipula vernalis, assembly GCA_958295665.1. Taxonomy (NCBI): domain Eukaryota; kingdom Metazoa; phylum Arthropoda; class Insecta; order Diptera; family Tipulidae; genus Tipula; species Tipula vernalis. The sequence continues at coordinate 191,079,729 of OY282560.1, read as the reverse complement.
TTATAAATTTGTTGTAAATAAGTAAATAAATAAATAAATGGTTTGACCATTAACCATTTCAGCTGGTGAGTACTTTAGATCTTCTTTAACCTTTGCTCGGATCCCACGTAATATAATTGGTATTTCCGAACTTAAATGAATTGTGTTGCTTCTGGCCATTAATGCGGCTTTGAGTTGCCGATGAAAGCGTTCGACCATGGCATTGGCTTGTGGATGGTACGCCATTGTATGTATCCGATGTGATCCGAGGAGTTTTTCTAACTCTGTAAAAAGTTTGGACTCGAATTGCGTTCCCTGATCAGTTGTGATGTACATGGGCACGCCGAATTGTGGTACGTAATTATTGACAAAAGTGATGGCAATGGTTGCAGCTGACATATTGGTGATGCAGTATGCTTTGGACTAGCGAGTATAGCGATCGGTGCAGATGAGCAAATTTGAATATCTATTAGACGGTGGAAGTGGTCCAACGATGTGTAAGTGAATTTTTTGTGCGGGTGAACTTTGGCACGTTGACGAGTTAGCGTCTTTGTAACTTACGAGTTATACGGACACCAGGATGCTTTCGCAGACGATTTCGAGGCTAGGTAGTTTGAAAAGCTTTAGTTTCATTAATGAATTAGAGTGCCATTCGGAACATGAAAATAAATTCTGAATTCGATATGAGTTTCGACTGTGGCCGTTTCGTTGTCGGTAATGTGGGATAGTGTGTCCGTGACAACTTTGTCATAACCGCGAACATGCTGAAAGTTCATTGTAAATAGACTTTTGAAATCCAAGTGGTGACATTGGCTTGGATTACGCTCAGTTTTAGACTGAATTAGCCCTAGTCAGAAGCTTGTGGTCGGTGTAAATGGTGAAGTTCCGGCCCTCGGCAAAATATCTGAAGTGCTTAACTGCTAGATAAATTTCGAGTAATTCCCGGTCGAATGCGGAATATGTAATTTCAGCATCCGAGACTTACTTGAAGAACTGCCCCGACTGTGGTGTTTGATGCATCAGTAGTAACGCTGAGCTTTGAGTCGCTCATTGGACGCGCTAAAAGTGTTATTTGTGCCAATTCAGTTTTTAGTAACGTGAATGCTTGTTGTCATGCTAGTATGCTGCCAAGTGATTATGAATTGGTGCAAGTGTTTCAGCGAGTTCTGGTGTAATAAAATAATAGTAATTTACTATGCCGACGAATCGCTGTATGCTTTTGATTGACGTTCCAGCTGCGAATTCCCTAATGGCATAATTCGTTCTTCAGACGGTAGAATAACATTAGGGGTTATATTGTGGCTGAGGAAATCAAGAGTGGATGCGCCAAAGACGCATTTTGAACTCTTGCTGTAAACGTTAGAGTATGAAGCCACAAGAATGTCGTCAATGTAGACAAAAGCGTAGTCTAAATCATGTACCACTACGTTCATGAAACGCTGAAACGTTTGGGCGGCATTTCTTAGACCGAATGGCATTTCCTAGATCGAATTAGCCAAATAGGGTCATTATTGACATTTTATAAATGCCTTCAGGTGCTACGGGAATTAAATGGTAAATTCTGACAAAATCATTTTTGGAGAATATTTTTTATACATGTAAGTGCATGGAGAAGTTATGGATGTATTGAATCGGGTAACGATCAGGTGTTGTGAGCGTTTTTAAGCCACGATAATCTACACATGGTCTCCAATCTTGATCTTTCTTCGTCACTTTCAATTCCACCAAGTGTTGGAATTCTGTGAATGCGGATTTGTGGCGGACTGGATTTAGCCTACTTGGTGATTCTAAATTGATTTTTCGATCAAGTTCTGAAATATGGCCAAGTATGACAAAACTTAGCTATTTTTCAACCGATTATGATGAAATTCAATAGGTAGGCTAGTATTGGGATTCTCAAATTAGTTTTAGATGAAATTCTGGAATATGGCCAGTTAGGATAGAACTTCTCAATTTTTTTAACGGATTTTAATGGAATTTTGCGAGTGCGACGGTAATAGGATTTTAAAATGTTTTTTAGATAAAGTTCTTGAATATGGCCAAGTAGAATGGAACTTGGCTATTCTTTAACCGATTATGATGAAATTTGACATGTACGATGGAAATGGGATTCTAAAATGATTTTTAGATAAAGTTCTGTAATATGGCCAATGAGGACGGAGCTTGGACATTTCTTGACCGATTTTGATGAATTTGATGTGACTGATGGAAATAGGATCCTAAAATGATTCTGGATAAAGTTCTGGAATAAGGGCAAGTTGGATGGAACTTGGCTAAACTTCAACCGATTAGGATACAACTTCTCAATTTTTTAACGCATTTTAATGCAATTTTGCAAGTGCTATGGTAATGGGATTTTAAAATGTTTTTTAGGTAAAGTTCTGGAATATGGCCAAGTAGGATAGAATTTAGCTATTATTTAACCGATTATGATGAAGTTTGACATGTACGGTGGAAATGAGATTCTAAAACGATTTTTGCATAAAGTTCTGGAATATGGCCAAGTATGATGGAACTTGGCTATTCTTTAACCGATTATGATGAAATTTGACATGCGCGTTGAAAATTGGATTCTAAAGTGATTTTTATATAAAGTTATGGAATATGGCCAATATGGAACTTGCGTATTTCTGAACCGGTTATGATGAAATTTGACATGTGTGTTGAAAATGGCAGAACTCCGAGTTTTAGTAGAAATGAATTTTAGATAAGTTGTTGCCATATTTCATAGCTTCATCTAAAAATCATTTCATAATTCTATTTTCAACGCACGTGTTATATTTCATTTATTTATTTTTTTACCATTAATCCATTTCAATCATACATGTCAAATTTCACTAAAACCTAAGAAAGAGCCAACTTTCATCCAAAATTGGCCAAACATATAATTTTCTAAAGGTTACATTTGAAATGTAAAAACTTCAATTTAAAATGTTAAAAGTTTAATTTGAATTATAAAAGGAACAAATTGAAGTGTAAAAGATTCGATTTGAAGTGTCCTTGTAAAACCTGTATCATTGTAGAAATATCTGTCCGTGTCCGCTCTAGTAGAGTGTCCGCTTATATAAAGGAGGTTTTCATTGGAAAACTTCAATTACATGGGAACATTTGTCCGTTGAAGTGAGGATTCTGCTAAATTCCGTTTAAATGCGGTTTCACTGTATATAAAAGTAAGTGTTTCATTGTCTGATATTTAAAAAATTGCACACGCATTAAACGAATTGAACCAAATTTTACAGAAATATTGTTTAAGACTTAAGAAAGGTCACTGTAAATATCTCAAACATTCATCTCCTTCTTGAGAGATGATAATCAGGTCAAAAGCCACTACAGAGGAATTACTAAAACTTTCAAAATTAATTTGATTTTTGATGACTATTTGATGACATGATGTTATGATGATATAATGGTATGATGGTATGATGTTATGATAGTTATGGTTTGATTGGTACATAGGTATGATGATATGAGTTAAGCAGAGATTTGAGATTTGGTTCGGGCAAAGTTGAGTTAGGATTTAGTTAGCCTGTATTGGGGTTAAATGAGTTCGGTTGGGAAATTATTTAATAGTTGATTAGGAGTTAGGTTAATGGTTGATTTGAACATTTATTTGTGGTTGATTTATTGATTGATTTGACGGTTTCGTTGACAGTTAATTTGGTGATTGCATTTAGAATTATGTTTGCGATTGAGATGGAGGTTCATTTGTATATTGAGTTGGAGGTTGAGCTGAAGATTTACTTAAGAGATTCATTTCCGAATTGATTTGGGAGTTGAATTAATCAAGACCGAAATTCTGACCACCTCATGAGGTTTCAGCTCTATATATTTTAATTCTTTTTAGTCATTGTGGTGTGATCCACAAAAATTATTTTTTTCAAAAATTCAAATAATCCTTGATGCGTAGTCGATCTTCGATATTCTTAAATCATTTTCTAAGAAAATATATTAAATACAATACACGTACGCATAGTATGTACATATCATTAACTTAACATATTGTAACCATAAAAAATGTAATATGTGAATAAAAAAAAAAAAAATTTATTAATTCAAAAAGGAAATCATCATTTTGACTAGCAAGAGGTAAACATAAAATATTCCATTTCCGATTAAAAATAATAAAAAAATTTACTTTCATTTTTAATTCAATTCATATACGCGTATAATATGATCATCTGTTGTATTGTAATTCAATCACAATATTATTATCCCACACTTTCAATTTCCTCTTTTATATTCAACACATTTCAATCCTTTTTTTATATGAGTTCTTTAATTCTTTTTAACTTATTGAAATAAACATAAAATTCATGTCATCTCATATGATCATCGACTTTTACATTATTATTAGGAATTAATTAAATTAGAAGAAAAAAAAATTGAAAGTAAATCAAATTGTAACACAATGCTATTCATAATAACAGAATAATCAATTTGTATGAGAAGACATAAGAATTTTTTGTATTGACGTAAAGGGTTTTCGATATTGTTCCTGCTAACCTTTATGTGTACTCGTTTATACTTTATACCTTTGTACTGTTTCTCATACAAAACGCATTTCGATTTCTTTAAGACCTTTTTTTGTATTATTTAAATAAAGTTACATAGTATTTATTCTTATGTAAATTAAGTTTTGTTTAAACCTTTTATACAATATGTATGAAGAAATGGCGTGAGAGTTTTAATTTTTTTTTTCCGATTTGTTTTGTTTTTTACCTGTTCCCTATGTGCAATAAACATTATAATCTAGAAATATGAATACTACCCGGAAGGGAAGTTTAACATGAGGATATTCAATTTTATAGTTTTGAGGTTTTCTAGATAATGTGTATATTTGTAACAAGAGACTAAACACATTTCGGTTTCACAGTTAAACTAATAATCTGGACAATAATACTTTACAACTATGTAAACGCTCAAAAATTAAGATTTTCAAATACCCATTAAAAATAATAACACAACTTTTACTTTTCAGTTATTATGCAAATTTAATTTATGTTTTCTTATTTAAATTAATAAGGTACCACTAACCTATACAAAAAGGTAATTTTATGTTATTTCTTTTAATTCTTATACATTTTTACAAAAAGCCCGGAAGAAATATAATTCAATTAAAATGTATGTACAAAACATGTAACAGCAGCAAATAACATTTATTTTAATGCATATACAAATATTTTGTATTACATTGTGTTTGAGTGAAAAACACCGTCATTAAGAAGTAGTTTAAAAGAAGTCATTAAATTTAATTATAAATTTAGGTGCTTTTCTACCATATCGACTAGGCCACATTAACACAAAATATAGTGCGAATACTTATTAATTACTAATGCACAATAAAATACGACACAAATCCTATATAAATGATCACATTACATGGAAAAATAGGGTGAAAATTAATCCAAATTTTGCAACAGGTTTCAATTCAATTATATTGCAAATTTTTTATTTTTTTTATTTTGTATGTTTGTTATGTTTAAAATTGCGTTACCCAAATAAATTATCATGCACACGACCCTATTTATAATATGGCATATTATTGAGTAGTTATTTAGTTTTGGGTATTGTTGCAAAAATTTATTAAGTGGCAAATCAATAGATGATTATAGTTTTGGGTCGTTCTTTTATACCTGAATCGCTCACATTTTTATGATTATTGAAACATTTATATGAATAGTTTGTATAGGCTTACATAGACTATTGTATGTATTGTATAGCGGTTTATAAAGTTTCATTGTATAATTGATATGCAAATATGTATATAAAATATGCGAAATATATAGCTGGCAAGTCATGATGATAATGATGCAACGATTACAATTTTTGTTGTTATTGTCATGTATACTATATTCAAGATCATTTTTCAATGAGCGACATCGCAATGTTGTAACATAAACCAACCAAATTACAATAACCCTTCAGAATTTTTTTTTTTAGTACTTAATAGTGGAAATATATTTTTTTTATAAATTTTAACAAAAAAAAAAAATCATCTGCATTTTATTGTTAAAACATTTGATGTATGTACGTAGAATTAAAAAAAACTATTTACAATATTTTTTTTTTACAGAGTTTATAAAAAAAAAAAACTAACTCAGGGGTAAAAACAAAAAAAAATCATTAAAGCCACACTATGTTTTCCAACCATTTTCATTTTAAAAGTAACGAACTTTGAAAATTTATCCCCTTGAAAGCTAATAACATCTACTTTTTTTTTTGTCTATAGTTTAGGTTTAGTCGAAACGACCGTTTGTTTAATATTTCAAAACAATGTATAAAGAAAAAAAAAACTGTAAAAAAAATCCATCCTCAGGAAGAAATCCTCAATTAAATTTTTTTTTTGGTATCCATATCCATGTCATCGTTGAAAACTAGTTTTTTTTTTGTCTAGCTATGAAATCTACATATCCTGGAACCCTTTCTGTAAATATAATTTATATAGCGATATTAAAACACACAACCCAAAAAAAAGACACTATGAAACAGGGTGATTAGAAAAAAAACATTATTTAGAATCCCTTTTGTCCCGTATGTAAGAAAAACATTTATTTTTTTCCCAATTTCTAATTTGCATATAATTAATCTTAAAGACCTACATTAAGATAAAAAATATAGGAAACATCAACTATACGGTTACCGTTCAATGAGAAGGTTTCGTCATGTGATCTTAACAAAAAATAAATAATAACCCGCAGGATTAACACAATAGAGACACATAAGACACATACACAAACAGAATTTACCGTGAGACAATTCATCTCATTATTTATTCCATTGTGTTCAGATATTTCCTTGCATAAATTTTATTAAATTAACAAAAAAAAAAAAAAAAAAAAAACGGAAGTATTTGCTTGACAGGATGGAGGAAAAGACATTTACAATAGAGACAAATTTCTTCTTCTCACGAGAATCATGTCTTTTGATTTGACAAAAAAAAACAAAAATGTTTTTTTCTGCTTATTCACAAAAGAGCTGATTTTAGTGAAGAGACTAATAAAATTGGGTTAATTAGTCTTATATTGAAATTAATTTTTACATCAAGAAGTTGTTAACAATAGTACTATTAAACGAACAATCAACTACCCGTGTCTCAATTCAAGATTATCTCAAAAAAATTTAGTTTCAAAACAACAACAGAAATATAAGCAGAATTGCAATAACTTGAGATTCTTACTCTCTTCACAAACAAAATTATTTTTAATAATTTCTCAGTCACGAATTAAAAGGTTGACGTTACAAATATTTTAGCCATTAATTTTGACAACTGGGCACACCAATATGGCATTTTCAGAAAAAAAAATTGAAAAGCTCGCTTTATTAAACTTTAAGCCGACGTCCCATATCTTAAAGATAGAATCTTGTCTTAAAATTTTCCGACATTTGTTGGTAAATTTTTTGTTACTTCTTTTATGAAAATTGAAAAACCAATCCGGTCTCTTCTTTGAAATGTTGTGATCTTTTCTAATGCAAGTGTTGCATCAGGTCATATACGATACATCTTATATCACAATTCGATTTAAAGGTTGCATCATTCGTAATATAGATACAGTCAGAACACAATTCGATCAAAAGTTTTTACCGACAGTAATACCAGAGCCTACTCTATAAATAAGAGCCTTCACATTGACTGTATTTTTGACTAAGCTTAAAACTATATGGGAAAACGTTTGTTTTCATTTATTTTTTTAGTCTTTAAGAATTAAGAGCTTTATTACGGATTTTAATATAACACGGATTTTATACGGAAATATTTAAAAAACATGTAATTTTATTTGATTGAAAAATCAATTCATGAAAATGCCTCTATTGATGCCTCTATATAAATTTGAATTTGAATATCGTTATCTGTTGTTATTTTGAATTTTGGAAGCATGCTAGATTGTTTCGATTTTTTGTTTTCTTCACGCTCATTGAATTGATTTAAGTTTTTCTGTTTGGCTCTTTTTGATTTATTTAATTTCGATTGTTGCCATTGGTTTTAGATGTGGACAAATCATGACGTCATTAAACGGATTTTTTTTTTAATGCATATTGTTATTGTTGTAGAATGTTTTTTAATTTAAATTCCCTTATATTGTTTTGATTATTGCTGGAAAATCAGGAAATTTGAGAACCTGCGTTTTTGAATGAGTAAGACATTGAGTTGTTTTATAGCGATGTTAGAAAAAATTATTTAACTGGGTTAAACTTGTAATTCATGTTTTTTTGTTTAATTAGTAACACAATTCAAATTAGACTTTGTAACAAAATGTAATCTCGACGCAATTTTTATCATAATTCTAATTAAAACTAGCATATCGTTCGTCCATAGTGAATACCATATTTATTTTGGAAAATTTTTATTATATTTGAAGTAAATTTTTAAGTAACGCCGCAGAGTCAAAGATGATCATTAATTTTTTTAGTTCATGTTACAATAAATTTGTATGTTAGATATATGTACATATGTACATCTACATATTATTTTATTATATTAACTATGAAGTGAACATTATTTATTTACTTTTTTTAATTTTATGTCCTTATCCGAAGGAAGGATCTAAAATTTTAGCAACTTCAATTACACGCCAGGATTGCCGGTCAGGTCATGAAATGTTTATGATTTGTTGTAAGGTTTGTAAGATTTGTTTAACACTCTAGTAGGTACTGTGTGCCTGATATAGATTTTTTTACTAAATCGTCGACTAAATCAAATTTATGGCTATTTTTGCTGTTAACTACCATAGGGTTTATCATTTAGCCTTATCGCGAGGTTAGTTGAGCTTTTAGTTGTCTTTCTGACAATCAACGTCACTCTTTGATATTTTGATAAGAAAAGTTTATGAAAAGTTGAAATATGGTTTAGTTTGGAATTTAGAATTCCAGGCAGAGTATGTTTTAATGATACTAGTGTCACCTTTGAATGACTGACATCATCAAATTAGTTTATTCGGGGGTCTAGTCAAAAAAATCTGTGTCAGGCCCACATTATAAGTACATTATTAATTTTCATTACAGGATTTAGAAAGTTTTATTCTAACAACTCAAAGTTCTTATGATTTGTGCAAAAAATATTGCAAACACGAGACATTGAAAGCCTTGCCGGATTTGGAGTTAAACACAAATCACATCGTTAGCATTAGCGGTGATGGAATTATTTCCTCAGTTAAACACCAAACATCGTGAAAATGGTGGTATTGTAAGTTTCGTAAAAATTTCCTTAACTTTAAAATTTATTTTTAAAAAATTATAACTATTTCAGAATATTTTTGGTTTTATAGAATAATGTTCCGTGTTAAATAACACTTTTATTCACTTCATAATTCCTAATAAAATATTACACATAAAAGAAATATTTGACACGAATTCTAATTTTTGATAATAAATTAAATTTGGGCGCGCTTTTTATTTTAAGGATGCATTGTACGATCGTACATATATGTACATAATCGTATTTATTTAACCCTCAATAGACCGCACAGTCCCCCGGGTGGTTTTGCAACATTAAAACCCAAAATTTTAAGAGAATACGTAGAGCTAGAAGCTTAAAGCTCCCTGACATCTCTACAAATTATTTTTAGATGATTTTAAGCTATTTTTGAATTTTGTAAGATTTACCTGTAAAGCTGCAGACTTGATTTTTCGCAACTACCTCCTTATAGACGGCAGAGTCCCCGCGGTGCCTAGTATATATTCCCATTGAAATTTTATCCAAATGTAGAATTGAGTGAATAAAAGTGTTTTATTTTTTAATTTTTTGTATTTATTTTTAATTATAATGATTTTGTTAGCTCATTGACAAGATAAGCATTTTACTATGCGTTGGGTGTGCTCATCGCACACTGGTTTGTTGCATACCATGCATCACTTTCGTGTGTTGCGCTGGCGTGGGCAAATATGGCATTTTCCTTGCGTTTTTATACGGCCAGATGAATCTTTTTCAGCTGCCACTGGATCGAACCTGGGCAAAGAATCAGTCAATTTGCAATTTAACATATCCTCAATGGCAGAACGAACGCCAGGTATGCGTGTTACAATCGGATCTAACGCGCGACGCGAGATGTGTGTTTGCGCAAATCGGAAGCTAATTTGGTGATAAATACTCGGCGCGTTGTGCGAGATGTCGTATCACGATGTGTTTCAATAAAAATGAGATAGGTTGCCAAAGTCATTATATCGACCATGTTGAAGAACATAGCCAGCGGCCATCGATTGGTCTTTCTCTTGCAGGAATATGCTGTTACCTGAAAAATGTAACAAAATAGAGAGATTGATACCATTGAAACGTGTGAGATAAATGCTCACCATCTGATCCATGGTGTCCACACCCCCTTTCGTCTTGTTATAATCCAATATTATCTGCGGCTTGCCGCTTATAGCGTCGATCTCGGAATCAAAGTGCATCGATGATAAAAGGATCACATTTTTTTTGTGCTTTGCGGTATATGCGACATTTGTACAATTCTCGCGGTACGCGAAGACAGATGTACCGACATTATCCCCTTTCTTCCACATTAGTTCCTTGGCGATAAAGCGTTTGTCCTTGCGCAATGTTCCAATGAGGGTCAATTTACGAGTTGCAAACATTTCAGCCAGAGGCAATGTAGTGAAAAAGTTATCAGTGGTGATGTTTCGGCCACTGTTTTCATATGGTTTCACTAACTGAAGAACAACATTCTCACCGATATTACGTGCCCTATCGGCTCCGGGTTGCCGTCCCAGATAGATGATGCCGCCTAACGGATAATGTGTTTTCGCGTCGGCGGCCCAAAAAATCTTCAAACCATATTTCGCCGGTTTTGATGGTATGTATTGCTTGAAGGATACGCGGCCACGAAACGGAAACAGTTGTTCATCGATTGTAATCCAGGCATGTGGCTTATAATTTTTTTTGAGATTGTCGTTCATCATCAACCACAATTCTGATATAGGTGCCGCCTTATCAGTCACCTTTCTCGCTTCGCGTGTGTTCGCATCATCGAATCGAATTGTTGTCAATATGGCTTTGAAACGATCTCGGCTCATTGAGGCACGATAAATGCAGTTCGCCTGGCGCGTCCACAGGTCACTTAGAAGTTCACAATTTGATTTGTGTACACCCATGACCAGCAATATAGCCAAGAATGCGTCGAATTCGATCTCATCAATATTTTGCCATTGACGTTCATCGCGATGTGGATTTTTTTTATTCCATAAGGCAGCAAGTGCATGGCCTTTGCGATTGGTATGACGAATGATTACGGTCTTCATTCGCTGTGTGAAAATGGAATTGAATATATTGGCACGAGTGTTCAATCGTTTGATTGTAGGGCCACCTGCGCAAATACAAGAATATCAATCTCTATATAGAGAAATGAAGAATAATGTTGAGATGAATAATATGTACACACCTTATTCACGAAGAACATTGCGAGAACTGGTTTGATAGGTTAAAAATGGTTCTTTTGCCCATTCTGTGCCATCGCGTGCTATTAATTTTTGCGACAATGGTAATTCGTTCAAGCGTGGAGCCATATAATTTGCAGTCAGTGATACATCCTTAGCAGCATCCAAATCCACATCTGCATCCTCTTCAATATTCGCGTCGTCCTCAACAGTGGCATTGTATTCTACTGCATAATCTTCCAATTCTTCATCGGATGCATGACCACTCGGCACCCAATCATCATCGTCGGTATCACTTTCAATGGTACCACCATCATTATCAACGTACAACATTTCCAAATCGTCATCAGTCAATATAGTAATCAACAAAAGTATATTGCAAAAAACATTCTAAATAAAACGAAATATAGTATACACAAACCTTGTCAAATCCAATACTCCATGCCTGTTGAAAGGCAAATCCTGGCCAGATTTTCTTTCACTAATACTTACAACATCACTACCGGATGGCTCATTCACACTACTTGCTTCCATCGCCGAATGACTTCTCTTTGACATTTTTTTTAACAAAACAGCCGCTATTTGTTCGATAAATGTATGTGCTAATGTAAAAACTCGTCCTAACTGTGCATCTCTCACGATCAAATTGAATAATGTTATGTGTCGCAACGAAAGAAAACAAATCACAATCTATCATATAAACACGCACAAACATGTTTGGCTACACAATTTGCCGTTATAATTCTTTTTCGTTTGTAATTTTCTCCCACTCTCTTTCAGGCCATACACATTACATGTATAAACTATAAATATCACCCGGGGGACTCTGCCGTCTGTAATGTTTTTTTATTTTGCCGTTTAGTAAGGGTTAATAGCTAGGCTGAATCGTGTTCGTCAAAAATTGTACTTAACGGAGAATAAGACAGGAATCAACAGTCGTTACTAGTTAAGGGTTTATTGCAACGATGACATAACAATATAGTTGGTTTGCTTGTTAATATTTCAGGTAGGTACGGAGCATGACATAAATTTATGTTGTGATTCGTGACTTGATGTGGGTAACACCTTTTAGTACAGACATCGCACACCTAGTAACAGAATATATTATCTTTTATTTTGTTAAAAACTTTTATTTGTGACTTTTCTGCTGTTCCTTCTTGAGAGTTATGCTCTCGTAAAGCGCTTTAATGAGGTTCTTGCTGTTCAGCCATCTCGTCTGCTCCTAATTGAGATATTTGTTCGCGTGTGGTTTTCAAACGAGCGTCTCGCTGTTCAGTAGATTCGGGCTCCTCGTATTTAAGGCATTTGTTGACAAACTTTTCCAATTCGTGCATCGTGTTCTTCTTGTGATTCCGTTGCTCTAAATCGTTCCATATATTGCATAGCCTTGTCAAACCGCAACTGGCGTTGAGTGTGTGTTTCACTATTCACCTGATCACGCCTTTTGTTTAGTTGTTGGCGTTTCGCGTCATCGCCTTCGGTGGTAAGTTTTTCTTGCCGTCTTAACTTCGCCTTCTCTAACTTTCTCTTTCTTTATGTTGATATTTCACTTTTTTTATAAGAAATATCTGTCGACCTTCCCAGAGCATCGTTTAGAAGGATAAGAGCTAATATACAACAGGGTTACACAGCAAGAAATGAACTTACTTAGAATAGAAAATCCCATTTTTTAATTCAAGAAATTTATAAAATTTAAAAATAAATTAGTTTTTGCTCAATATAAACTAAAAATATTTGATTTAACTATATTTATCTTAAAATAAGAATCTAAAATAATTATAGAATCAAGAATTTAATATTTAAATTAAGAAATGTAATAATTGATTATCATTAAAAAAACCTGACTTAATACAAGAAAGTGGTTTAATCAAGTTTACAATTTAAATTAAGAAATGTAATAATTGATTATCATTAAATTAACCTTACTTAATAAAAGAAAGCGACTTAATTGACAGTACAATATTAAACAAAATAGTGGTTAAAATTAGTATGCGTTTTGTATCTCTATCCAGAAAGATTTTGCTTAAATCAGATCACTATTTTTAATATGGTTTTAAAAATATAACTTGTTTTTTTTTTAGACTTTTTTTTTAAATAATGAAGCAAAACTTAAATTCAACATAATTATTCAGTTACATGCATAATTTGTGCATATTCATGCATACAGAAAAAAATAGATTTCGTTATCTATTCTATAAAACAAATCCCATATTTACTAGTTTATACCCTTTGATTTTCAGCCAATTAAGCCCCTTTATTAAATGGAGTGTTGGGTCGAATAGGGTATTACATTTTGGGGTTTCATTCAATAGAAAATATCAAT